>JAJOZX010004123.1:75000-222500 GCA_023014485.1 Bathynomus jamesi
TCAATAACTATGACGTCACATTTTCCCGTCATTAATTTCCCTTCATCATATCTCTAGTATGCAATGTATGGTAAATTCTTTAATAATAATGTTGTGGTGTTATGTAGCATAAATATTATTATTCAACCATATTTATCTATACGTCCATATCTTATCTTGACCATTATCCTATATAAATTTTATTAAATATTCATTTTTACTCGTGTCAGTCTATGAAACGCAAAACTTTATGCATTCGTTCGAAAACGCACAAATACGTTCTCGTATTATTTTTTTATTTTTATTTTTATTTATATCACCTCCCGCAATGAACTCGAAAATGCTGAGGTAAGTGATCAAATTCCGCTCACTACGACAGAAGCGAACGCTTCTAAGATAAAAATCTCCTTTCACTCCGATTCAAATTTATAACATAATATAACATAATATAACATATTATGTTGTATATAAATCCATACCGTATGTGCCCATGTACTTTGTATTATATTTCTAACATCTTAATTGCCTATTAATATGAAACACTGTAAAAACAAAACAAAGTTATAGTAACTGTTTAATTGTAATTAACTGTAATACTTTAATTTAATATAACGTAATGTACTTTAATGAAACTGTAATTAATAATAACTTGTAATGTACTTCAATGAAACTGCAATTAAATGTAATGACTTAATATATAATGTAAGAATGTACTTTAATAGAACTGTAATGGACAATCATAAGCGAATGTGAAGTAATCCATAATCGCAATCATAATTGTAAAGACCAAAACGAAAATGTGCTCAGTGGTGTACTTAAATTGTACTTATGTATTACTACGAAATGATATCGCCTTCATAAATGTAGACTCGGCGAAAAATACAAATTAGTTTTTTATTTTTATTTTTTTATTATCTTTATTTGGAATTTTTCAAACATCTGATCATGTGTTTAAAAGGGGGGAACTTAACCTTCAACTGCCTTCCCCCAACATTTAGGCTTATATTATACATGTATTTGTAAAATGAACTTCACTTCCTTACGAGACTCTTCTTTGGTCACTACTACGAGACTCTCTTGTTAGCAGCCTCGCTGCGAGGAGGGGGCAGATGCCCCTTGCCTCCTTAACTTTTTAGATTCCGGCCTGAGCTATGGTCGAAAGAGGTCGAACCTCTACCCCTGTAAAAGTCAGACCACTAACTGTACATTTTTTTTAAGAAGTAAATTACACTAAGAGAAACTTTTTATTTTCCCCCTCGAGTTGGGCTATCTTCAGAAGAACTTAGTCAGTAAAGTCGATAAGTTATAAAAGAAAAGTCGATAATATTTAGTATCAGAGAAAGTATCAGAGTATTATAGAAAGAGAAGAATTAACAACTGTCGACCCCATAAAGCGAGAGAAAGAGACAACCCAAGCACCATAGAAGATATTGGGTCAAACAGTTTGGCGACCGAAAAGAATTAGAATGTTATAGACGAAAAGTATCGCGAGAAGAAATATCCGTTGCTGCCTCCTAACCAGAACCCCCGTCGACTCCGAACCACCCCAGGGCCATAGACGGAGGGGTTAACATATATATATATATATATATTAGGGTGGTCCAAAAAATAAAAAGTCAAAATTTTGGAAGTGGTACCTTTTATTTTTGTGACAAATAATGAGAAACTAATGTATGCGAAATATTTTAATAATTGAAGTATATTTAGAGGTCGCTCAATGGACATGCCCTCTTTCTCATTGCTGTCACCAATCATAAAAATTGTATTTTTACACGCAGATGCAGTTATGTATATATCACTGAACACAAACAAGCTATATAATTTATCATATATTTTATCATATTTTGTGTTTGAAGATGGTCCAGCACCCTGATTAACAAGTAGGCTTATGTTGGGCCTCGGATAGTGAGACCGATGATCAGAGACAATCTGAAGAAGAAACTGTTTTTGATTTTCATCTTTTGTGAGACGATCATTGAAGTCAGCTATAAGCTTAATTCCCCGCTCTGTTGTGTCATTTACAACCTTGAGACTTTCAATGCAACTCTTGGTTATTAGAAATTAGTTCATATTTTCCAAATCCTGTGGATCCGCCTCTGTGACAAATCCACACTCTAGTCCTAGAATGTCGAAGAAGGTCATTGTTTTGCGAGATACAAAATTTGTTAAAGTTCTGGTTGGAATTGTAGAAGGATCCGATTTTATCTGTTTTAAATAATTTTAATTTTCTAGATTTTTCAAAGCTTTGACCATGTTTCTCTTGGTTATTGTATCCATGTCAGGATCGAAAAAGGACAAAGCAATCATTTCTTCAGATAAATACCAAAGATGCCTCAAAAACTCCTTCAGTCCTGCACTGGCAATAGCCTCATTAACATTTTTGTAATTGTATAAAGATTTGAGAAACATCAGGTCATTTGCTGGTGCAGCTGTTGGATGAGGACAGGAAATCCAAGCTTTGGTATACAATAAGCAAACAAAAAGGCTAATGTCTCTTAAACATTTCTCCTCGCTTGCGGTCAAGCAGAATTGTCGTTTGAACATCCAGACTTTTATAGTGTACAAAGCCTTAGCCATCCATCTGGCCCTGTGCATTGCCCTTAGAGCAATCACTCGAATGCCTCGTGGTGGAGTACCACCATGAAAAATGAGAGTAAGCTCAACAAGTTCATGATAATCGTCTCGAAGCTGGAAATTGGATAGAAGAGTTTTGTTTGCAAACTCAATGATTTCAGACCTCAAATTCATATTATTTTTCAGAATTTCTTAGCAATGTTGGTCGGTCAGTGCTGTATCAAAGTGTTCTTTGTCAAGTGATGACCATTTTTGACGGAAACGCTTGAACAGACCTATTTCTGGAGCGGCTGATGGCCCCAAACTCTGATTCAAAACATCACTTAGAACTACAGGGTGTCCATAAATGATTACCCTGATTAAAGCATGCTATAACTTTTAAATAAGCACTCGTATTCAAACACAGTTTTAATCATAAGTAGATAAACATACAAAGTTTTGATACATAGTTAATGAACTTAATAAGCTTCCACATGTGCACCCCTAGTGGCACGTAAAATGTCTAAACGGTATTCACACTCACGCCATACATTTTCCAACATTTGTGGGTTAACTGTTGCAATTGCATCCGTAATGCGTTCTCGCAATGTCCTGATATCTGGAACAACTGTTCCATAAACGAAATCTTTAACATGACCCCAGAGAAAGAAATCCAGCGGGGTAATGTCTGGTGATCTTGGGGGCCATGGGATTGGCCCGTCCTTGCCAATCCATCGATTTGGAAATGTTGCGTCGAGAGTTTCACGAACAACATGCGCCCAATGAGGGGATGCCCCATCTTGTTAGAAGATGACAGTTGGCTGCCTGTCCTGCAGCTGGGGGATGGCGTAATTGGTGAGCATATCCAGGTACACAGTTGCGGAAACAGTGTTCTCAGCGAAGAAGAAAGGACCAATTATCTGGTCATGCATTAGTCCACACCAGACATTGATCTTCGGACTGCCCCGAATGTGCTCCCTTACGGCACGTGGGTTTTCCGATCCCAAAATACGCACATTGTGTCTGTTGACTCTACCACTAAGATGAAACGTAGCCTCGTCTGAAAAGCAGCAGACACGTAACAAGTCATTATCCTCGTCAATGCTGTTCAAAATGTCAATAACGAATTGTTCACGTTTTGGACGATCATCAGGCTTCATTTCTTGAGCAATTTGTACCTTGTAGGCGTGTAACTTCAAACGTTTGTGTAACACCTTGTACACCGTAGACATCGGTATCTTTAGCTGGCATGAAGCTTGTCTCACCGATTTCCTTGGTGACCGTGTGAAAGCAGTGTGAATGTTTTCCACCGTCCCATCGGAAACTGATGGTCTACCACTGCTCTTTCCCTTTTCCACGTTTCCAGTTTCCAAGAATTTTTTCATTCACGACTTAATTAACTTCACATTAGGTGGATTCTTTCTATACTTTGTTCTGAACCTTCGGTGAACACTGACAGGAGATTTTGTTTCTGCAAGCCACACAACACATTGTGCCTTCTCTGTCACAGACGCCATCTTAACTGAACAGCTACTACAGCGCTCCTAGCGGCGAATGCGTAGACGAAACACACCAGCACAGAAACTTTATGCGTGTAGAGACCACCTGTAAAAAGAAAATGGATGTAAGATTCGTCATTAAAGCATGAGAGCATACTGTTTTCAGGGTAAACGTTTATGGACACCCTGCATTTCGTATATGTGATGCCTACATGCACAATATAGCAGTCGTCTTTCAAGTTTAACCTGAAGCAATTGACAAGCACCAGATTTTGCCCCAGTGATGGATGCCGTTGTATCTGCGCACATAGCTTTAACTTAATTCAGGACTTCCCAGTCTTGAAGAGCGTTGTATACAGCTTGACTCATTGCTTCCCGTGTACCATTTGATAACTTTGGCACTCCCAAAAGTTGTTCAACTTCTTTACCTGATACGATTACAGCTAGGCTGTCAACCTTTTCTCTACCTGTAATGTCAGTTAATATCTTTTCATTCCAGTGAACTGTTAATGGTATTTCTGGAACTGTAAAGCTTTCTTTTAAACTATTTGCATACTTTGATCTGTTTTTTATCCTGCTTCTCCGAAGAGAAGAACGACTGACTGCCACATCATTTAGGCTAAGACCAGCACCTTGCACCGCTGCTGTCAAAACAAAGGCTGCAGTCCTATCGCTCATATTCGTACGATCTAGAGCTGCGGCTACCTGGGGTGTTATAATTTTTGTGCCCTTCTTACTAGCTCTTGTCTTTTGTTACTTTGTCAGTTGCAACTCTTCATCATCATTTTCGGGCGAAGAATTTTCTTCTGAAGAATTTTCAAATGTTAGTGTGAGTGCTTCTTCCTTTCTTTTCAATTCACATTGAATTCTTTCATCTTCACCTGCTTTTCTGTTTTTAACTCTTCTCTTTTGCTAAGAAGTGTGTCTATTCCACGCATGTACCCTTTTCTCAAATGTCTCTGATCTTCTAGAAATGCACGATCTTCTGGTATGGATATAAGTTTCATGGCATCAGCATGTGCCACGTTATAAAGCTTATCAATATAACTTTGAAAGTTTTCTTCATTTGCCTTTAGTGTAGTTCTTTGCTTTGAATTTTTTTTCAGTTTTGCCCACCTGTGAAGTATTTTTTCAAGCTTCTCAATTGCATTTCGTTCGATTGTTGTGGGAATACGAGCCATATCCCATAACTTAAACACTTCCCTCGCTGCATACCTTGAACTCTCTCTTACTGTGTAATCTGTTCAGTGTTATATTTGTAGAAGAATAATGATAACACCTGACGTGCAGTTGGCAATTTCATACCACATATCTTCTCGGATACACGACTATGAGCCATAAAAAACTAATTTGTCTGGTAGCTGGCACGGAAGCTGATGTTTTGGATGCAGCCATAATTCTGTAAAAGATAGACAAGCAAAAATAAGTTTTTGAAAGTGTACAAAGTGTACACGACATAAAACATATATTTATGACTTGGTTTATGAGTGGTTTAGCTTTATTTTAGGCATATCTTAGTTTAGTCTTCATAGGCCTACTATTTATATTATAGTTCTATATTAGTTGTATTATATATAACAGTGACAAATGTCTGATTCGGACATTGAATATAGTGACAGTGACACTGATTACAACCCAAATGAAAGTGATTTAGACCATTAAAGTGATAGTGAAGCATCCATTAGTGATGCCCAGTGTGCGCCTATTGATATGCAGGAAAGGTGGACTAGAGTGCCGGACATATTTGAAGATGCAAGGCCTAACCCTTGGCATAAGAATAATTAGGCCTAATAATCAACGTAAGGTAAGTTGTAATCTCTCTCTTTCTCTCTCAAGGTCTTTTGAGGTATCACTATTTCTTGTGACTCTCTCTCTCTCTCTCTCTCTCTCTCTCTCTCTCTCTCATACACACACACACACACACACACACACACACACTTTCTGTGCTACAATAACAACAACCAACATATAAATTAGCTAACTTAAAATAAAAAAAATAATCATTCATTAATATTTTATATATTAAATAAAAATTCAAACATTCATTTATATTAATTAAAACAAGTATTATTCATTTTTTAGAAGAAAAATACAACTTAAAAATAATCACTTTTGTATGCTTGGCTTAAAGAGTGTATTAGCGTTGCGACATGAAACAGCCACTGTGCACTACTGCCAGCTAAGATTTTACGATGATGCAATATTTATCTTCTAGGGTGATGCAATATCACATTCTATTTCGTCATATTATAGTATTGAATAGTAAATCTAAATTGAATAGTAAATAGTAAATTGAATAGCAAATGCATACATTCCTTCTTTATACAATGAGAAATATCTACTATTTGACTTTCAAAACCTGCAATAAAAGTAGATATTTGCGACGGATTTGCAAAATAGCAAAAAATTAAAGGGAGTTGAGCAACCTCTAAATATTATCGTATCAAAACCAAACTTTACAGGATTAATTAGCGTGGTAAATGTAAAAATTGCAAAGGTACCACGTAAAATATTTAAGTTTTTAGTTTCCTATATAATTATGGACCACCCTAATATATATATATATATATATATATATATATATATATATATATATATATATATATATATAATAATAATAAAACAATTGATAAATAATATTGTTTTTGGCTCTAGAAGGACGCAACGGCTCGATGGAATTTAGATTGGGGCAGATCGGCGCCTGGTCAGTTTGCTTGACGCCTCAGAAAAACAAATTTTATTTTCCAAACAAAACTTCTCTCTCTCTCTCTCTCTCTCTCTCTCTCTCTACGAATCTGTTTCATTTCTGAAAGAAATCTATGGAATGGATAAGTTATATTTGACACGCCCCCCCACAATTCGCGGCTCGTCCAATTACAGCCCAATGGGCGGAGCTTGAGAACGAGCCCAGGACCTCTAGTTGGTGGGTAGTCACGCTTACACGTTATGGCCCACCCAAATTTCACCTATGGCCAATAGGAAACTCGCGATTCGGCTATTGGGGGTGGTTACAATTACGACCGTGTATATAAAAGGGGGCATTGTCATATGGATTCCAAAAGAGCTGCATTTATCAACGAGTAACTACAGAAATACATAGCCATGAGTTAATCACAACAGTTTTACTGCTCCCCACAGTTGTTTGAAGACGGGAACCTCTATGCAGGGGCTACACTCCACCTTTTCGGAGCGGCTGACCGGAACGCCCTACTTTCAACGCAAAACATTGCAGAAATTTGTGACGGAGATAAAGAAACAGCCGTTGAAGTGGACATTGAAATGTAAGTAAATAAATTAATTTGTGATTCGGGTTATGTACGGGGTGTCAGGAAATGATTGCCCCCCTGTAGAGCAAAAACTAGAAGAGATAGATAAAAACCGGCGAGACCACTTGAAAGAGCGTTAAAATCTGAATAAAAACCATTATATTCTATTCCTGTGATTTTAATTCTTACCATTTTTTTCCCCACAGAAACCATGGCATCATCTATTTTGAACGATTCAGAGAAAAAGCGAGTTCTTGACCGCATTCGAGCTGTCACATTTCGTGAAGCAAAGGAAACTGGTGCAACTTTCATAACTCGACACTGGGTGGCTGAGAGATTAAAAAGATCAGAAGACTTTGTCAAAAGGAATTGGAATAAGAATCCTGAAGATTGTGAAACAGAATTTCGAGGAGGAAGACCGGAGAAATTATCTCAAGAATCGAAAGACATTGTGCTTGCTGCATCACGGCGCCGAAAGAAGAGCTGCTCTGAGGTAGCGAAAGAGATACTTATCCGTCGTGGTAAGATAGTCAATCGGCAACTTGTGCATCAATTTCGAGTTCGCCAAAGCTTGAGTGCTTGGCATGAAATAGCTAAGCCACGGAAGAGTGATCTTAATATTGAAGATCGGCTATGGTTTTGTGATTATCTTGAGGAATGGACGGAAGACGATTTCCTTCACTTGGTTGTCAGCGATGAATTCTTCGTTTATGTCTCCAAAAAACCAAATTTTCAGAATGATCGGGTTTGGGCAACAACTCCTGATGAAGTCCTAGACGACCAGAAGTATCGAGAACTAGTAAAAAATCCAGCATGTGTGGGTGTTTTCATTATGTTCTCTATTCGGAAGCTCATCTGGGTTATCAAACCAAGAGGAACCAGTTGGGATGGGCCTTATTTTCGAAATGTAATTTTAGCCCAACATGTAATTCCGTTTTTGAAAGACCCCGAGTGTGTTTTGGATGTTGAACAGGCAACCTTTCTTCACGACAAAGCCCCCTGTATGAAAGCACTTGCGACTCAACAACTGCTTAAGGACAATAACATTGATTTTTTCGGAAATAATGAATGGCCTGGCAATTCTCCCGATCTTAATGTCTGTGAACATGTCGGATCCATCATGAAGGATCGGGTGGATTCCTTAATGCTGGAACAACCCATTCAGAATCGGTATTCAACAGAAATTATGACTGCAAAGATCAACGAAGTCCTTGAAGAAATGAGTCATGATACCGATCTCTTTCAGACACTTCTGGGATCATACCCCCGTCGATTAATGGCCGTCAGAGCTGCAAATGGGGGCAACACCCGATATTAAAACAAGTGTTTTTTATTCAAAATTAAACGCTCTTTCGCGTGGTTTTGTCTATTTTTTTCTATTCCTTTCAGTTTCTTCTGTAGAAGGGGGGGGGTGCAATCATTTCCTGACACCCTTTATACATCGTTTCATTCAGTGCCAGTGTTAAATAATTTATAAAAAGCCATAATAAATGCGGATTGGGAAACAAGTTTGTGATTTAAACGGAAGACCGGGCTATGTATATATATATATATCGTTTCATTCAGTGCAAGTGTTATAATTTATAAAAAGTCGTAATAAAACGATGTGAGAGGATATTTGCTCAGGGGTCGAGACCCGGTGCTGGCTGATGATGCGTAGTACACCCAGCTAATCTTACTTCCTGTCAACGTCATTTAGACAGTGAATTTTATTATGCGATGAAGGTATCCTTTGAAAGAGGAATTTTATTACACGCTTGTTTCTGATAACTTAAAAATTTATAAAGTTCTACAGGTAGGGCTTTAGAATTATCAAAACTTTAAAGAATTGCCTGCGATCCCGGGCTCGAGACTCGGGGCTGACAGACGTTGCGTAGCACACCCAGCTAGTCTTCCTTTTGATCCCAGTTAGGATAGTTGCTTTGTGTTTATTATTTGATCCCGGCACCCTAATCGACATTTTATCTTATTGTAACTGTCTCTTCCTATTTATATATATATATATATATCAGGTTATCCCATAAGTAATGTCGTTTTTTACGATAGATTAAGTTTAAACTAGTCCTACTCGGTTTAAGCATAAATTTTCCGAAGGTTATATCTAAGAGGAGATGTACCGTGTTTCGCTACATACTTTACAGACCTTGACCAGTGAAGACGTGTGTTTTGCTTTATATGAACCCCTCATAAACATGGCGGTATCAGAAGAGCATATCAGGCATATAATGCTTTACGAGTTCAAAAAAGGGAATAGTGCTACTGAAGCAACGCGAAACATTCAGGAAGTTTATGGCAACGATATTCTGCATGTGAGGAAATGTCAAAGATGGTTTCAAAAGTTTAGGAATGGTGACTGCTATTTGACAGATGCAGCACGCTCTGGACGTCCTGCTGAGTTTGATGATGACCTGCTCTTAGCCGCACTTGAAGAAGACTGTTCAACAACTGTCGAAGAATTGGCCCAGAAACTTAATTCATGCCCGTCCACCATCCATCGACATTTGCAACAACTCTGGAAAGTGCCTAAGTTAGAAAAATGGGTGCCACATGAATTGTCGGTCGACAATCTGAGGGTGCGGGTAAACATTAGCACAGCTCTTCATTCCCGTGAACTCCAAGATCTGTTTTTGCACCGTTTAGTGACTGATGATGAAAAGTGGATACTGTACCAGAATGTTAAGCGCCGTCGACAGTGGGTTTGTGTCGGAGAACCAGCGACACCACAGCCAAAACCAAATCTTCACCCTCGGAAGGTGTTGCTTACTGTTCGGTGGGATAAAGGTGATGTAATACACTTTGAAACCTTACCACACAACCAAACAATCACCGCTCAAGTCTACTGTCAACAACTGGATCGATTGAACAGTGCACTAAAAGAAAAGAGACCTTCTTTGGTTAATCGGAAAGGAATCGTGTTCCACCACGACATCGCACGTCCTCATACCGCTCGGATCACTTCTGCAAAAATTGAGGAAATTGGGTGGGAAAAACTTCCACATCCTCCATATTCTCCAGACATTGCGCCTTCAGATTATCATCTCTTCATGAGTCTGCAAAACTATCTTGACGAGAAACAGTATACTTCTTTAGATGACCTGCACACCAGTCTTTGTGTTTTTTGCCTCAAAACCGCCTAAATTTTATAAACATGGCATTGAAAAGCTTGTAGGACGTTGGCAGAGTGTCATTGATTGCGATGGAAAATATATACTAGATTAAAAAGTTTCAGTTGAGTTTTTTTTGTCCTTCAAATTCCGATCTAAAAAACGACATTACTTATGGGATGACCTGATATATATATATATATATATATATATGGAAGTGTGTGCTAAAAACCGGTCCCTGGCTCGTTACCCGGTGCTGGCAGATGCTGCGTAGCACATCAAGCTAATCTCACTTTTGAGCCCAGTTAGGATATCTGCTATCTGATTACTACTTGACTCGGGTGCTCTCGTCGGCATTTTCTCTTATTATAACTCTCTCTTCCCAAATATATATATATATATATATATTATATATATATATACTATATATGTATATGTTAACATCCCTGTCCCGGCTCGTTAGCTGGTGCGTAGTACACCCAGCTAATCTTCCTTTTCAGCTGTAAATTAGTGTACTTGTAATGCTTCATATAGCACATGTCTGGGGATGGATAGCATTCACCCAATTTCTCCAATTTGAACTGATACATCAAGCTGGACAAGTCATGTTGTGCCTCGTGAAAGGTGTCTCTTTGTAGGGCTGCATTATATCGACCCTCGGCCACAATTGTGAACAGCTCTTTGTCTTTAATATTTCTACTAAGCGTTGATTTTAACTTCAACGTGCTTACAGGTATGTCTATGTTTACGACTTCAAAAAGAAAGTCGTTTGTCAGGTAGGACTTTTCAAGACTCTTGTTTAACCCCGTCACAATGTCCGTGGCTGTTTCATAATGACCGATTCCTATTGTTACATTTGTACTATAGTAGTGTACCTCACCGAACAGGACTGATCGCATAGTGTTGTCTAAGGTTATGCCTAATTTTTCACACTCATTGACTCTTCTAAGGATCAGAAATATATGTTCATTTTCAAGAATTAAATATTTGGTGGCTAGCTGGAATTCACAAACACCAACATTGTACGAATCACGTTCCAACTCAATGGGCCCATGGAGTTCTGTTACAAAGTTGGCCATGGTGTTGTTAGGATGTACAGACAGAGAAGAAGAGGACGGGAGTATGACATAGAAGTTCTTAGTCGCCATGTTGCATACTATATAAGCTTCATTATTGCAGCAACTTTTAAATAGGTGTTGAAGCTTTCTAGGTACCCTAGACATTTCACCAGGTACATTTCTCTCTTTCCTGAACCTTTGCTGCCTAAAATTTTTTCAAATGTAAACATAATTTTTCTTAAATTAAAACACTTTCTGCAACTCCTCGCGGTAAAAGCCTCCTGCGATTTCGTCCACATTCAAATCTTCAACGTAATACATCATTATCTCCCCTTTAGGTCTCATAGCACTAATTTTAAAAATCTCACGTGTCCATCCTTGCAAAAATCCCTTCGAGAAATTTTTTCCCGAACGCGATAGCCTTACATAATCATGGATTTTGAAAAGTGTAGTGTGGTGGCAGTGCTCCATCTCTTCTCACATCAGGATCTGGGCGCGTAAATGCATGCGTTCCTTCATGGTACGTTGAACTCTTTCAGCTAAAGAGGCCTCATGTATAGAATTGCTAGTGTAGTAACTGATATTAAACTCTGTCAGCATGTTCTGAAAAGCGCATCCTTTAAATTATTTCCCCACATCCGTACAAAAATAGCCAGGAACCCTGTTTTCTTTCAACATCAGCATTTTGGTAGCTTTGGCAACTGTTTCAGGCGGTTTATTTTTCAGAGCAATTAGCCACAGATATCTAGAGAATACATCTACTATGAATAGGATGTAGCGGTAGCTATCATTATACAGTGAATATCTTTGCATGTCTGTTAAATCCGCTTGCCAAATAGAGTCAATCAAAGCCGCTGTTGTTTTGGCCGTTTTAGACCTTTTTTTCCTAGGCTTATGAAGTGTATAAGCATCCTGCTCCCGCAGAAACCTCTCAAAATCTTTTTTCCCTACTCCATCATTGTAAACACCTCTGTACAGCCTATTAACAACGCCATAGAAGGCTGGGTTAGATATGTAATAATAGCGTTTTCTTAATATGTTAGCCATTTGCGTATTTCAGAGTCACGTGGATAAGGTTGGCCGTTTGGTCTCTTCTTTCACCTCTTCAGGGATGCTACTGTTGGGGGTGATGGCGTACTCAGTTGTCTTTTAACCTATTCAGATTTCCTATCAATGTTTTGGGACAGTTTTTTGTTGTAGTCTTGCTTTAGTATGCTTCCATCCTGCTGGTGAGGGTTTGTCCCACTTCCTCACCAGATCATGGACAATGTCGATGACATTCGATCCCTGTACCCTTGATCCTTCAACAATGATTTCGCCTGTATTGGTCCACTGTATGATGGGGTCCTCACTCAATAGATTATAAAGACTTAAGCCTTTATTCATCAATGTATGTGGGAGACTGCTTTTTAATACATGCTCGATGTGTTGCGTTCCGTTATTCTTTGGTTGGTCATCTCTAACGTCGGACCCAGGTCCTATGTCGACATGCTCATCGTTGCTCGCGCTGTGCCTAATAACCACGGGGAGCTCTGTCGGATTCTTATAATCTTCGTACTCATGAAGAAATTTCTGCAGAGCCTCTTGGTACAAGATCCTTTTCTCATCAGGTGACTTTTCACTGTTTAATAGGGCTAACAAGTCGCTTTCCATTCTTTTAAGCCTGCTTTTACGGGTTCTAGAACCGTGTCTGGATTCTTTGAACTTTGCAGTGAAGCATACACCTCGTGCGGAATCACTACCACTTTCTTCATCATATTAATCTAGTCAGTAAAGGTCCCAAAACTGAAAATAAGATGGGAGGAATGATCCCCCTCTTTGTACAATAACTCGCTTTTTCTTCCCCACAGTTTGACTTTTACGAGCGAGCGTACGTATTATGTTCTTGTAACGACGTAGGCGAGCCTTCTGAGGGTTTCATTGGTACATTACATTTTATAACATTAAGACAGATTTCACAGATGCATTTTAAAAAGTCGAGTTGATATTTTTAACAAACATCTGTTGCAGCGCCGGGGCAATCGTGATAGATTTTTATTAATTCACGTATTTCTTCAGCCTATTTGTCATTCTGGAATATATACCGTTTCAGGCTCGTTTGGAATATATTCGTTCTTAGAAGCACCCTAAACGTGTTTCGCGGGTGAAGGTCACAAAGCAAATATCCGTAACGCCTTGTAGCTTCTTTATAAACCTCCAAAAACTCCTTACGCTGATTCGGGAACATTTGATTGGCTAATACCCCAATTTGTGACACATCTCTACGTTGCGCGAATAAGACTAGATATTGTATTTAACGACACATCGCGCATGTATCTATTTTTGAAAAATAGATTCTGATTGATGAAGAATACGCTTATGTTAAGATGGTGGGAGAACACTGTAAATGTCTCGGCAAACGTTTTATCCATTTCCAACATGAGATCGTCAATTACAATGACTGTATGCTCATTTCCCTTTAACGAATTAACGTCATATACACCTTTGTGGAACAAAATATCATCTTGGTACTCGTTGAACACTGATTGATACGTCGAATAACACCATATTACTTTATGCACAAATTTTGAGAACATCTCCCCCTTATCTTTAATGATTTTAAGCATAAACACAGTTTTACCACATGTAGGGCCAGATATAATACACGTGGAGGGGCTTGTGAACCTGAATTTTTTACAGATTCCATCTCTAACACGTCACACCCCTAAGTGGGTCATTTACAAAATATAACAAAATTTAAGTGCTGTTCCTTATATTCTTGTTTTTCTTCTTCCACAGAACCGTGAATGACGACGATGTACAGCCCCCATCATCGATATTACAGATGGCCCCGATGACCGTGTAGCTACAGACTCCATCCCCACTGACGAACCCTCACCAGCGATACCTGTAGCACGCGACAATTCAAAGCGGAAGCATGATGAAGAACCCTCCACGTCAGGTATAAAGCGCACCAGGATTGCGCCGGTTGTTAGGCCCCAGTAATAGAGCCTCAACCCTCTACGTCTTACGACACAACCCCACAATAGTACCTTCCTCAGATATACCCCGTTATTCTTGTTCAATTCCGGTGCTTCCTCCACACCTGCAGCAGCAACTTCTCGTGCTGTGGAGGAATGTATAACATTCGAGTTGGTGCGCACCGCTACCCCTACCCCTGCCCTGACTAGAAATCGGTACGTGGTCAGGGTTGACCCTGGATCCATGTATAGCAACGGTGTTGGACTGCGACGCGTAGTTGAACGTATTGTGGAGTTTGCCCTTCAGAACCGCGACGAACGTGAAGTCCGGACGAGGTTGTCCTTCAGGTTCGGTTCAGATGACGGGGATGTAGATGATTTTTGGGTAGTAATACCATTCAGACGCTTGGCAGTGTAGACATAGAATATATCTTGGGTCGTATAATGCAGGTCTCTCAAAGTAGTACAGCCTTCAACATGGACAACTTCACGATAGATATTGATAGAGTATTCCGGTTGCGGGTCATAGTGCCACACCTTATACTCTTAATTTCAATTCTCCGATTATTTACAGAAAACATTTAAACGTCGATCGTGGTTGCGGCTTTATAGCAATAGTCTTAGCTCATATGTTCACTGTGCTAAATACAATCGCGTATAATATCTGGCTGCCTACGGTAGTGCAGCGTGCCCGTAAACTGGCTTCAGATTGTAAGCTTGAGTTTGAGTGTAATATGGGTCCTGAAGAGCTGAGAAGGGTAGAGCAGGAAATGAATGTTCGTATAGTTGTATTTGGAATGGATGATCGTCGTAGGACTGTGTATGTTTTTAAAAGCTGTGAGAGATCGTACAAGACCTCTACTTATTTTAGGATTGTCAGGAACATCGTATCTCCCCATCCGTAATATAAGGACTCTCTACGCTAGTTATGATAAAAGTCGAAAATATGGAAGGCATCATGATTTGTGTAAGGGATGTCTCGAGTTTGCTGATGATATAGTGAAACATTGTAAGGAATGCTACATGGTATGTGAGCAGTGTAAAAGCCCCAAATGTGAAAGTCGTGTGGTTGAAGCTGAGAAGAGGGAATGTAATGTGTGTAGACGTACATTTTTCAATAATAAATGCTTTGAGCTCCATAAATCAATTGGCACTTGCAGGAAAATGAGGATTTGTAAGTGCGGTATGTTTCACATGATGGATAATTGGGGGAATTTCAAGCATAAATGTGATGAAATTCACTGTTCTACATGCCATGAGAAATATAAGGCGGCTGGAGTAAAGCATGTATGTTATATGAAAGATGCTAAGCCTAAAAATAGCCCTTGTATAACCGTGTACTACGATATAGAAACATACACGAACGCTGAAACCAAAGAGGTTATTCCACATTTACTAAGCCAGACTATCTGCGATGAGTGCATGGAGATCGAGTGTGATGAGTGTCACAAATGTGGTAAACGGACAAACGTTTTTAAAACGAATGCACACGACAGCCCTGTGAAACTCTTTGTATCCTATATTGTCAAATTAGCGGACAAGTTAAAAAAAATGACTGTGTATATTCTTGCCCATAACGGGGCAAAATTTGACACACAGTTCCTTTATAAGGAATTGCTTGAACACGAGTCATCGGAGATATTTACAGGCGACCCCTTGAAAAGGGGAACAAACTTATACAAATGCAGATAAGAGGTAATGTTCAGTTTAAAGATACTTTATTATTCACACCTTGTAAATTAGCCAAGCTACCCAAGGTGATGGGTGTAGCCGCCGAAGTTTCAAAAGGGTATTTCCTTACACATTCCTCACTAACGAAACTTTAAATTACGTAGGACTACCTCCACCCAAACATTACTTTAACTACACAGCATGAGTGATAGTGAGCGTGAAGATTTTGACCGCTACTACAACAGTTTTAATGAAACTAGTCCATACAATATAGCTGAGGAATGTGAGCGTTGTTGCGAGAATGATGTGCGCGTGCTTAGAGTATGTTTCCAGGCCTTTAGAAGGATGTACATAGCCCGTTTCAAATGCGATCCGCTGCAAGTCGCAACCACGATCGCCTCATTATGTTTTACGGTGTTCAAGAATAACTTCATGCCTAAAGACACCTTAGCCGTCATTCACAGAAACAATCCCGCAGTTATGGGCACAAGGCTATTTACTGGCTCATACACCTACAGCAACAGACCGGGTATACATAAAACACGCCCGCAACACGGGGAAGTACCCATTAAGGTCAATGGTCGTGTTTTTTGGGTTGATGGTCTAAGTGAGGATCCAACCACTGGTGAGAAGACTGTGTACTCCTTTAACGGCTGCTGGTGGCATGGATGCCCGCGCCCTGAGTGTGCCGTCACAGGGGACCTCCATGGAAGATCCCCGCCGACAGCCTCGCATGGACCCGTAACCGCGATCAACTTATAGGCTCCAGTTCACTCACAAATCGTGTGGGAGCATGAGTATGATGCACGGATGGAAACCGATGAGCAGTACCGTGAAGAAATAAGGGCCATCAAGTTTCAATGGTGTTGGACCTCTCAAATGCGGCGATAGCTTGTTCGGAGGGCGTACAAATCCATTCAAGCTATACTTTCCACCTACGGAGGGCGTGAAACTCCATTACTACGACTTCTGTTCTTTATATCCCTACGTGATGAAGAACAATCCGTACCCCGTAGGCACTGAAAAACTGGTGGGCCCCGCCATGCCAACCATCGAGGAGTTCTCAGCTAACTTGAGTGAGCGCTACTTTGAACTTTCTTTTGTAGACGTGCTCCCTCCTCGCGATTTATGGATGCCAATCTTACCCGTCGTTATAGATCACAAGCTCATGTTTCCCCTGTGCGTGAAGTGCGCAGAGGAAAACAACGGGGATTGTAATCATACAACCAATCAGCGTAAGATCAGAGGTGTATATACAAGCCCTGAGCTGGACCTAGCCGTTCGCCATGGCTACAGAATATTGAAGATACATGAGGTGTGGAGGTTTCAGAAGCTACCCAACCTTTTCACGCCATATATAAACGCTTTTTTGAAGGATAAGGTAGCAGCATCGGGGTATCCGCGAGGAGTTCATACTGAAGATGAAAAAACGGCTTATATTCAGCGTTACCGGGCCCATGAAGGTGTACAGCTTAACCGTCCACAAATTGTTAAGAATATTGGCAAGTGCTTTAGTGGAAAGTTGTGTCCTAAACAGTCTCTGAGGAAAGTTTGCACAGAATACTAGCAAAGGGAACGTTCATTTGGCAGAAAGTTATTGTAAATTCTGGGATTATGCCAACGCTCCCGTTATGGAGATCGTGAATGTAGGTAATACTTACATAATAAAGTACAACATCACCGAACTGGCCACATATACCTCACGGATTACAAACATACCTATATCCAGCTTCGCAACGGCCTACGCCCACATCAAGCTTTGGGGACTACTGCACTCTCTTGGGTGGAGGGTACTGTACGCTGACACAGATAGCGTAATATTCACAGAGAGGGAGGGTGAATACATGCCTCCTATTGGGGAATTCCTCGGAGAGTTGACTGACGAGATCAAGGATGAGTATGGTGATGGTGCATACGCTGACTCATTTGTATCAACAGGGCCAAAAACTTATGGGGTACAGTGAGGGTTGGGGATGATATGAAATATATCGTGAAGGCTAAGGGTATCACGCTTAACCATGCGAACCAACGGGTCGTTAACTTTGACTCGTTGAAGGATCTAGTGTGCTTGGAAGATGAGGACCCCAACTGACTGTGGGGACCCACAATTTTCGGGCGCAGAAACTGGGATGTGTGAAGGAACTTAGGGGCACGAAGGTATGCCGTAACACCTCGAGGAAACGTTACCAGGTGCCTGGAACCTATGATACCGTACTCTTTGGATACTTTAATCCTTGATTGTTTATATATATATATATATATATATGTGTGTGTGTGTGTGTATTGTTAACGATATGTTTATTTATTAAGTATATTTGTTTTAATTAGGGTTTCATTTTCTTCTTTGTGTGCGTGCGTGTTTACAGTCCTAAGCTCCACCCACTGTGAGCTCGGTCATGTGACTCCTGCTACTACCTGGGCATATCTCTACCGCGGCGTGCTCAGTTGACCACTGCAAACCCTGGAGCTCAGACGTGTATTTTCTCACGTAGACGAAAAAATAGTGATGGCTACTTTTGATATTGCGTGTTCGACGTTTATGAAGTGGTACTCGGTAAAGTCGGAATATGTGGTGAATACTGAAAGACGACCTACCCCACCCTCCTTTGAGACTTTTAAGGCTAAATTGAATCGCGCGAAGGAAAAAGATGTTCAAATACTCTATGGATATTCTGGCGAGAGTTTTGCCGGATTTCGCGGCACAAACGACGTAATGGACTACGTTGTAGGGCTAAACTGTATAAAAGCGTATATATACCGTGATGTGAAAGAAACAACGCGTGTAGAAGAGAAGCAACGGATATGGATAATGAGTCTTGTTGATGAGTGGTATGACAGGCAGTATTATGTCATGCTGCATCATAACGAGTACGCGTAATTTGCGGCTGAGAATGTGAACCTTGTCATCATGGACAAGCTAAAGAACTTTTATCACTACATTCATATATACCATGACGAGGTTCGCAGTGAGGTTGTGGCTAAAGGACTGTGTGAGTTTTTAATAGAATTTAGCGACGAGTATCGATTGTTAAACAAAAAGGATAAATACGGTTACATGTTTCTCTCAAATAGTGCACTGGATTGTTAATGTGTGGAGAACTTCTAGTGCGCATAAAACATCAAAACTCAAATTACCCCATGTGTCGGAAAATTGCCCGGTATAATGGCTACAAGTACTCGTATGATTCATGCTAGAACAAATCCGTACACGATTCAACAGCTTATGGTGTGACTCGCTCTCCTGTCGAGCCGATCTGCTCACCCATGGCTCATAGTCATCTCAGAGCTTGAACCGACTGGACGTGCACTCCTCGAATACGATGGAACTTCTTTTAAGAAGCATTCTCAATCCCGCGTACGATGTGTCCGTGACGAAGTCATTGCGCGTGTTCAGGCGTGAAACCGGTGCCATTAACTATGTACTTGAAACGATTTGTAGACAGGCAAACTCTGGTAAACTTAATGTTATTTATTTCAGTGTTGAGGAGATGAATAGAGTTTTCGTGATAGTTGAGAAGTGGGCTAAGGACCGTTATAAAATACCTGCAGGTGTATAGGTACAAGAAGAGAATAGATTAGTGATGCCGCCTCATATGCCTTTGTTTGTACGGTGTGTATAAATAACTGATGTGGAAGAATGCATCTGATAATAACGTTCTTGTCCCTCCGCGAAACCGATTCATCCTCGACAGAATGTTTGAAATCGTCGGATTCCGCAAGCTGAAGCCTATATTACACGCGCGTGTTACGGATAAGATTTATTTTGACACGGTTCTTGAATACGCATACACCACTCTGCTCGACGGATTTATCGAATGTAGGAATGAACAGGGCGAGAATGGTCTAGACCTGGATGCTTATTTAAAAGGTTTAAACTCTGAAATATCATGAACTTTGGTACAAAGGACTTGAGCAGTACAGGGCAGAGCTCGCCTATACTGTTCACCCTTAAGAAATGTATCTCTATATAATGAGCAGCTGTCGTTCCAACTTGGAAGATTATTTCAATTGCCACTATGCAGAGTGAAGAAGAGTTCACGATTGAAAAGCTTGGATCGGTAAGAAAAATCCCTCAATTGGAAAGGAGTGTTTATAAACTTGTATTTAATAACGATGTGGTCGCTAACGATACCCTCTTTGTGCGTGCTTTTGATTGTATTCTATCCGTGTTTAAAGATAACTTACTAACCGAATGTAAAGTGGGCACAAAAATAGTATTGAACGATATGAAGGCCATTTACATCGAGTATAGGCGCCTGCACACTTGAGCGGTGAAATAATGTTAAATCGTATTTACTGCGTAGTGCAAAGCAATAATGATGTGACTGTAGACTCGATTACGTGCGAGTTTAGTGTTTTATTTAAATTTTCAATATACTTAATTATTTAATATAATTGTGTGTGTATATATATATATATATATATTTTTTTTTCCTGTATTAATATGTTGATGATTATACTCCATCGTTTTGAATATTATTATTTTTTGTTTTCAATACAGGGTGTACATAAAGTCAGGATCTATTTTTGTGAAATAATTATTTTTTTCTATTTTTCTTTACAGAAGCCCTTAGAATGAATACAGAAGAGCGTGTGGCAATAGTAATTTGGCGAATCGAGGGAAAGAAATACAATGACAGAGAGAAGTTTAGAAGGAGATTTCATAAGCCGGGGCCAATAGACAAGACAATACGAAAATTGGTGAACAAATTTAAACGAACGGGATCTGTAAATGATGAAGCAAGATCAGGACGACCGTGTATGTCAGATCTTACCGTGAATGCAGTACGCGGAATTATCACTGAGGAGCCACGTACGTCCGTTCGTGCTGCATTACACAGACTCGGCCTCCCGACGTCATCTGTGCGCAAAATTCTAAAAGTTAATTTGCAGAAGAAAAGCTATCATTTGCAGGTTTTACATGATTTACATGAGGACGATTTCCCTCGACGAAGTGCTGTGTGTGCTGATCTCGTAGAACAAATCTGGAGTGATAATTTAATGGACAACATTCTCTTTAGTGATGAAGCCACTTTCCATACGTGTGGAAAAGTAAATCGCCATAACTGTCGAATTTGGGCAGATGAAAGACCGAATGATTTCGTCCAAAATTGGGAAAGAGACTCACCTAAAGTTAATGTCTGGATGGGTTTAACAAAATCTAAGGTTTATGATCCTTTTTTCTTTGCTGAAGCTACAGTTACGGGGCTTATTTATCTGGACATGTTGCAGCAATTCCTTGAACCTCAGCTGATTGGGGATAGGATTGTTAGTACCGTCGTCTATCAACATGATGGTGCTCCTTGTCACTATGCCAAAATTGTTCAGGATTATCTAAATGGACGTTTTCCAAATCGCTGGATCGGACGCGGAAGCAACAGACCTTGGCCAGGGAGATGACCAGATTTAACCCCTTTAGATTTCTTTGCATGGGGCTTTATCAAATCGCACGTCTATCAGACGAAGATTACGAGTCTTGAAAACTTACGTACACGTATACGAACTGCTGCAGATAACATAACCCCGCAAATGCTCCAGAATGTGTTTAGAAATGCTGCGGAACGATTTGAGCTGTGCAGGGATACTGATGGTCGTCACGTCGAATCCTACTCTTAATTATTTAATAAATGTTACCACTTTATCATTTTATGATTGAATTCCCATATAATTTCCAAGTGCTTCACAAAAATAGATCCTGACTTTATGTACACCCTGTATATTTAATATTAATTTTTTTTTCAATATATTTAATTATTTAATATAACTGTGTATATATGGGAATGAACTCAGAATGGTCCCCTGAGGTTTTTTTATGATAAACACAGACCGTGCAGGAAACAAGGAACTCTTCTAGGAAAATTAAATCCATTATAGTCCGAATAAGTAATGGTAAATGACAAATACTATAGTTTTTTCTTTTTCATGATGCTAGCCCGACGTGGGCAACGGGTCACTCGCAAAGAGGTCCCAAAAATATAGCTTCCCTCACCAGCTATCTGCAAAGCAGTCCCAAAGCAGTCCTATCTGCTTTGCAGATAGCTGGTGAGGGAAGCTATATTTTTGGGACCTCTTTGCGAGTGACCCGTTGCCCACGTCGGGCTAGCATCATGAAAAAGAAAAACTAGATTATTTCTCATTTACCATTACTTATTCGGACTATAGTAGATTTAATTTTCCTAGAAGAGTTCTTTGTTCTATGCACGGTCGGTGTGTATCATATATATATATATATATATATATATATATATATATATATATATATATATATATATGATGAAATGCCCTTCAAATTTTCCGAATATATATATATATATATATATATATATATATTGATGGTTATACTCCAACGTTTTGTATATTAATATTTTTTATTTTTGGATTATATATATACAGGGTGGGCGGAAAGTAGCTCCCTATTTTGGATTGGTAAAAAAATACGTATATTATTCATTTATTTCAGAAAAAATAATATGAAAAGGTAGGCATACATGGTAGGTTTTCTCTAAAATTCAATGTGGGCTCCAACTCTTTCCACCAGCTTCTGGAGCCGCCCAGGAATGGCGTCCACTGACTTTAGCATGAACTCCGGCGGGATGGAGGACATGACTTCCCGAATTCGGTCCTCCAGTTCTTCCAATGTCCTCGGTTTGGTGCGGTAGACTTCTTCCTTTACCCACCCCCAAAGAAAGAAGTCGCACGGTTACCGCTGAAAAACGGCAGAATCGGTTCAGTGTAACGGTGTGGTGTGGTATGACCTCAGATCAGGTTGTGGGCCCGTTCCTTCTGCGCAACACCATGAATGCTGAGCGGTACCTTGCTATGTTGCGAAACGAGGTCTGGCCGGTTGTCAGCACATGGGAGAACATCGACGATCTGATATTTATGCAAGATGGCGCCCCTCCGCACTTCGCTCTTGTTGTCCGTGAGTGGCTGGATGCCCACTTCCCTGGGCGTTGGATGGGTCGTCGTGGTCCACATCAATGGCCAGCCAGGAGCCCCGACTTGACACCGTGCGACTTCTTTCTTTGGGGGTGGGTAAAGGAAGAAGTCTACCGCACCAAACCGAGGACATTGGAAGAACTGGAGGACCGAATTCGGGAAGTCATGTCCTCCATCCCGCCGGAGTTCCTGCTAAAGTCAGTGGACGCCATTCCTGGGCGGCTCCAGAAGTTGGTGGAAAGAGTTGGAGCCCACATTGAATTTTAGAGAAAACCTACCATGTATGCCTACCTTTTCATATTATTTCTTCTGAAATAAATGGATAATATACGTATTTTTTTACCAATCCAAAATAGGGAGCTACTTTCCGCCCACCCTGTATATTTCTTATGCTATTATTATTATTTATTTTATTTTTTGATCATATATATTCCTTCGTTTGTCTCGGATTGTATATTTATTTTCTATAAATTTCGTGAATTGATTACAATAATTCCTCTAAATGAACAGAATGATTTAATGGTGTTTTATTTAATTCTTTTGTTTGTATATATAAACGGTATTATTATTTAATTATATGTATACCAAATGGCTGGTTAGGCCTTCTAAACCGACTGACGGATTTCTAAGCCAATTGTCAAGAATACCTGAATAGCGTAGTCTGGCTGCTGAAAATTTAATTAATATATACACCTGCCTTGTAGGTCTTCTACGTCAACTGGCGGGTTAAGCCAGCTGTCGATAATGCCAACTGGCGGAAAGCCAACTGTGAAGATATGCTTTAATTAAAAAAATAGCGCAATCTGACAACTCAACCCTAATAATGTACACCTGAACAAGCCATTTACGCCTTCTAAGAAACCTTCTAAGCCAACTGGTTGATTAGGACCTTATAAGAGAGCTGGTGCTGGGATGAACTCTCATTATGCGTCTGGCAGAAGCAAGGCGAAAAATCCTCCCTCTTTCTTAGGTTAAGGCTTAGATTACGTTTCCCTTTGGTGGGTAAGGCCCGTCCAATCTTGTCCCCGAAAGACCCTCCTCCTTTCTCTCCTTCTCTTAGGTTAGGTATACCCTTTGGGGGGGGTGAGGCCATCACACCTCCCCCAGAGAGGTTAGGGGAACTCCCCCAGCTTTCTGGGGGAGTCCCCCTTCATTGCAGCTTGGGGAATAACTCCTCCCCTTTTTGCATACCCCCTCCCCCTTTATTGCATAACATCTTGCAACATTCCCCTCCCCCTTTGCAACATTGTCAATATTTGCAATTGCATTACACTGTAACCTTTTGTACTCATACTACTAACGTGAAACATTATTGGATGAAATGCCCTTCAAATTTTCCGAATGTATCAGTTCAATAAACAGTTATTTCAATTTCATTTTTGCATCATTCATTTAAATACACCCTGTACTATTTAATATCCGGCTAGGTTATGTTAAATAAAGAAAGTTAGGTTAAGAATGAGATCGAATTTATTATACCGAAATTAGATCAAAGTGAAGTGTCTGTGTATTTGAGGGCAGCTGCGTGTATTAAAATGTTGTCAATAAACTCATGATATTTTCATTGTAATTACTGAGACAAACACGACATTTTTTTCTATTTTTACAAAAGCAATTGACAATTTGCAAATTTAAAGTAAAAAAATTTCGATATAGTTTAGAAAAGACTAAATAGGAAGTGGAACCAATTCAAAGTAATTTAATTTTAATTTATTCAACAAATCAACAAAATCTTTTATAGATTTTTTTAGTAATAAATACTTCAAGTATGGATTTGTCCTTTATTTTTTAACACATATTTTAGTTTGTCTTTATTTTCACAATTAATATATCAGTATATTTTCCGTCTATAAATTTCCTACTTTTAAAACTTTTCTTGTAATATTAAATTCTTACTGCAAATATTTTCTGTTTAGGTATAATTTGGAGTAGCGGTCCTTTTCCGAAATTTGGACTGTTTCCTGTTTTTTTGAAAATAAGATATTTAATGTAGATTTTTACGCTGATTTAAAAAATGTGAGTCTTTGTTTGGAGAAATTATTATTTTAAAAGCTACACGGTGTTCTAGTTTACGTATATATATATATTTTTGCTACCCGCACAAAGGGTAGAAAAAATAACTGAGTGCCCGGTTAGGTTAATTGAATGTCCGGTTAGGTCAACTGGTTACCCGGTTAGGTTTATTGAATGCCCGGTTAGGTCAACTGTACGCTCTTGACGATTGGTTAGGTTTAGTCGTGATATTTTCGTTAGTTTTAACGAAAATATCACGACTAAAACTAACCAATCGTCAAGGGCGTAAAATTGACCTAAACGAATATTCAATGAACCTAACCGGGTATTTTTTGACCTAACCAGGCATTCAGTTATTTTTTCTACCCTTCGTGAGAGTAGAAAAAAAAAATATATATACGTAAACTAGGGGATTAGTATGTTTCATGGACTGCTTTCGATTTTCCTACGAAATTGCAAACAAGGGCAGTCCATGACCCTGATTTTGTTTCTGCAATCGGTTTTCTTGAGAAATGATAAAGAAAAATGTTATTGGTTATTGAATAAATTTATTTACTGAAACGACGCAATACACTCCAACATCATCTTGAATAAGTCCGAGCTGGTGTGGCGCTTACGCCATACAAATTCACAAAAAATGACAAGAATTAGTGCGATATCTTGCAAAAAACAAAAGTATAAGAAACTCGATTAGGTCAGGTTAGGTTAGGTTATTTTAGGTTAGGTCAGGTCAGGTTAGGTTAGGTTAGGTTAGGTCAGGTTAGGTTAGGTTTCTCAAGAAAACCGATTGCAGAAAGAAAATCAGGGTCATCGACTGTCCTTGTTTGCAATTTCGTAGGAGAATCGAGAGCAGTCCATGAAACATACTAGGTCCTAAACTAGAACACCGTGTAACTTTTAAAATAATAATTTCTCCAAAAAAATACTTACATTTTTTAAATCAGCATGAAAATCTACACTAAATATTTTAGTTTCAAAAAAATAGGAAACAGTCCGGAAAAGGCCCGGAGTTGCTTATATTGGTAAGGCGCGGGACTGCGAATCCCTCCACAGACTTCGTGACTCGTGATTTTAGCGATTGATAGTAGTCTCTGTGGAAGTAGTTAAATTGCATAGGTCTCCTCCGCGTGTCATATGACCTTAGAAGTTACGAATGATTAAATCTAACATCTAAAAGCGAGCCAATATTGAGTTTGCTTTCTTAAGAAATAAATACATATTTAATACCTGGGTGAAATACATCATTTCTGTTAAGTTGGATTTGCTGAGCATGTGGATGAGTATGTATCCTTATTCTGCGTTTAAGCATCGTAGCGGCATGTTTAGTAATATGATGGCAAAAATCCCGAGTGCAAATCAAATGCATGCAAAATGATCAATAATTGCAACAAGGGGGTTTAGACCCTCCAAGGAGGAGAGGAGGTTATGCAACAATGGTGGAGAGGGAGGTGGGGTATGCATGAAGGGGAAGAGGCTAGCCTAACCTAACAAGGGAGGAGAGAGGGTACCCTAACCTGCCCGATCAGGCCCACAAAAGTATACATATATATATATATATATATATATATATATATACACACAGTATATATTGTATGTATGTATATGTAGGTGTGTATGCATGTTTGCATGTATGTGTGTGTTTGTTTCTATATATGTATAGAAAAAGCAAAACAAAACTTCTTTATTAAGACAACTGTGTATGTGGGTATGCATCAAGAGGGCCGGGACTAGGCCCTCCAAAGGGGGAGTGGGTAACTTAACCTAACAAGGGTAATAAAACACAAGAAGGAGAGAGAGGAGAAGAGAAGATCCTTTCGTGGGCATATCGCGGCGCATATTGGAGTCTTCACAATCCATTCGACAAGTAAGGTCTCAATAAACGTCACAGATAATAGATAAGCTATCAATCTCCTCGTAGCGGCAATAAAATGCCACTATGAGGCCAGCGTTGTAATGTATTTGAATGCTATCCGTTCTTTCAAACAAAAATTGAAACATGGTAAACATAATTTAAAACAAAAACAAATATTTTGCCTTAATAGAGAAATATATCTTTAAATCTTATTACAAAAAATATTCAGTTAATTTTATAATAAAAGTAGATCTTATTTTTTAGCGTAACTTATTTATTTTTATCAAAATTCCTTTTACCACACATTAAAGATTCTTTTATCCTACGAATTATTTAAAACAAATTTTTGCCTTAACACACACATATCTTTTAAGCATATTATAAAAAATATTAATTTAATTATTTCATTTTTAAATCCGTTTTTAGTTTAAGGGCTAACTTATTTATTTTTATAAAAATCCTATTTTCTGAAAGATCATAAAAAACATAAATACAGGGAAAATATATAAATACATGAATAATTTCTTTAATTTCTTTAGTAGATTGCAAGAAACTGCCACTTACGAATGTAAGAAGAGAATATTAATTGTCCAATCAAATATTTTTACCAGAGAAAGCTGATTAGTCCTGGACAAGCAAACATCATTGCTATTCCACAAGTAGATCGTAACAAGATACCTCCACTCCACTTAAAGCGTGGATTAATGAAAAATTTCGCCAAAGATCAAAACAAAGAAAGATACCAATTTTATGTCAAGCATGGGTGCGAAACGGAGTATGGTGATCCTGTAGACGAAGAAGCAAAAAACAACGGTGTGAGGCCGCAACATCTCGAACATGTATTAAAAAATAGTCTCCCTCATACATTGAGGAATAAAGGATTGTCTTTATATGCTATTGAGTGAGGATCCTTATTATTACCATATCTATTTATTGATTTCTCACAGTAAGCCCTTCATTTTGCAACAAGAGCCATTTTCAATATTTGTGTATAAAAATACCCAAGGGCTGCTGATTGACTACAAATAGCATACGGGAAACCATTTATAAATCTTGGAGTTCTTAACAATAAATACATTAACATTACGGCGAAGATATTAAAGTATTTATAAGTTTCCCTAACGTTTTTTCTGTAACGAGAAACATTGTTGCCATATCTATTTATTTATTACCGTTCGATTTCACGCAGTAAGCCCTACATTTTCTGCCAAGTACCGTTTTCTGTATTTGCATACATACAGGCAGGTCTAAAGTTTACGCTAAGCAACAAATGGATTGGGCACTGACCTCTGCGGCCAGAGTCTTTGCCTAAGTTATTCCAAGTTTTCTTTATAGTATTTCAGTGTGTAAGGCTGTAGGTCTGGATCTAATGTATTAATCACTATGCATACTATAGTTTTGCATACCATCGTGTTTAAGTGGGTTTAGCTATAATTTATTAAATTTTACCTAATCTATTTATTGTAAGCGTAGTTTATCCGTTTATATTACAACTCATAACTAACATATACATATATATATATATATATATATCCACAGCCGTTAAAATTTAATTTAGTTTACTGGAAGACCAAATTATAATTTATAATGCAGCCAAGGAGGAAATTGGGGATGTAGGAATTCCTCGACACTTTTATAAAGATTCGAATCCTTCGTTCAGAGTTTCTTTGTTTTATTATTTATAATCTCATGAAATTTTACGAATTTCAAAAAGGGTATAGATAAATTGGAGACGAAAATTTATTTATTTATTTAATGAATGGGCTTTATTTCAACCAACTGCTCCCTAGTTTCGGGCTTACCCCGCTGATAAACGTTACTTTTCAAGAACCCCCAGACAAAAAAATAATGTAAATAAATAATGTGAGGATCTGCACAGTTGCCAATGTATCATTAAATGTCATTGAATATTAGCTAAGATCGTCTTTTTATTATGTTTTAGTTAACCAAATGTAGAGGCCTGTATCTCGGTAACGGTTGGGAATCAGGCACATGTCGATATAATACTTTCTACTTAGAAATACCCAAAGAGTCAAATGGTGCATTCTTGACATTTCCTCCTGGGACACCCTGTATATATTATATATATATATATATATATATAAGGTGACCAGATCCCGATTTTGGGCGGGACAGTCCCGAATTTATGACGTGTCCCTCTTTTCAAAATGTTCCGAAAATGTCCCGCATTTGGTGCAAATTTTCATAAATGTCCCGCTTTATTAAAATTACTGTTACATTAGACATTCTTTATGAATTAATAGAATTATGCCACATTCCGAATTCCAAATCTAAATACTAACTTGCAAACTGAACTGGTACGATACATGTCGCCGTGCGGCAGTGCCGTGATTCCTGACTAGCGTTTCAGTGTTTCATTAGCGGCCTCTGTGTAAAGTTGTGTTGTAGTGTAACGCTTTTATGGTTTTATGTTTGCTTAATTAATAACCTTAATTAATTTTTATCCCTGCATCCTTTTTTTTTCTTTTGCAGATAGGTTAAGGTTTTTCGTTTGAAGGATAAGGAAAGTTATTAATTGTATCGTACGTAAGGTCGTAGGCCTAGTTTGACAACACAAAATGTCTAAAACTAAAAGGAATTGTACATTTAATGCACATCTGCAGTCTAAATATCCATTTATTACAAAAACAACAACAGAAAGTGATGTATGGTGTGAGAAATGTAGAAGTGACTTCAGCATTAGACATGGTGGGATTAACGATATTACTAAGCATCTTGGCTCAAAAAGACACAAATCGGTTGATATCGGTGCTTCATCTAGTAAGATAGTGAGTGATTATTTTAAAAGTGTGACGCCTAGTAATAAGGATTTAGAAGTAGCTGCTGCTGAGTGTTTGTGGGCTTACCATACAGTCAGGGAAAATCAAAGCTTCAGATCTACTGACTGTGCAACAAAAATTTTGAAAACATGCTTTGAACCAAAATTTTCATGTGCCAGAACAAAGTGCGAAGCGATTGTTTCAAATGTATTTGCACCATATGCTGAAACAGAATTTAAAAAACAATTAAAGGATGCTCATTGCACAACATTGCTAACTGATGCAAGCAACCATGGAAACATCAAGCTGTTTCTCGTTTTAATTCGCTTCTTTCAGCCATATGAAGGTGCTCAAGTGAAGCTTATTGACTTTAAATCTCAGCCTGGAGAAACCTCAAATATTGTGGTGAAATATTTAACTATTATTGAAGAGCATGACCTGGGCAGAAAATTAGTCGCTTTCTGTGGTGATAACAGTAACTGTAATTTTGGTGGTGCTGCAAGAAAAGGAGTGAATAACATTTTCAGGAAGCTAAATGACTACATTGGTAGAGAACTAATTGGGATTGGTTGTTTTGCATATATTGTACATAATGCTGTTCAGTCTGCCAATTGATGTGGAAACAGTGCGTCTAGTACGACTCATCGCCGCCGACTCATCGCCGCCGACTCAACTTCGAATGCACCGTTGCCAAATAATGTTTTGTATAATTTATTAATCTTTCTTTAGTGCGATGATAGGTACTGAAGGAAATTAAAAACACTTGGAAGAACCATTGAAAACATAACTAATTATATTTATATAATATTTTATTTATATAATATAACCTAACCTAACCTAACCTAACCTTCACCAATTAACATTATAGATGCCTTATACAAAATACAGAAGAGTCGAGATATGTATCTCGAACAACTTGTAGGAGGTCATGCTCCACCTTCAAAGTTAAAAAAATATCGTGATGCTGATGACTGTATATTAAAACTAGTTTTAAGCTTTGAGCAACGATCACCATTAGGATATTTACGTGGGATTGCCTACAATTACCACTAATTAAAATCTGAACCTTTTAATCTTTTTTTAACGTAGTAGAATAAAGAGTTTCTAATGATTTTTAATTTTTTAAAGCTCTAACCTTCAAAAATAATTTAATTTATTTTTTGAAAAAATGGAGTTGAGTTGGCGGCGATGAGTTGGCGGCGATGAGTTGGCGGCGATGAGTTGGCGGCGATGAGTTGGCGGTGATGGATCGTCCCATCCCGGGAAACAGTGGTTGTAAAAATATATTCATATTTCTACATCTATACTGTTTGAGTAGAAGAGCTGAAAGAGTTTTGTGATTTTGTGGACATTGAATATAAACAGTTACTGGGATACAGTAAAACAAGGTGGTTGGCATTAATGCCTGCAGTTGAAAGAATACTCAAGTTGTTTCCTGGTCTAAGATCATACATTCTGAGCCAAAGCAAGTGTCCAGTGATACTGAAAAACATTTTTGAAAACCCACAGTCAGAGATCTGGCTCAACTTTGTGCACTGTCAAGCAGCCACCTTTCACCAAGTGGTTTTAAAGATTGAGGGTGAACATATATCAGTTGTGAAAGTGATGAATGCAATTTCTGATCTGAAGGATAATTTGCAATCAAAGAAAGATAATGTGTTTGTGCCACTCTCAGTCAGGAGTCTTGTAAACAAACTTGAACAAGATGGGTTGATTGATTCTAACATGTGTTAAGTACTTGGATCAGTGGTCGGGTCACTTGCCAAACGTTGAGTGTATGCAGTGGGCTTTATTAAAACAAGTTCCAAAGTGGTCAGTTGTTGAGAAAACAATGGCTTTTGCTGCTGAAAAACAACTATTTGACCCCAAATTTGACACTGAATTATTGGTGCTACTATAGCGTGATTCCTACCGGTGACTTCGATACTATAGGGTGATTCCTACCCGTTTTGGTTCGAAACTACAGTACTGTAGAGTGTGATTCCTGTCCAAGGTATAAATGAAAATATAATAAATATAAAATGCTATTTATTATTCAATTTTATTTATTTCAAAAATAGTTTCGGTGCTACTATAGTATGTGGTCTACTTACGATTGGTTAGGTTTAGTCACGATATTTTCGTTAAAACTAACGAAAATATCATGACTAAACCTAACCAATCGTCAAAGGCGATGGACATTGGAATGTAAACAAGCAATTAGTAAACAAGGTAAGAAGCTATAATTAAAAGGTAGACCGCCGAATCGAGGTAGGAATCACGCTATAGTAGCACCGAATTATTTGATGAGTTCACGTGTTTTGCAAAGTACATTAGTGATGAGAAAGTAGCAGAGTGGAATGCACCTAATTTATCAACAGACCGGCGCTGGGTGGAAGTATTCACTCATTTCAAGGCCAGAGATGTCAATCATCAACGAATGTCAGCATTAGTTCAGTTCATACTCTGTCTTCCAGGAACTAATGCTTCGACTGAACGTGCTTTCTCTCAAATGAATAAGACGTGGACATCTGAGAAAGCATAAATGAAAGTCTCAACTCTAAAAGCTTTACTTTTAACTAAAATAAACTTCAATCAAACCTGTATGGAGTTCTACACTATGTTGAAATCAACTCCGGAGTTACTTCAGAAGATTTCATCTACTGAAAAGTACGGGAATTGAAAAGCAAGTACGATAATACTGTGTATTGGTATGTCATAGATATAAGCCATTCTCAGTTGAGTTAATTTTTTTTCATAATTATATATTCAAGAGAAAAATACAAGCAGTGAAGTAATAAGTATGTTCCATATATATACATTATACACAGTATATGGTAATTGTATACAACATCCCCCTCACCTCAATTTTATGAAATTGACTTCACAATCGATGTAAAACCTTTATTTATAGCATGTAATTACTTTATTTATTTTCGGAAACCAACCCAACCTAACCTAACCTAACCTTACCTAACCTAGAAAAATGTATACTAGAAAAATGTATTTTTGACTAAAAAAGTGCGTAACTTAACATGTTATTACATTATCATTTGTATAATTTAGGTCTCCGGGGTACGGTGGCGGAGCCCACGTAAAGATCATGCATCACAAAGTGAACCCTATACCGATCAATTTGTGATGCGTGATCTTTACGGGGGCCCCCGATACCTAAATTATACAAATGACAATGTATCAGGTCATCCCATAAGTAATGTCGTTTTTTAGATCGGAATTTGAAGGACAAAAAAACATCAACTGAAACTTTTTAATCTAGTATATACTTTCCATCGGAATCAATGACACTCTGCCAACGTCCTACAAGCTTTTCAATGCCATGTTTATAAAATTCAGGCGGTTTTGAGGCAAAAAACGTACAAAGACTGGTGTGCAGGTCATCTAAAGAAGTATACTGTTTCTCGTCAAGATAGTTTTGCAGACTCCTGAAGAGATTATAATCTGAAGGCGCAAGGTCTGGAAAACATGGAGGATGTGGAAGTTTTTCCCACCCAAGCTCCTCAATTTTGGCAGAAGTGATCCGAGCGGTATGAGGAATTGCGTTGTCGTGGTGGAACCAGATTCCTTTCCGATTAACCAAAGAAGGTCTCTTTTCTTTTAGTGCAGTGTTCAATCGATCCAGTTGTTGACAGTAGACTGGAGCGGTGATTGTTTGGTTGTGTGGTAAGGTTTCAAAGTGTATTACACCACCTTTATCCCACCAAACACTAAGCAACACCTTCCGAGAGTGAAGATTTGGTTTTGGCTGTGGTGTCGCTGGTTCTCCGGCACAAACCCACTGTCGACGGCGCTTAACATTCTGTTACAATATCCACTTTTCATCACCAGTCACTAAACGGTGCAAAAACGGATCTTGGAGTTCACGGGAATGAAGAGGTGTGCTAATGTTTACCCGCACCCTCAGATTGTCGACCGACAATTCATGTGGCACCCATTTTCCTAACTTAGGCATTTTCCCGAGTTGTTGCAAATGTCGATGGATGGTGGACGGGGATGAATTGAGGTTCTGGGCCAATTCTTCGACAGTTTTTGAACAGTCTTCTTCAAGTGCGTCTAACAGCAGGTCATCATCAAACTCAGCAGGGCGTCCAGGGCGTGCTGCATCTGTCAAACAGCAGTCACCATTCCTAAACTTTTGAAACCATCTTTGACATTTCCTCACATGCAGAATATCGTTGCCATAAACGTCCTGAATGTTTCGCGTTGCTTCAGTAGCACTATTCCCTTTTTTGAACTCGTAAAGCATTATATGCCTGATATGCTCTTCTGATACCGCCATGTTTATGAGGGGTTCACGTAAAGCAAAACTACGTGTTACAGCGAAACACGATACATCTCCTCTTAGATATAACCTTCGGAAAATTATGCTTAAACCGAGTAGGACTAGTTTAAACTTAATCTATCGTAAAAAACGACATTACTTATGGGATGACCTGATAATAACATGTTAAGTTATGCACTTTTTTAGTCTTCATCTAGGGCACATGACGAATCAAGTTCTCAAAGTCGAAACCACACGAACAGCACGTCATAATTCTATCACAAACACGACCAAACTGAGGTATTACCAAACTGAATCCAATTAGGAAAAAAAAATAGCCAGAACAGAAACCAACCAACTAATTAAGTTGCAGAGTAGCGAAAAAATAGCCCAATCAGAAAAACGTCATGTCAAATGGATATCGTTAATTAAATAATATCTCCATAAATATGATCGACCGAAAATTTTTTATTTATTATTTTCTACGCATTGCAATAATTTTTATTAGAAACTGAGGTGAGGGGGATATTGTATACAATTACCATATATATATATACACTCGTATGTAGGAGAATTACGACTTCTGATTGGTCGAGGTCTATGGTGTAGTGGATAGCATATCTGACCGGCAATTGGATGATCCCGGGTTCGATTCCCGGGTGATACCTCATTTTTTATTTGTTCGTTCTCCCTCCTCAACTTGTGCGGAACGCTCTTCTACACAAGCGTCGTTCTTTACATATATATATATATATGAGGTAGAGAAGTGTCCCAATTTTGGCTCCTGAAAATATAATCATTTTAGTTTATAACTCCAAAAATAGAAAAATGTCCGGCTTTTTGCTCCTAAAAATATAGTCACTTTATATATATATATATATATATAAACAGGGCGTCCCAAAAAAATGTATACACACTTTAAATAATTATAAAGGCAGTGTTTATTAAAATACATTTCATTTTCAAAATGTAATAGAATCTACAGACATTATTTAATTGTTTTGTCAACGCCTGTTTTCAAACTGACGTCCGTTCTGGTCCAGGCACTGCTGATAACGCGAAGCAATGGAATCGCAAACATCACGAAACATTTCGTTTGGTATTTGTGTGCATTCTCGTTCAATGGCTGCTCTCAATTCAGCGACTGTTGCAGGTTTTATAGCGTAGACTTTGTCTTTTAAGTATCCCCATAAAAAAAAGTCTAGTGGTGTGAGGTCTGGTGAACGGGGAGGGTATTCTACGAAACCCCTTCGTCCAATCCACATCCACATCGTGCCAAGTACCACTCGCAATACTCCACTCTTCGGTCCGGATCATCTTCATTAATAGCATGGACTAATCTTGGAATGTAACTTTTCCATTGACAGCGCTTCAAAATGCGTTGGACAGACGATTCTGAAATTCCTACCTCACGACTCGCTTGCCGCACAGATTTTCTTGGACTTTGGTGATACGTTTCCAGTACTCTTTCTTGCTTTGTGGGGCTTGTCGATGTCCGTGGTCTTCCGGAACGCTTCTTGTGGACATTTTGAACAGTTCCATCGGCTTCAAACTTATCTCTAATTCGAGTGATGGTAAGTCGCGTTGGTGGATCTGTTTGAAACTCCCTCCTAAACTGTCTTTGCACTTCAACTGCGTTTTCACACTTCCAGTAGCATTTCAGAATGAATTTCCTTTGTTCAAAGCTTAGTCTGACTGCCATTATTAATTCTAGTGGGTTTAACTTGGAAAGAAAGAAACATCAATTGAGCTATCAGCTGTTAAAGTGTGTATACATTTTTTTGGGACGCCCTGTATATATATATATATATATATATATATATATATATATTATATATATATATATACTCCTTAACTTTCTCATAATCTAGGCTAGCGTACACTAAACTGATCAATTATTTGCATATTTACAGTTCCCGCTATTACATTCTTTTAAATTATTGGTAGGCCTGGTGTTTGAAGTACAATAAAATGTACTCTTATTGGGACAGTAAATAAAGTAAGTGTTTCTGGATAAATTTTCCACTCTGGGTGGAAAGGATTTGAAATTCACTGCATCTCTACATAGACTATATGTAAAAATTTTGTTGTTAACTTGGACTTTTATGGCCCAATGAAAGATATGACACTGTCCACAGTGACACCAACTTCATTGACTCTGTTAGCTTTTAGTTTAATACATTTATGATGATAGGTGTGCATGCCCCTATATTTACATTAAATTACCTGTCATAATCGCAGGTATCTTCATATTCTTCATCCAGTCTTCAATTCAGATAGGTAAACGCTAATTTCTCATCTCTCCAGCTGTATCTCAGCATCTTGGTTGCACGTATGGAACCAGTATTAAACTGATTAATGAACGTTGTAAGTTAATGAGAAGTAGCTACTATAAATAGGCACAACTAATTACCTATCTAACATTAATAATTTCTTGTTCCTAATCTAATTAAACAAATTTTTAAGTATTGTTTCACAGACACCGTGTACTTATCAATTATCTCATACTAAAACATATTGGTACTTTGCTAGTGGTAAAAAGCTACAGAAATATATAATTGCATAGCAATAAATACTTTTGTTGGTTTACGTCGTCGTCGTCGTTGGCCTAGGCAAGCTACGGCTTGGGACCGTAGCGCATCTATCCGGTATAGGTTAACCTGGATGATGTAGCCATAAGCACTGCCGCTAGTTAAGTGCCAACCAGTGATTATCTCACTAGCCGTATTGAGTCCGTTAGGCGAAACTACGACAGTACCAAAGGTGGAAAATATAACCTCTGGTTTTCTATTGTTTATTTGCAAAATGGACATGGCATTAGATTAAAATAAATATTTGAATATAAATAATTAACTGACAATTGTGATATATAATTAATTATGTTTACATACAATAAAATATAGTATACATAAATTAGTATTAATGTGGTTCACAATTGAATTATAATGGGGTAACTAATTTAAAATGAATTTATACTATTCCGAAATTCAAGACGGTAAAATTAACATTTATCTTGAAACTAAAATAAGAGTATTCACTACACACTCCCCCACCAGAGAGGAAGTTCAAAGAGTTCCGAACGACACAGATTTCCGCTGAACCTTTTTGGTAGCTACTTGTACCTCACTTAAGGTTGATTCCAAAACGCAGGCTTAAGACGATCGATAGAAACCTTGTCGACCTTGGAACCGCGCTGGATGAGAAATGATTTGCGCGTACGTCGGAGAACTTCATAGGGTCCGTCATATGGACATTGGAAGAGGCCGTTTTGGGACAGGTACACGAACGAAAACGTGGGTGCAAGACTGGAGGGCTGGGGAAACAAAGATGTTCTGTTGGCTAGTCAATCGAGGGGGAACAGGCTGAAGGGACTGCATGTGAGAGGAAAGTGTTGAGCGAATTCCGTAGGATCGCATGACTTATCCCCTGCAGTGAAGTAGCCACCTGGTAGCCGCAGTGTTGTTCCATAGACTAGTTCAGCCGCTGTAGTCTTCAGATCACTCTTAAAATGCAGAGCGAATACCAAGCAAAACGAGTGGAAGCTTATCCATCCAATGGGAGTCTTCGTGACACATAAGGGATGACTTCAGCTGGCGATGGAAGCGTTCGACGAGGCCATTAGCTTGCGGATGATACGCACAGGTATGCGCATGTACTGTACCCAACAAGCTGGTAAACTTCTTCCAAAGCGAAGACTCAAATTGGCGACCTTGGTCAGTGATGACTTTTGTCGGCAATCCAAATCTTGATACCCATCCATGAAGAAAGGCTCTTGCAACAGTGTCCGCTTGGATATCAGGAAGTGGGATGGCTTCAGGCCATCTGGAAAAGCGGTCGAGACAGGTGAGCAGATAACGTTGGCCTTGAATCACTGGAAGAGGGCCAACAATGTCTACATGAATTATTTCAAATCGCTGGGATGGGGGCGGAAATGCGTCAAAGGGGGACCTGGTGTGCCTTTGGACTTTGGCACGCTGGCAGGCAAGGCACGTTTTGGTCCAATGTTTGACATCCTTCCGCATCGAGGGCCAAACAAGCGAGAGGTAACCAGGTGTTGCGAAGCACGGATACCAGGATGGGAGGGCTTATGAAGATCCGTGAAGACTGCTTTTCTGTGACATGGAGGGACATAAGGGCGAATAGCAGCTGTTGATACGTCGCAATAGAGGGGCACAGACAATCCTGGCATACTCATTTTCTTGAGGGAAAGTGAGTGAGTGGAGTCTTCTCTGAGCAGGTCTTGTAGTTCCGTATCCTTATCTTGATCCTGTGCAATAGCATTCCACAGTGTAGAGCTGAGGGTAACAGAAGTAATCTCTATTCTTGAAAGTGCATCCGCTGGAGTGTTCAAGACACCTTTGATGTGGCGGATATCTGTGGTAAATTGCGAGATATAATCGAGTTGCCTGATGACTCTGGGAGAGTGGTTACAGCTGTTTTTATTGAAGACAGTGACCAAAGGTTTGTGGTCGGTAAAAACACAAAACTCTCGGCCTTCAAGGAAATGTTGAAAATGCTTCACGTTTAAGTAAATAGCAAGAAGTTCACGTCCGAAAGCACTATAACGCGTTTGGGCTGGCTGCAGCTTTTTCGAGTAAAACGCGATGGGTGCTTGTTGACCGTTAATGGTTTGTTCCAACACCCCACCGATCGCAACATCTGAGGCATCGACCGTCAGAGTTAGGGGGGCATCACTGATAGGAAATGACAGAGACAATGCACTATTGATAGCATTTTTGGCATTGTCGAATGCCTGTAAACTATCGCTACACCATAACAATTTCGTTACCTTGCGTTGTGTGTGATCATAGCGTGTAGAGGAGCAAGAACACAGCACAGTTTTTAATGAACTTGTGGTAATAATTTACCAAACCTAGAAACCGCCGTAACTCACGCTGATTACTTGGCATAGGTAATTTTTTATCACTTCACACTTGTCCTGAAGGGGGGTAATTCCGTGCTGCGAAATCGTGTGACCAAGAAATTCCAAGGTTGGCTGTGCAAACACACACTTAGATGCATTAATAGTAACACCGTATTGTTCTAAGCGTTGAAAAAGGAGTGAAAGATGTTCCTTATGTTCCTCTTCCGTTGAGCTGGCCACAAGCAAATCATCGATGTAGGCATAAACAAAGTCTAAGCCTCTGGTGACCTCATCTATAAACCTCTGAAAGGTTGCGCAGCATTCCGTAGCCCGAACGGCATCTTCACAAATTCGAATAACCCAAATGGTGTACAAACTGCAGTCTTGGGAATATCCGAAGGCTCTACGGGAATGTGGTGGAAAGCCTTAACGAGATCTATTTTACTGAAGATAGATTTGCCGTGGAGAAGAGAAGTAAAGTCTTGGACATTTGGTACCGGATATCGGTCCGGGATGGTTGTCGAATTCAAAAACCGGTAATCCCCACATGGTCTCCAGTCTCCTGACTTCTTCTGGACCAGGTGTAGGGGAGAGGACCAACTGCTTTTGGAAGGTCTTATTATCCCAAGATCCATCATAAGCTGGAATTCCGATTTGGCAGCTTTCAGTTTGTCCGGGCAAGACGTCTGGGTTTTGCAAACACAGGGGGACCTTTTGTTGTAATGTGATGGGTAATGGTGTGCTTAATGGTATCACCCATCTGCATCGTTGAAGAATTCCTGGATATCGCTGGAAAAAGGCACTGGTACATGGAATTAGGGGAACGAGGGAAAGTGCAGAGTTCGAGGCGTCCGGAAGGGCAACTGTTTGGCAAGAACAGAAAGCAGTGTGGCCTGGTCGCATAAGCGTCGCTTGTTAAGATCCACCAGAGTTTGAAATGCTGGAGGAAGTCAGCGCCGATTATGGGATGCTGCACTTGAGCACAGATGAAAATCCACTTGAAGGATCGGTGAAGGCCCAAGTTTAGTTCACGCGACTGAGTACCGTACGTGGGTATGCGTGAACCGTTAGCAGCGTATAGAGGCGGAGATTCCGAGTGCGTATGACCAGATTTTGAGGGAATACACTGACTGATGCTCCGGTATCAACCAAGAAATTGACACCAGAGTTCCTGTCCTTTATGAATAACAGGTTGGCAGTGCGAGTACTAGCGCCATTAGGACTCGCTGCTGGGGTTTCCCGACGAAAAATTGCAAGGGAGATGCACTTCCTAGCCTTCTTTCCAAATTTGGCGTGGTAGAAGCAGATCTTCCCGGAACTCGAACGATGCCTCTTCGTAAATCTTGACCGAGAATGGCTTCTTTGCCGTTGATTTTGTAGCAGAGAACAAACGTGGTTGAGTTGTTGACTTAACTCTTCCACTTTCAACTCCAGTTCCGATTGTGTGTTCACGTTGTTGACCGGAGCTGTGTCAATCTCCACTACTTTGTCGGCAGTTGCTGCTAGTTTATCAACTGGAGTAGCAGGATCCATAGTGGCCAAGACACGCTGAGCTGATGGAGGAAGTTTCTGCAAGAACAACTGTCTAAAGATGTCCTTATCGAAGGTTTGTGCGCGTTCGCCTAGAGCGCACTGCATAGCCCTCAGCATTTGAGTGGGCTTACGGTCTCCAAGTTCTTCTTTTGAGATTAACTGATGTAGTTTCTCACGCTCGGAGACAGTGGTGCGGCGCAGGATGGCAGACTTCAGATCGTTGTACGGGTCCTCACTCGTGGAAGTAGATATGATGACGTCACGGACTTCAGAGATGATGCTCGCTGGTAGAGAGGACAAAACATGATCGTATTTCGTCCTGCTAGCGGTGATCCTTCCCAAGTTGAATTGTGATTCCACTTGGTGGAACCAAATAAATGGATCACCCGACCAGAAGACGGGGAGCTTTACGCTCAAGTGGGAGATGGCACCAGCGTCGTCAGGCATCTTCTCCTATGCTTGCTAACGTACAAGCAAGACGACAAGTTCCCAACGAAGGAGTGGAGGTTGAGACGAGCGCAGGCACAGAGCGCACGGGCAGGGGTGAGGGGCAGAGGGCACGAGCGACATTACAGTCTGGTCCTAGTCGCTCGGTGAAGTGGTGATGGGCAGAGGGCACGAGCGACGTTACAGTCTGGTCCTAGTCGCTCGGGTGAAGGGGGTGATGGGCACGACGACATTACAGTCTAGTCCTAGTCGTTCGGGTGAAGGGGGTGATGGGCACGAACGACGTTACAGTCTAATCCTAGTCGTTCGGGTAAAAGGGGTAATCCAGCTCCGGGGTCATCAATTGTTGGTTTACGTCGTCGTCGTCGTTGGCCTAGGCAAGCTACGCTTGGGACCGTAGCGCATCTATCCGGTTATAGGTTAACCTGGATGATGTAGCCATAAGCACTGCCGCTAGTTAAGTGCCAACCAGTGATTATCTCACTAGCCGTATTGAGTCCGTTAGGCGAAACTACGACAGTACCAAAGGTGGAAAATATAACCTCTGGTTTTCTATTGTTTATTTGCAAAATGGACATGGCATTAGATTAAAATAAATATTTGAATATAAATAATTAACTGACAATTGTGATATATAATTAATTATGTTTACATACAATAAAATAATATAGTATACATAAAATTAGTATTAATGTGGTTCACAATTGAATTATAATGGGGTAACTAATTTAAAATGAATTTATACTATTCCGAAATTCAAGACGGTAAAATTAACATTTATCTTGAAACTAAAATAAGAGTATTCACTACACTTTGGTAACGGTTCAGAATAGGGGCGCCACCTCAATTTGTGTTTTTTCCACCAAAACATGCTAAAACCATTGGTTTCCTGTTGTTTAGGATGAATGTGACCATCGCCATTACAGTAAATTATTGCTTGAAGTGATTTCACCCCCCAACCCCTCTTACAATCTGGGGGGACCACCGTGGGAACCGGGGGTTTTGGGTGGGGGAACACAGCACAAGCAATAATTTACTGTAATAGCGATGGTCAGATTTATCCTAAACAACAGGAAACCAATGGTTTTAGCATGTTTTGGAGGAAAAAACACGGTAATTATTTACATTACCAGATGTATTTATTCCGAACATTTTTTACACATCAAATAGTACCAGAGGATGTATAAAAATGTGCAAATAAGTAATTAACCTAACCTAAGTTAACGAGGGGGGCTGCGACCCTCGACCCCCCTTATCGTGATTTTAGGCTTACCTTACTATGGTGGATAAAGGTCAGCGGCGGCCAGCAGAAATTCATGAAACCGCTGAGGAACTGGAGGGAATCTCCTGACAAATAATGCCATAGCAAGGTATCCATCGTAGTGCTCCTCCTTGCGTCCGAATCGTGGAATCCTTGCCCCGTGCGTCTCGCCAGCTACGTTCTATATTTTGAGTGCTGGCACCTGTTTCTGGGTCCACAAAATTCCTGCTATGATTCACGGTTTCGTGTTCGTACCCTTCGACCGAGATGGATGAATACGAGGCCCAACAGTCTGAAATGATTTTTGTCCCGGGCGCAATCCACTCCTTTATTTTCGCAATAAGAGTTTCGCTAGTGCGATTTGGAACCGGACCCATAAATAGTTTTTTCGAGTCACGTTCGAACCCACCCAAAAACCCACACACCTTCAATAACACGTCCTCTATTATACTTCCGTTTGCCAAACTTCGCTTCGTCTATTTCGACAATCTTTCCCGGACCACCTAGTTTTTCTGCGTTCTTTTCGCAGTAATGAATTACCACTTCCAGAGCAAAACTGAACCAGTCAATAACGGTGGTTTTCGACACGTGCACCTGGTCAACAATGTCAGCGTAGGTTGCATTGTTCAGCACAAACCAGTACATTAAATGTAGGATGGTAGCCGGTTGTAAATGTGTGTAGTCCAAAAACGTACCGGCGAAAGCAGACTTCTTAAACCTACACCTACGTCTCTTGACAGTCTTATTTCCACGAATAATGACGCGTCTATCACAGCGGAAATTATTATCAGCCGCAATGTTCACCACACTATCGCAGGACGAACAGACAGAGGTAACTTTTATTAATTTGTGGTCCGCAAGTAATTTAATTAGTTTCGTCCGATCCTCCAACACGGCCGCGAGCTCTACTAGCGTCACCGCACAGCCGTCACAGACCGAAGCCATTTTCAAGCTGAAGTGAATGAACGATAGTAGGATTGCCAACACAAAATTTCCTAGATTCATACCCAAAAAGCACTAAAAAGCACTGAAGTAGCTATATATATTTTTTCGTAATTTTCCAACTTCGTTTTTTTGACTATGCGACACATGCAATCAACGTATTTTAATGAGAAACAACTTTGTTTCTATGGTATTTTTCGAAATTTTGCTTAAGTGGCGCCCGTATTCTGAACCATTACCAATACTTTAATATAGCCTATCAAAGCACGCTTGAAATTTTTAATACGGCTTACTTTCCTGTCCCTGATTGCCACTAGCTATTAAAAAGAAGAGTTGAAAATAATGTATTAGAAGTCCTCACAGACAGTGTTCTCGTCCTGGGGTACAGGAGGTGCTCAGAGATGTCTTGGTGCTTAGCAAAAGAAATCAGCCTACAATGAAAATTGAAATTTATTTTACCAGCAAAAATTACAGAAATATGTAAAATCAGATGAACTATGTTTTTAAAATGTGAAGAACTTGTGCAATGTTATGGTGTTACAACAAATTATTTTCTGTTAGTTATAATCTTCATAACTTTTGTCTATATTGGTTTCTTAGATTTGACTGAAGAGACTGAACACAAAATAGCATTTCAATGCTTAGCTTTAAATGCGACCACTGATGAGAAGCCCAATTTGTCTAAGTATGAGGTTGCAAATGAAGCTTTCAGTGCTTCAGACACCCAATACTGGATACTCCCTTTTCCATGGTATTCAAAATGTACACAATTCATTTCTTATACTATTTCTAACAAAGTCATATAGCCCAGTGTAATACAACCATGAATTAATTTAGGGCATCTTCTGCCTCCATGAAAAGCAGATTTATTACCTTCTGAACTTCCTCTTCAGCAGAATCACTTAAATTTATTTGCATTATAAATAGGAAATTTAGTTAGCCATGGTATTTTTAAATCAGGTTTTGTATGCAAAAGAGTTAATAACTTGAATGTCTACATTTTGTTTAAAACAGCTGTATTCAATGAGACTTTATACAGTTTCCTACAGAAAGTTGTTAGCATTTTACTTATTAAACCTATAAGTGAATGTTTATTGAATAAACACACACACACACAATGAGTTTATACTCATAAGTACAGCCCTATTTTGGTGGGAAAGCCCTAACTAAGGTGGCAAAAGCTCATGTGAATAGTAATATAGAGATTGCAAACTTTGAGTGAGATACTATGCACGACCTAAGTTTCAACTCATACTTACATATATGAAAATGAATGAAAATGAAAATGAAAAGGCTTATTGGCAGACTATAGTCCATGTGACAAATATTATTAATACAATGACAGTTCATACACTAAGGATAAAAATATATACAATTGATTAGAAATAATACTGCACTGTCGAAGTTAAGTGGAGCTACAGACAGACGTTTTCGTACCAAAAAGTCCATAGCTTAGAGGATAAATGGCAGGACTCATGGATAGCTTGGATGATCGGGTTGGTTGATTTTTTAATTCTTTGCATTAGACTGTGTTGAGCACGTCTTGTTACCTCCGGGAAGCTCGGAACATTGCGGGTTGCAAACATTTGCGAAGCTGAGCATCTCGGGGGTAATTTATGTAGGAGTCTAAACGACCTGTTGTACAGCAAATTTAGGGTTCTGCCAGAACCTTTTTTATAATTCACCCAGAGTTGCTGACCGTATATATTACTGCAGAAAGTACGAAAGAGTGTGTCTTTGGCTTCACTTGTACAGAAACGAAAGTTCCTTATGGTCATATTCGCTTTAGCACACAGGCTTCGAGATTGTTTTCTTATATCCGAGTCATCACTCAAGGAGCTGGTAATAGTTTGACCCAAATACTTAAACTCTTGTACTTCCTCAATTACTTCACCATTCATTTTAAACCTTATATCAGCTGGCTGATTACAGCTTTTAGGATGAAATTGCATAACCTTAGTTTTTGTCACATTAAAAAGAATATCATGTTTCTGCGAATACACTTCGCAGACTTTTAGTAGCCGATCCAGACCTTTAACAGAGGGACTTATTAACACCATATCATCGGCATAAACTAAGTTATTTATCCTTGTGTTATCTATACAACATCCTACTGTTGCCTCATTAAGTGAAGCAATTAATCCGTCAATATACACATTAAACAGCATAGGGGAGAGCAAGGAGCCTTGTCTCACCCAACAAGAGGAGCCAAAACACTCGGATAGTACATTGCCCCACCTAACAGTGAAAGATTGGTGGGAATACCAAAATTTCAATAAATTTAATATGTACATGGGAACCTTCCTGTCTTCTAGTTTTGCAAATAAAATATTGTGGTTCACCCTATCATATGCCTTACTTATATCAAGGAAACAGCTATAAATGGTTGAATTACTGTCAATGTATTTAGATATTGTTTCTTTAAGTACATAGATACACAGGTCAGTTGAATGGGACCTTTTAAAGCCAAACTGATTAGGAGATGTCCATAGGAAATCATTTAATCGGAGTAACAAGAGTTTTTCTAGAAGTTTCGAGTAGCAGGAAGCGACAGCAATAGGCCTATAATTATTGCTGGACAGAATGTCTCCATACTTATTTTTGACCAGGGGCAAGATATATACCCTCATGAACTCTGCAGGGATATAGCTATGAGCAAGCATGGCTGATAGGAGCAATGATATATGCAGACATACTATGTCATTTGCATATTTTAAGTGCTCATTCGGTAAGTCATCTACCCCTGACGCAGAACCAGTCTTTAACTCTTTAATTAACCTCTTTACTTCAGAAAATGATATCAAAATATTTTCCCTTGTCCCTCCCACAATCGTTTCGCTGCAATCTATCTTAAGATTATCCCTACTCACACTATTAAGAATGTTAGAGTAGTGGTTTTTCCACAGCTTTGCAATTTCATCGTCCCCCGACACCCCATCGATTGTCGGATGGAGGACATTTTTGACACCCGTTTGATTCTTAATAAATTTCCAAAATTTGTTATTATCGTTATTTATGCGAGCTTCACAGGCTTTTGATGCTCGAATAGACTCTTCTTCCTGTTTACATCGCCTTATGGCCGCCTTATACTGACCCCGACTTCTACACATATTTATGTATACTGGTCCTAATCTGGGTCTACCATGAAAGCACCACAAATCGTAGGCGTCTTTCGATTCCCTCTTCAGGGGGGCAATAAAATCATTCCATCCAGGAATAACCTTAGTATGATAGCTATAAGATTTAATCAAGGGGCTTCCTGCTTCTCTTAACAGGGATATTATCTTACTATAATACCTATCTATGAGTTTACAGTGAGAATCATTTGAGCAAGGATTATTACAGCCAAGGTGCAAAATTTCTAAATTATTAAAGAGGTGACATGTTCTGTCTTTGTATTCTATTCTCTGCTGCATATTAACATTGGACCAATCGACGCGATTATTCTTACCTATTGAGTTCTTGTTAAGTCGTGTTGCGCATAAATTGGTAACGTTAATTAATATTTGTAATGGTCTATGATCAGAAAGAAGGAAATCATGCAAAATATGAACTCTAACAATTCGATCATTTAGATTATTACTAGTGAGACAATGATCAATCCACCTGGTGGTACCACTCATATCGCTAACGTATGTAAAATTACCACTGGCTACCCCTAATACATCTACATCACTTATACTTAAATTGGCCGACTCGCACATGTTACCCAATTCTCCAAAGAATTCCGAGTTCACATGTGCGTTAAAGTCCCCCATTATTATACAGTGAGAATATTTGGGTTATCTGATAATGACTTAATTTTGTACAGCAAATCAATGTATTCATCTAGATTACTGCCGTTGTTGTATGGTAAATAGCAGTTTACAATTAATATGCAATCATTGTTCACTTGTAATTCAATGCCTAACAACCTTACGTTATCGCTTGTTAAAAATCTTATATGTTTTGACAAATTTTTCCTTAATAAGAAAGCAACACCACCAAAAGGCCTACCGTACATTAATTCATCTGACAAGTCTACTGCTGATGACGCATGGTACATAAAGTCATCATGGATGGTAGAGAGGAATTTTAGCTCTTGCTTAGGTAGCCAGTGCTCCTGCAGGAGTATCAAATCTGCACCGTCGCAGATTTTATGAACATCTACAGTTGAATTCCTCACTGACCTTACATTATATGAGACTATTTTCAACAAGTTATCCGCCATGACTGATAGAAAATTTATTATTAGTAAGATTATTATTATTATACACAGTACAACTTTCTGGCATTACCGTTAGGGCGCCTATTATTATAATTATTATTATTATTATTATTATTATTATTATTATTATTATTATTTTGCCTCTTATCAAATCTCCTGGAAAAGTGAATAAACTCCTTAACAATAATACCGTCGGGCCATTGACTCATATTATACGGGTTGAAATGCACATTTACACCTTTAATTATTACTTTAAAAGAGTTATAATATGGAGATTTCGTGTTTAGTTTATTAACTATCACTATACTGTGTTCACCAATGATTTCTTCTATCATGTGTCGAATATCGCTTGCCTGAGATAAGTAGAAGCGAAAGACCTACCTTCGCTATAGCGTGTATATATACAAACACACACACACACATATATATATATATATATATATATATATATATATATATTATGTAAACCCTGCAACCTAGATCCTTAGTAAGTTTCCTTTCTCAACAGATCCTTTGTTTCTTAAAATAAAAAAACAGTATGCCTATAACTATATTATAAGTTTGTAGCTATTGATAGAGGATTTTAAAAATCTATGTATATAAAAAAATTGGATCACCTGAAGATCAGGGCCACCAGCCTTCTTTAGTTAGCTTTATAAGGTTAACTAACGAAAATATCACGACCTAACCAATCGTTAAGGGCGTACAGTTGACCTAACGATTGGCTAGGTTAGGTCGTGATATTTTTGTTAGTTAGCCTTATAAAACTAACTAAAGAAGGCTGGGGGCCCTGATCTTCAGGTAATCCAAAATATTTACATTGGAATTTAGTGCTGCACAAAAAGAAAATATCCACTTTACAGTATGATGTTTGATAGGCTAAAATAATTAACATCTCCAGGTTTCAATTCTCAGAAAATAGCTAATAATATCTCCTGTACAGTGATAAATTTCTGTATATCTGCTTTCTCTTCATGCTGTGTCATGTGTGACTTCTTTATAGAGTAAACCTTTCAACTCATTTACTGAGGCAAACTATTCATTTAGTTATAAAATATCACAAGCTCATAACATCTGCAACAGGAAGGGCGTATTCAAAAGGAACTAATCATACTACTTACAATGTTTTCCACAATGTAAAACTATATTGTATGACACTAGGCTATATGATTTTGTTAGAAATAGCATAAGAAAATTTCTACTGAAGAATGCTAAAGTAGTCCTACTATGCATCTCATAGCTAATGTATTCCTTAATTCATCAAAAATATTTTAAGTGGGGTAGAAAACATTGCCTGGGATTGAATGTCTACATTTTGTTTCAAGTACATAATTATCACCATCAGTTTTATGTTTGAAACATTAAAATGAAGAAGTTTTTTGCTCCCAACATCTGCAACAGGAAGGGCTTATTCAAAAGGGACTAACCGTGCTACTGAAAATATACCCCCTACAATGAAACACAATGTAGACCTTTGCATCATTACTGAATTCCATAAACAGATTTAAAATCTTTGTATACACTATGCTATATGATTTTTGGTAGAAAAAGCATGAAAACTGTCTGAAATAAGTTTTTATCCAGCTTCCGTTTAAATCATGTTATATTGCTAACTTAAAGCAATATATATATAATATGTATATATATAAAGTCCAAACATAGAATTTCCTAATTCATCAGTTCATGAAGATTCAATACAGTCAAATGTAATAGCTTAAAAACTAAGAAAATATTAATTTTTCCAAAGTAATAAACAATTTTACCAGCTTTTATAAGAAATGGTAATACCACAGTACTAGCATCTTTTTAGCCTATAGTGTCAATAACAAAGTTTCAATATATTTAAGACCTATTGGTAGGCTAACTTAGCTTCTGACTGGCAAACTCGGATTTTCAAGGTAAATGAGTGAAATAGTCTAACTTAAAGGTGCCCTTAAGATTTGTTTAAATAAATATGCATTATTTATACAATTCCTTTTTCATGAATGAAAACATTCATTATTTCTTAAAATAGGCTAAGGGGGTTGGTAGTTAACACACAATATATCAATCTAATTTACACACTAATACCCATACGTACTCATTTTGTAAAGTCATTTCAGCCCTCCAGTTGGTGTTAAGTCTATGATTTTGTAGCTGACAGATCCTTTTAACAATTTAATTTGCGTTGTTCCCAACCTTTGTGCAATGTTTGAGCCTTCCACATTCATTTTCTGGCTACCACACCATAAGTTTTCACCTATTTCCAACAAAATGTTTAATTTTTAAAAGACAATGAAGGCTAACCAGGATATTTTTCATTGGACATGTAAGAGGTTCCAAAAAACCTTAGCCCCCCCATTTGCAGCTTACATGTTTACTTATATCGAAATAGTTTTTAGTGATTATAAAAATATATAAAATTCTTTATTTATTTCAGGTATTAAAATTACTCTAGCTGATAAAGTGATAATATAATGGCTTCTCAATTAATTGGTGATTCGGAGAGGCAACGTGTGATAGATCGCATACGAGCAATAACATTTCGGGAAGCTCGTGATGCTGGAGCCACCTTTATAACACGTTCATGGGTTGCCAGAAAGTTGCGAAGAAGTGAGGACTTCGTCAAAAGAAATTGGAATAAAACTTTGGATGAATGTGAAATGGATACAACCAAATCTGGGCGCCCAAATTTGCCACTCTCTCAGGAAACAAAGGACATCATTGAAAGCGGTACGCGTAAGCGGAAAAACAGCTGTGCTAAACTTTCTAGAGAGATCGAAGTGTTGAGAGGAAAGATCGTTAGTGGTGAGATCATTCGAATTCGACTGTACCGTCATAGGCAAGGTTTAAAGCCTTGGCATGAACTTCCAAAGCCAAGAAAAACTCAACTTAACATCGATGACAGAATGTGGTTTGCCCATTATGTTAAAGATTGGGATGTGGATGATTTCATGCATTTAGTTGTCTCCGATGAATTTTTTGTTTACGTAACACGTCGGCCTAACTACCAAAATGATCGAGTGTGGGCCACAACACCAGATGAAATCGATGACAATGAACATTATCGCGAATTATTAAAAAGTCCAGACTGTGTTGGTGTGTTTGTTTTGTTCACTGCAAAGAAGCTCATGTGGGTGCTGAAGCCAAATGGTCAGAGTTGGGATGGACAGTATTTTCGTGATATTATTCTATCCCAGCATGTCATTTTTCTAAGAAACCCAAACAATGTTATGGATGTCGATCAGGTCACACTTCTGCACGATAAGGCCCCCTACTTTAAGGCATTAGCCACTCAACAGTTGTTGCGGAACCATGAGATCGATTTCTTTGGAAATGAAGAATGGTCAGGAAATTCTCCTGACCTGAACGTCTGTGAACACATTGGATCAGTTATAAAGGACAAGGTTGAATGTCTCTTGTTTGAAGAACTTGCAGCAAATCGATTTTCGAAGGATACAATGACGCAACACATTGAAACTGTTTTAGCAAATTTGCGTAACGATCAAGATCTATTCACGTCACTTTTGGCTAGCTACCCAAAGCGAATTCAGGCTGTCTTGGAAGCCAATGGCGGGAACACCAAGTTTTAATTGTTTCTCATTAAATGCAGGATTAAATTCTCTTTTGTAAACTATGTTTAGTTTTACAGTACCTCTAATGGTTTAGGCCATGGGCATGGGGGGGGGCTAAGGTTTATTGGAGCCCCGTATTAGAAGTGCACTTTAGGTAAGTGATCTTCTGTATACCTACCCACTTTTGCCACTAATCATTGCAAGAGTTACATATTTTTCTTAAATTGTATATTAAACATACTGTATACATTGAGAGGGTATTTAGTTACCTAGTAGAGTAGGCTGGCGAAAAATAAAAAAAGAATGATCTATCACGTTAAATTGAAATTATTTATTTCATGGCAGTGAAGGTTAGCAAGTTATATTTATCTTTAAATGCCACTAATTTAAAAGAATGTAATAGCTGGAACTGTAGAAATTCAAGAGTTCATTCAGAGGGCAGTTTTTTTTCCTTGGATAACATAAGTTACAAAATTTTATCGCTAGCTATTATATATATATTCTATAAAAATGTTATTAGGGGTAGTGTCTAAGCGCTGAACTGGCTTACTTCAATAAGAAAGTACTCAGGTAGGCTTAATACTTGAAAGGGAAGTGTAAGCTAACCTAATCTCTTTGCTATAGTCATTATGGAGTAGGCCTAGCCAGCTTTATAAGTGGAGATATACTATAATGTGATGAATTGCCAATTGTATTCACCCATTTCTGCAACACCGGCCTACAATTCATCATAAGATAAAGCTCTTTTTCCAACGTCCCCTAATAAGAATGGCAACATCAAAATTAGCTGTTGAAGACATTTTGAGTATATTTTTCATATCACTTAAACAAAGACTTTTATGAGGAGGGTAGGACACTGTAACCAGAATTTTCCATGACCTGAGCATAATGGATCTTTTATTGTATCTGAAATACAGGTACATTAAAGTATTTACCATAAGTACACAAACTAACTCATTTTTCACTGGTGCCTAATGGCATAATTTAGTCAAGCAGAAAGAAAAATTAATTACTCTAGCTACCACGTTAAGCATATGTATTGTATTTATTATAAAATTGTTAGTCCTGAATAGTATTTTTATAAAATTTTAGTAATGGTAGTGAAACAGAGGAATTAAAGACAAAACGCATGAGCATTAATCTTTTATTATAATATGCAAATCAAAATGCAATTGTATAAGTCTAACAATTGTATAAGTCTAATATCTCTTTTCATGGGTTATCCTTGAATATTACAGAGCTCTCATGTTCACTTATTACCTAAGAAAGACTCAACTTTACTTCTGTGATTTTGAAATAATCACTCCATTATATTCTTACACAAAACAGTCATGTGTTACTTCATGCACCATTCAGTTAAGACTTTGCAACAGGCATGGAAAAACCTAGGTTTAAAATTATTTATTATTTATGTATTCTTCAATAGTGGAGTGATTATTTCAAAATCACAGAAGTTGTCTTTTTCTTAGGAAATAAGTGAACATGAGAGTTTTGTAATATTCACGGATAACCATGAAAAGAGATATTCTGGGATATATATATATATATATATTATGGAAAAACTATACGCGCTTACAACATGGTATCGTATGTGATACCTTTATTTCATAATTAAATATAAGTTATTAATTAATTGAATTAAATATCACAAAATTGCATCGGGAATGGCGACATAGCCTAATGGGAATGAAATGATTGCCATACATACATAGAACCCGTATGTAGGCATCGGTCCTACATAACCATGAGAAACATTTATTATTTCGCGTGATCAAAATTTTCCACTTCCAACTCATGAGATTACATTAAGGCAAGGGTCAACAACCTTCGCAAAATCAGCAATTTATACTAAAATACGAAGATTATATTATATCGGCTCGCTCGAAGCTCTTTATGTTACAGCGAATGCTTTAAACAGGGAAGATGTGCTTTTGTCTTCCCTAAAGTTCTGAGTGAATTCCTTATGATATAAAACCTAATAACTATAAAAAGGATAGGCCTATACATTCAGGTGTTTAATTAGTGACTGCCTATATTAGTTACAAAGTGTCAACTCGCAGTGTAGGCTCCATCGTAACGGCCCTACATCGAAGAAGACCGTCACGCCCTACATTGAAGCAAACTAAGGCCCAGCGAAAATAAGGTGGGACACTTTCTTTCGTTCAAATATAGGCATCTAAAATCCCGACGCTAGAGTTACCGTAGACAATTAAACATAAAGGGGTCCTTTAAAGACCTACACATACATAACAAACTAACGAAAAACCATAGGGCTTTTGTCGGTAACTCTCCACTGAAGTCTGCTGGAAATTTCCAACGGATGAGGGTATCAGGCAATCAACCCATAGCTCTATATAGTTTTTTCATATATATATACAGAGAGAGAGAGAGAGCTACAAGGAGTTATAAGGATAAGAGGAAGCCTCAAAGACCTTCCGGTCCACTCTGGGAGGTTCCTGTTATTAAACAAGTTTATTTTTTTTCGACTATCCTAGCAGTAGTAGAAAACTGGATAGAAAAGTAGAAGGCTCTCTCCCCACCCTCCCTGCCAGAGGTAGGTATGGAAAAAGGTTGAAGAAAATACCTTGACTCTGGAAAAGTAGCCAAGGAAATTTTACATGAAAGTGGAGAATATATAAATAGCTCTATATTTAGCATGCTCACAAAGACACTGTGCAAGCGAACTCCTGCAGAGTTATGTTATGTTTTAGTCTTAAACTATGAGAGTATTCAGTACTTTGTGTAGACTATTTTTAAACACATTTACACTTTGACTGGAAACAACCTCTGAGGGAAGTTGGTTCCAGATATTAACTATTTTATAGGAAAAGAAATTCCTGCAGACAGAGGTCCTAAATTTCTTTAGTTTCGTTTAAACCCATTATTTCTTGTCAGATTGGCATTAAGTGAGAATAAGTTTCTGTAATCTACCCTGTCTATTCCATTGAGCATCTTAAAGACTTGAATAAGCTGACCCCGCAACCTCCTCGTTTCTAAGGTAAACAGATTTAGGCCCTCCAATCTCCGTTGGTAGCTTTGCATTCTCATTGAAGGGATCAATTTTGTAGCCCTTGCTTGTACTCTTTCTAACCTTTCTATGTCCTTCCTGAGGGATGGAGACCAAAACTGCGCACAGTATTCCAGTTGAGGTCTGACTAGTGAATTATAGAGACATTACAGTCTCCTTGTTCCGAAACTGGAACTGTCTTTTAATATAACCTAATATTTTGAAGGCCCTCTTTTCGACTTCTGCACAGTGCTTCGACGGTTTCAGATCGTTGCTGATATAGACTCCTAAGTCTTTCGCTAGATCGGTCTCCGTCAAGTTCCTTCCCAAGAGAGAGTGATCGATCTTCGGGTTTTTATAACCTATGTGCATTACCTTACATTTGTCCAACTTGAATGGCATCTGCCAAGTAGCAGACCATTCGCCCAACCTGTCAAGATCGTTCTGAAGCGTTCTTACGCCCTCCTCATTACCTACATTACTTCCTAATTTCGTATCGTCTGCAAATTTCGAGATTGTACTTAGAAGTCCGACGTCTATATCGTTAATATAGATGATAAAAAGTAAAGGAACCAGAACGGAACCCTTTGGGACACCACCGGTGAAGGGCGCCCACTCCGAAGCCACTCCATTCATTACCACTCTCTGCTTTCTATCTTTTAACGAATCCTCAATCCAGTTGGAAACGAGCCCGGTGATTCTTAGTCCTTTGACTTTAGCCATCAATCTCGCGTGAGGGACTTTGTCAAAGGCTTTTTGAAAGTCGAGATACACTATATCTATTGCCCTACTTGCATCGTACAGTGTATGCATATTATGGAAAAACTCTAACAGGTTTGTCAGACAGGATCTATGTCGCCTAAATCCATGTTGAGAATAAAAAATTAGATTGTTAGATTCAAGGTGATACACAATACGTTTTGTAATGATGGATTCCAACAGTTTGCCGACAACTGATGTTAAACTGATCGGGTGGTAATTACAAGGATTTTCCCTATCACCCTTTTTAAAGATTGGTGTTACATTTGCTAACTTCCAGTCGGTTTGAACTTTTCCTAACTCGATTGATTGTTTGAATATGGTTACTAAGTCGTCAACAACATTGTGGCTAACCTCTTTTAATACCCTTGGAAGAAATAAGTCGGGGACAGGTGATTTGTATTTATTCATCTTATCAATTAATTGCTGTACCTCATTTCTCCTAAAACTTATGGTCTCTACGGGCTGGTCACCGTCATATGTAATCCGAGGACTTGGCACTTCTATTGTGTCATCCTTCGTGAAGACTGTAACGAACTCGTTTAACATATTAACTATATCTTTATCACCGAATTTCAGTACGCCATTTCTGTCTTTTAGGGGGCCTACAGAATTTTTAATTGGCTTTCTGCTATTAACATGGGCAAAAAATTCTTTAGGGTTAACTTTACAGAGTGAGGCAACTCTAGCTTCTTCATCACGTTTGGCTGATCTAATTAAGGACTTAACCCTCCTACGTAGGTTTATATAGTTTTCTGAATTACAGAATTAGTCTGGTTGAAATGCGACTTAAGTAGTTTGTAGGCTCTATTTCTTCCAGTAATAGCACTGCTAATTTCGTTGTTAAACCATTTCGACGGCTTTGTTGACGAGGAAACTATTTTAGTGGGTATAAAAGTGTTCTGTAATATTCTAAATTGATCCCTGTATGAGCTCCAGGTGACACTGACATCCTAATTTATTAGAACTTCAAGTGTGTCTAAACTACTTCGGAAGCTTTCAAAATTTTCTCTCGAGAAATCTAGTCTTTCACGAGTCTTTTCGCCTGTCTTAACTGGAACCCTGAGGTCAAACCTAATCAAATTATGATCTCTGTTACTCAAATTTTCACCAATAGTCAGGTTAGAGACTAGGTCATCTTCGTTCGTGAATATGAGGTCTAGTTTATTATTACCCCTTGTAGGACCGTCAACCCATTGACTTAATAAGTTATCATCTGAAAATTCCAACAGTCTTGAGCCCTCAGCATCAGCTGTTTTGTTTTCTCAATTTATATTACCACAATTAAAATCACCAAAAATCAAACTGGTCTTATTATTCACTATTCTGCTTAATTGGTTATACAAGTTTATATCCTTATCAACGGGGTAGTGAGGTGGCCTATATACTAGAAGTAGATGCACTACTTTATTATTTAGGTTTAGATCAATTCCCAACATTTCATGAGCAGATACGATATTACTGTTTACAGGGTGCAGGAAGTCCCGAGCATACAAAAGTACACCGCCGCCTTCCCTCCCGTTCCTATCTTTGTGAAACATTTTGTAACCTACCATTTCAAATTCTCCTACAAAATCCCTTGTTTCAGAATGAATCCAGGATTCCGTTATTCCTATGATATCAAAGTTCTCAGTTTTGACTAGCGCTATAAATTCCATTAGTTTGTTTCTAATTGACCTAGCATTGAAGAGCACAGTTTTGAGAGATTTTAAATTGTGATTTTTCCTAACTGGCCTGAGTCGTTTCCCGACGCAGTTGAACCAACTGCTGTTGGGGGGACTAGCTGCTGCTGGAGGGGGACTAGCTGCTGCTGGAGGGGGACTAGCTGAGAGAGAGAGAGAGAGAGAGAGAGAGAGAGAGAGAGAGAGAGAGAGAGAGAGATGCGCTTTGTGTAAAGAACTGTACATTTTATGAATAAATAAAATTATTAGATAGGATCTGTGTATTGGCATATCTGGCAACTTCCTCGCCAGCTGATGGTAAAGTTGCCAGATGTGCCAATACGAATTGGTTGAGAATGACGAATCATATGTTGTTATACTACTTGATGACTTTTCTCTTTGAAATAAAGCCCGTTCATTAAATAAATAAATAAATTTTCGTCTCTAATTTGTCTATACTCTTTTTGAAATTCGTAAAATTACACGAGATTATAAATAATAAACCAAACAAGCTCTGAACGAAGGATTCGAATTTTTATAAAAGTGTCAAGGAAGCCCTACATCCCCGATTTCCTTTTTGGCTGCATTATAAATTACTAGGGGCATTTAATATATTTTTCCCCACCCTTTTTTCTTAGTTAAATAATAGGTCATGGGGCTGAAATGTCTTTTGGGCCGTAAGTTTGAACTTTCTGCGCTTCACATAACCAAATTTTTCCAGTTTGAACTTCCCCTTCTTGTATAAAACCCGCTTTTAAACGCCCTTGTATAAAACCGATGGTTAACGCACTTTCGAAAATGGCGTCTGACAGTGATGTGCGTCGTAAACAGAGAGCTGTTATCAAGTTCTTAACTGTAGAGAAGGAAATAGTTGGAAATATTCACAAACGTCTACAAAACGTTTACGGAGATGCTGTTGTTGATCGAAGCACAGTTGGATGCTGGTCTAAACGTGTGAGATCATCGGAGAGAGGGAGAGCCAGCCTCGATGATGAGTCATGCAGCGGTCGCCCGGCATCGGCTGTGACACTTCACACTGTGCAACGTGCTAACAGCATCATTCGATCAAATCGGAATTAGTGAAGGAAGTGTGAATACGATAATTCGGCAACTGGGATACTCAAAAGTGTGTTCACGGTTTGTTCCTCGCGAACTGACTGAAGATCACAAAGCCCAAAGAAAAGAAATTGCTTCTGAGTCGTTGATTCGATACGAGACAGAAGGGGATGACTTCCTTTCACGAATTGTGACTGGGGATGAGACTTGAGTACATCACTTTGAACCTGAAACAAAACGCCAATCCATGGAGTGGCATCACGCAGACTTCCTACGCAAGAAAAAGTTCAAAATGGCTCCCTCTGCAGGAAAGGTTATGGCCACCATCTTCTGAGACATGAAAGGGGTGATTCTGGTGGACATTATGAAGAAAGGACAAACAATCAACTCAGAGGCATATATCTGTACCCTACAGAGACTCCAGAGACGTATAAAGCGAGTTCGACCGCAGAGAAAACTGGAAGACGTCCTTCTTTTGCACGATAACGCAAAACCACACAACAGAATACAAACAAGAGAGGCCATCACAAAAATGCGCTTGACTGTGTTACCCCACCCTCCATACAGCCCGGATCTGGCACCTTGAGACTTCCATTTGTTTGGGCCAATGAAGGATGCTATTCGTGGAAGAACATTTCAGAGTGACGATGAAGTTGTTGAAGAGGTTTAGAGGTGGCTCCAGCTGAACCCAGCGGACTTTTACCAGCAAGGAATAAAGGCCCTTGTTTCGAGGTGGAGGAAAGCCGTAGAAAAGATGGAGACTATGTGGAAAAACAAAAACTTGTAAAAAAGGTATGTAACTCCTTGTATACAAAATTTCTCGAACTTACAAGGAAACTTGGAAAGAAAAAAAGGTGGGGCAAAATATATTGAGTGGCCCTCGTATAATTTCGTCTTCCAATAAACTAAATTAAGTTTAAACGGCTGTGGGATATATATATATATATATATATAATATATATATATATATATATATATATATATATATATATATATCCCTGCCTGTGGCCACCTTGTCGTGGTGGGTGGGCTCCCGTGTTGACCCCAGTGGACTATGTCGGCGGGGCTTACCCCCTGGAAGGGTCACCCATGCCGGACAGGCTGCTGGGGAGACCGGGCTAAGAGCCACTGAAGTCGTTTGCTCGTAGAACGGGTCTCCAGTGCTGTTCTCCGAAGGTGACGCTCTTAGAGCGTTAGGGCGTCACTGTGTTGGATGGTTGGGTGTGCGGACCGGTCAAATTGGGGTACTTGGGTCTTTGCATAGTTTGGGGGCAAAATTTCGTATCACGGGGCCCCATTTTTAAACCGACGGTGTGTCCCCTATAGACAGTTTCTCGCATCCCCTGGGTCTGTGTTCTACAACATTAATAACATATGGAAACCATTACTACTTGTCCTAGAACTCGGGTGGTGGGCAACCAAGCCCCGAGTCCTCTACCACTGTAAGACTACGTCTTGAGGATGTCGCCCCTCCTCTGGCAGCAGAACACTTCACTCTCCTCTTCCGTTACCGACCCCAGCCTGTACCTTGAACAGACCTTTGGACATACACCCTCTGGAGCAGGGGTCCAACCCCAGCCGCCTTCAGGCAAGTCAAGTTCCACCCAAGACTTACCTCCAAAACTCGGCTTCTTCCTCTCCTCGTCTGCCCCCATCACTCACCGTCGGCCCGCGTCCCCACGGAGAGAGCCCCGCGGTGGACGGGGAAGTTGGCATTCACGTCCATCCTATCGACCGTAGGATATCCCAGCCCACTTCGATTCTACAGCCTCACTACCTCTTCCAAGTATCCACAAATTCCTAGTGATCCGGCCTACCTCTGGGTCCCTTCCGACTAACTCTGAACGGATGTTTCAGGCGATCCGAGCTCACATCGACTCCAGTCGCTATGATGTGCGACCACAGAGGGATGGCTCCCTCCTCAAAATCACGCTCAGCCGCAGAAACGAAAGCCCTACTCTCCCTCACTGAGGTCATTGGATGCTCGGTGTCTGTCTCCCCACACCTTCGCCTGAACCAGAGTCAGGGCACTATTTACGCCACCCGCCTATTAACGATCACAGTGAACGAGCTCCTGGAGGACCGCGCACCCCAGGGTGTCACTAAGATCCATCGCTTCATATTCCGACAGGGAGGCACCCCCTCCCCCACCCGCGCCTACTTCTTACCTTCATTACCTTAGTCCCTCCCAGCTGTATTGTCTGGGGTATGGGAGACCGCACGTCGTGCGAGTTCACTGTCCGCCCATACATCCCAGACCCGACCCGTTGCTTTAAATGCAACAAGTTCGGACACGTAAACTCAGTTTGTCGACAACCGCACCGACTGTGTGTTCGTCGCGGAGAAATCGCTCACCCAGACAAGTGCCCAACACACCCAAATGTTCCAATTGTGAAGGCGCACACCCCTCTTCATCCTGCAAATGCCTTTTCTTCAAGTTCGAAATAAAACAAATAAAGTGTTTGCTGTTTTTTTATCCAGTAAAATACAGGCTCGGTCCACTAACAGAAAATAGGATTTTTATAAAAATAAATAAGCCATAAAACTAAAAACGGGTTTAAAATTAAATGAATATTTTTTATATGCTTAAAAGATATATGTTTGTGTTAAGGCAAAAAATTTGTTTTAATAATTCGTAGGATGAAAGAGTCTTTAATGCGTGGTAAAAGGAATTTTGATAAAAATAAATAAGTTACCTTGAAAAATAAAATCTAGTTTTATTATAAAATTAAATGAATATTTTTTATAATAAGATTTAAAGATATACTTCTATATTAAGGCAAAATATTTGTTTTTGTTTTAAATTATGTTTACCATGTTTCAGTTTTTATTTGAAAGAACGGATAGCATTCCAGTACATTACAACCCTGGCCTCGTAGTGGCATTTTATTGCCGCTACGAGAAGATTGATAGTTTGTTTATTATTTGTGCCGTTTTTTGAGACCTTATTGGTCTAATGGATTGTGGTTAGTTGGTGCTGTGTTATTGCCAATGGTTGGGCATTTAGGCATGAGTGACTATGTATGAAAGGGGATTGTGAGGTAGTCTAAGGAAAGCATGTCCGCATGTAAGTATATATATATATATATATATACAATGAATAATCCATATTCATTTTTCATTTTTACAGTGTTCCCCCTCTAAAATGGTATTAATTAATACAATAATATAATACAATTAATACAATACAATACAATTAATATAACATCCCAACTAATTCAAACTAGATAATGACTATGGTTTTTATAATTGCAAATTTATATACACAGCATAAGTCGGGGTGGTCAAGTTACAATGCACAATAAATAGAAAATAAATCTAATTTTAGACAACCCTTTAATTTAAACAATCAATGATAGTTTTAAATTTAAAAAAAAAAATTTAATTCTGTTTAATTTTTAACAAATATTTATTTTCTGTGAGAAAAATTACATACATAATGAATAGTGGGTAAAAGGGAAAAATATAAATTTTAAAGTTCAGGAATTTTCAAAGTTACCATGATCGTACAATCTATAAACTAGTGTTTTTGACTATTGTAGGTAAAAATCGAATTACCTAATGGATGATGTATAGACCTGTGGTCTACTGTGTATTTGTGTTTACTAGGTACAAAGTGTATATCTTATAATTTTGAGGGACAGATTAGCTGAGAGAACTATTAAATTAACTGAATAAATGCATGACAAAGATATATATAGAAAGCAAAAATGATTAAGATTAAATAGCATAGTTAGCACTTACACGCAATGAAATAGTTTATTGTGATATCCAATGATTTTAGCATAAGGTTTGTATATATAGTGTGCATACATGTGTGTGTGTGTGTGTGTGTGTGTGTGTGTGTGTGTGTGAGAGAGGATTCGGGAGGTTTTCGAATTAACAAAGTTATATAATAATTTAAATTGAGAGTAGGGTTATAGAATCTTTTAAGTTCAAGGTAGTATTTAAGTATTTAATTAAATCAATTACATGTATTAAAGTAATAAATTAAACGCACTTAGAAGAACTTACAATTAATGAAAGTAAATCTCACGGTATTAAAATTGAATTTCGACACAATTAAATTTGACTACTAACATTCATAGCGTCAAACTGACTATAATTTTCGTTTGTTACCTTCCAAATGGTACAATAATACAACTTAAGGACAATTACTCACGATTAATTGAACAAAGAAATGAAAAATACAAATTAAAAATGAAAATCAATTATGCATTTTAATGAGCTAACATAATTTTATAATATTCTTAAAAATAAAAATAAATCGAGCCATAGATGAATTTTGGCCGAGAATAAAAAAGTTATTGAAATGGAAGGAAAGCATTTCGAACAATTTTTTTTTTTAATAATTTCAGGTAAATTTTACATTGAAAATTATTTTTATATAATAAAAAAAAATATTAAAAAGGTTTAATAATTTTTGCATGTTAAGTAGAAAAATCATACTCTTTCGTTAAATGTTGATAGAATTTGAATTATTTGATATTTTAGTCTGAAAACTTGTTTGCATATAGATAAATACATATGTTTTATTGTGTAGAAGTTTTATTAAAATTAAATGACAAAGAAAATAACAAACACAACTTAAATTTAGGGTATGTGCGGTCATACGGGTAAATTTCCCGACCGTACAGGATTGGAACCCGTAGTTGTACTTCTTAGTCCTCAATACCCACTCTTTGTCTCTAATTCATTTCTTTTAAATCCTTCCAATAATGACTTATAATCTATGACGTCATAAAATAACTTAAATTTCCTTCACGGTTTCCATACCTTGAACACTGAATCACGTGTTTAGTATTTGGACATCTTCTGTATTCAATGTATGGTAAATTCTTTAATAATAATAATAAAAAACTTCATTCTCAATACGTCATTATTTATATGTTGTGTCCTACCTATTGTCTACTGATGCCTATCAACCTATCAGTCCATGTTTACGCACACAACCTATTGTGTTACGTACCAATATGTGTACAAAACTTGTGCATTCGTACATGTCCCCTGATGATTACGTACATCGTTACGTACATGTAGAATTGTACATCCGTTCACATGTATTCTTTTTATTTCTTTTCTTTAAATTAATTAATTTCTCGCAAGATATTCATAAATGCTAAGGCGAGTGGTCGAATTCCGCTAATCAGCATAAATCGAACATCTGAAAAACGAAAGACCTCCTGTCCCTCTGATTTCAGATTTATGACTTATAATCATGTGTGTCATGTTGGGTATAAATTATCTCGTATGTGCCCATGTACTTTGTGCTGTACTAATAACCATATATAATAACCATATATAAATATAAAAACACTGTAAGAATTATAAACGACGTAATGTACTTTAATAAAATTGTAATTAAATGTAATAATTTAATATAATGTAATGTACTTTAATAACGATAATTAACGATAATAAGCGAATGTGAATCATTGATAATTGTAATCATAATTGTAATTAACCAAAATTACAACGTACTCAATGATGTACTTAGATTGTACTTATGTACTACTAAGAAATTATATCGCCTTCAGAAATGTATACTCGACGAAAATACGATTAGTTTTTATTTTTTATAATTTTTATGTGGAATCTTTCATCTGATCATATGTTTAAAAGGGGGGAAACTTAACCTTCAAACTGCATTCCCCCAAAATTTAGATTATATGTATAAAGCATGTAATTGTAAAAGACTTCACTTCTTCTTCTGCTTCTTAGACTACACCTTCTGTTAGCAGCCTCGCTGCGAGGAGGGGGCAGAGGCCCCTTGCCTCCTTAATTTTTAGATTCCGGCCTGAGCCATGGTCGAAAGAGGTCGAACCTCTACCCCTGTAAATTCAGAGCACTACCTGTACATTTTAGAAGTAAACTACAGTCAAAGAAAGTTTTTTATCTTTTCCTTCGAGCCTTGTTCTCTTCAGGAATTTAGTCAGTAAAGTCGATAAGTTTAGTACCAAGAGAAAGTATGAGAGTATTATCGAAAGAGAAGAATTAACAACTGTCGACCCTATAGCGAGAGAAAGAAATTAGAATGGTATAGAAGAAACTATCGCGAGAAATATCCGTTGCTGCCTCCCAACCAGAACCCCCGTCGACTCCGAACCATCCCAGGGCCATAGATGGAGGGGTTAACATACAGGGTGTCCCGTAAGTCTGGACCCATAGGGATTTATAATATATTTTTTTATTATGTTGCATGTAAACCATGTCACTGACTAGAGAGGAGAGAGTTCAAGTTATTTTGCTGGACGAGACCCGCAGTCACCGGGAAGTGGCCGAAGAATTCAACAATATGTATCCAGACCGCGCACCAATCACACACAGATGTGTTGGCAAGTTGATAGCCAAATTTAAGGAAACTGGATCCGTAGCTGACAAGCCTCGCAGAGGACCTTCAAGGACTGTTACAGAAGACGAAACCAGTACCAATGTGTTGGCTAGCTTCGCTGTCAGTCCCAAGAAGTCACTTCGACGCATGTCCAGCGAAACTGGGACTATTTTGTAATTTTATTAATTTTGCCCTATGGGTCCAGACTTACGGGACACCCTGTATATAAATATATTATGTGTGTGTGTGTGTGTGTTTGTTAATTCTTCTTTACGTACATACAAGTCATATACAATGTGTGTGTGTGTGTGTGTGTTTTACTATTTTTTAAGACAGAGCGATTTAATTGTGCAGTATAATTCTCCTTTATACGTATGTACAGGGAAATAATTGTATTTAAGCCATATACGACTGGCTGTATTCTCTGGCTGTGTCCCTCTAAAGAAACTGACTGACAGCCGTTTACGCCATACGATTGGCAGCATCATGGCTGCCTTTTAAACCAACTGGCTGTGCTGCTGAAGCTGCCCAGGAAGAATTGTGAAGACTCCATTATGCGTGATATGCCCCCGAAAGGATCTTCTCTCTCTCTTCTCTCTTTCCTTCTTGTGTTTTATTACCCTTGTTAGGCTAGGTTACCCACTCCCTTTGTTTAAAGGGTCTAGCCCCGCCCCTTTTCATGCATAACCCCCACCCTCCTCCCTTGTTTGGTTAGGTTACCCGCTACCCCCTTCATGCGTGCCTCCCTCTCCCCCTTGGAGGGTCTAACCCCCTCCCCCCATTGTCGCATAACATCTTCGCCCACTTGGAGGGTCTAAACTCCATTGTTGCATTATTGATCATCTTGCATGCAATTGATTTGCACTGGGGATTTTTGCGATCAAACTACTTGTTTTATTTCGGTTTCTACGTTAAACTGTTAGTTACGCACTTTCTGTTTTTTGCCAAGGTGTCACAGAATACCAATTATAGCTTTTATACCTGCATTTAACATAACAGTGTACGTGGATTAACCAGGTTTAGAGCGCCTTATGAATGTTACACACTCCTATATTCTTGACAGGAAACCTTGATCAAAATTGTTGGTTTATATTTCCTTAAACTTTAACAGTTATATATACACAGTATATATATATATATATATATATATATATATATTATATATATATATATATATATATACAGGGTGGGCCGAAAGTCTGGATCCATAGGAAAATATTTATTTTAATACATAAATTACAACAAATGGTAAATACTTAAAATGACTATCAACTTTAACTCGTAAATGCGTATCCGTGATACTGTACAGTAGTTCGTACTCCAGTATAAATACTCAAATACTTTTTTTTATTTCAGCCCAGAAATGGCTTCGAATCTAACAACAGAAGACCGGGTAGAACTTGTGCTCATGTACGCAAGACAGGGCGCTACACACAGAGAAGTTGCTACCGAATTCAATAGAAATCATCCTGATAAGCATCCAGTAACACATGCGACTGTTGGCAAGTTGTTTAAACGTTTCAAAGAAACAGGAAGTGTACACGATCGACGGCGTTCTGGTCGTCCAAAAACTGCAACTGATGAAAATACCTCTGCAATGGTATGTGAAACTTTAACGAATAGTCCAGTAAAGTCAACATTATCAAATGAAACACGCATCTCGAGAACGTCAATTCGAAGAATTATTAAAAATCATAAATTCCATCCCTAAGTGTCTCGATGTCAGAGGCCGCCAATTTGAGCATTTGTTATAATTTGTTGTTTATACTGGAGTACGAACCACTGTACAGTATCACGGATACGCATTTACGAGTTAAAGTTGATATTCATTTTAAGTATTTACCATTTGTTGTAATTTATGTATTAAAATAAATAGTTTCCTATGGATACAGACTTTCGGCCCACCCTGTATATATATATATATATATATATATTATATATATATATATATATAATGTGTATGTGTGTGTATGTATTTAAAAAAAAATCTAGACTTTTTCATCCTGAAATAAAATTAAGAAACTTTATTAGTGACATTAAAAAATATTTTACTAATTTTTACAAAGGGATTTTTTTTTCGACTTTTTCGTTATACTTGAACTAATGCACATTTTTCATTAAGGATATACGAACAAATTATACGTTACATGCTTTGTTTATACAGATTACTTAAGGGCCTAATGAGAGTTCAGGGAACGCTAAAATGAAAATAACTTTAAATCTCTCTCTCTCTCTCTCTCTCTCTCTCTCTCTCTCTCTCTCTCCTCTCTTTATTTTTTTTCTTTCTCTCTATGCATACCCCCTTTCCGTTATCCTTTACGAAACACAAACATACGTAAGCCCTAACAAACACATTCGGTATCGTATGTGGCATTTGCGGAACGTATAAACATCAATTATTAACGAAGCATTACGCGAAATATCGGCGTCAAGGCCATAAGGCAAAAGAGGAATGAGGGAAACCGTCTTGTCTATCTCTAATTTGACTTGCATAAGGCGGGAGCTCCCCAGAGGTACGCGGTGGAGGCTTCCTTCTACCTCAGTTAAGAGTTATTGAATGATTGTATTCAAATTTGATTCTTTGAAATTTCGCTACCGGTAACTTTAAATTTCTGCGTGTATTGTCTTCCGAGTATCGCATTATCGAACGAATGAGACTTCTTTTTAAATAAGTTTGAATCATGATTCGCGAGTGAGTTACTCGGAATTCGTTACGGGTTTGGTTTTCAAATCTGATATTCCTTCGCTTTGTTTCGGGAAGATGAAAGAAGACAACAAAAATTTTGGGAATTGCGCCGAAGTCGTTCCTCAATCAACAGGCATCGCGTGATGTATTAACCATTTTTATGGGATGAAGTTATAGCTTTAAAACAATCCGGACGCAAAAAGAAATATTAAACAATCAACACAGAAAATTTTGTCCGTGTAAAAATAACAAAATATTTATTTCAAAATGGCAAAAGTTAAATTTAATTCAAACAGCCATATATATATATATAAATATATATATATATATATGAAAATTATTTCACGAAGGTAACACGTGAAAAATATTTATGATGAATAAAACCACGAAGGAAAGGAAACACAAAATGGTGCTCAAGCGCTTTGTGTTTCCTTTCCTTCGTGGTTTTATTCTCATCATATATATAATATATTATATATATATATATATATATATAACGTAAAGAACGACGCTTGTATAGGAGAATATTCCGCGCAAGATGAGGAGAGAGAACGAAACAAATGAAAAAATGAGGTAACCACCCGGGAATCGAACCGGGATCTTCCGATTGTCGGTCAGATATGATAACCATTACACCACGGGCCTCACTCGAACAAATGCCGTAATTCTTCTACATACGCGCAGAAACCAATGCCCCAAGGGGGCACCTCCCGCATGCCGTAACATTCGTTCTCTCTCCTCATCTTGCGCGGTATATTCTCCTATACAAGCGTCGTTCTTTACGTTAATTACTGTATACTGCGTGTTTGCAGTTAAAATGTATATAATGTTACGGCATGCGGGAGGTGCCCCCTTGGGGCATTGGTTTCTGCGCGTATGTAGAAGAATTACGGCATTTGTTCGAGTGAGGCCCGTGGTGTAATGGTTATCATATCTGACCGGCAATCGGAAGATCCCGGGTTCGATTCCCGGGTGGTTACCTCATTTTTTCATTTATTTCATTCTCTCTCCTCATCTTGCGCGGTATATTCTCCTATACAAGCGTCGTTCTTTACGTTAATTATACTGCGTGTTTGCAGTTAAAATGTATATAATGTTACGGCATGCGGGAGGTGCCCCCTTCGGGCATTGGTTTCTGCGCGTATGTAGAAGAATTACGGCATTTGTTCGAGTGAGGCCCGTGGTGTAATGGTTATCATATCTGACCGGCAATCGGAAGATTCCGGGTTCGATTCCCGGGTGGTTACCTCATTTTTTCATTTGTTTCGTTCTCTCTCCTCATCTTGCGCGGAATATTCTCCTATTCAAGCGTCGTTCTTTACGTTAATTATACTGCGTGTTTGCAGTTAAAATGTATATAATGTTACGGCATGCGGGAGGTGCCCCCTTCGGGCATTGGTTTCTGCGCGTATGTAGAAGAATTACGGCATTTGTTCGAGTGAGGCCCGTGGTGTAATGGTTATCATATCTGACCGGCAATCGGAAGATCCCGGGTTCGATTACCGGGTTGTTACCTCATTTTTTCATTTGTTTCGTTCTCTCTCCTCATCTTCCGCGGTATATTCTCCTATACAAGCGTCGTTCTTTACGTTAATTATACTGCGTGTTTGCAGTTAAAATGTATATATATATATATATGTGTGTATGTGTGTGTGTGTGTGTGTATATAATTTTTTTTGCTGTGAATTTTATCAAGTCGCTTTTATTTGTTTCTCAAAAACATGAAATCGAGTTATCCATTCAATTTTAAATAATTAAAAGATTCAAGGTATTACGCGTTTTTCTAAGGGGATTTTGAGTTGGACGCCATATGGGCACGATGTCATTTCTCTTTTATAACGACACTCTCTCTCTCTCTCTCTCTCTCTGACTCTATGTTCATATATATGTATCTTCATTACCTTGGTTTTGCTTCCGTTAAAATTGTTAATTCTGACGAAATTCAACCTTGTTGAGCCACCTAAGACCTCCAGCTTAGCGTGGAATCCGAACCACGACCCATCACGGGTGGTTAGAATTTACAAGTCCTCGCTCGGACTCGATCTCGCAACCTCCCGATCAGCAACCCAGCGTCCTAACCACTAGGCTACCCAAGGCACCCATTTATGTACTAACCAATTTTTTTGTATCGAAGGATGAATAGCGGAGTTTGCTGAGTGCCATCTCCTATCGCCGGGAATTGAACTTGGGCCAGGTGAATTCGTATAGTCAGCGAACTAAGCACTACACCACCTAAGCGCATATATATATATATATATATATATTATATATATATATATATATAATGTGTGTGTGTGTGTGTGTGTGTTTGTGAATGATTCTGTGTATGTGCTGCGAAAAACTTGTTTTAAATATATTTTTGTAAGCGTCAGTGTTTTTGCAGGAACCAAAAACAGAAAATATGAAAATGAAATAAATAAACACAAAATAATCCAAATTCAATTTAAAGGTTATAAAACGCAAAAGATTATTAAAATTTTAGGCATTAAATACGTAATGGAGCGCTCGTAAAAATGTTCTATGTTTTAAATTTAAAATGAACACCTTCCGTCTCGTCTCTAAGAGAAACCTTTCAAGAAAATATTAATAAATGCGTAAAAGAAAGGGAGTGAATTATAAATGATGTCCGTAAATGGGCATTTTGGCATACCGAAAAAGCATTTAATTATTAAAAATTGTTGAAAAACAATGTTCTTTAAAATAAACATTCACTTCAAAGGCATACACACACACACACACACACACCACACACACACATATATATATATATATATATATATATATATACACATCGTATCCATAAGGTTACACTGCGATTTTAACTGTTAAAAAGAAACAAATAATGAATATATAAAAAACATTTATTCAAAGAGGTTAATCAAAGTAATTAATATCTTCAAGATATCAAAGTTTACCACATCTTCCATCTTTGCGTAAACTTTCGAAATCTTAAAGTTCTTTGGAGGTTGTGGCGTTTACTTCATGCTTAATTCTTTAATTCCTTGTTTAAGGTCTTCAAACAAGAGTACATGCCCCTGTAAGGGTATATATTAGATTTTTCGTGCTGCAGAGTGAGCTAACAAAATACTTGTTTTATCATTTTCGTTTGTTTTGTAAATGCATTTTTCGAAACATTTCAACAATGCAAGTCAGTATATATATATATATATATATATATATATACACACACACACACACACACATATATATATATATATATATATATATATATATATATATATATATATATATATATATACATACACACATATATATATATATATATATACACACACACACACATATATATACACACACACACACACACATATATATATACATAAACACATATATATATATATACAAACACACACACACATATATATATATATATATATATATATATATATATACACATATATATATATATATTACATATTACACAGGGTGTTTATAAAGTCCCTATCTATTTCAGTGAAAACTTAGCAAAAAGGGCAAAATTCAATAACAATATAATAGAAGGCATACATTTAATGAATACTTAAGCATATGATTCTACATGAGCAACATCAGTATCTTTACAGAGTTCGAATCTGTCAGCAGCATTGCGGAACACATTTTGGAGCATGACAGGGGTTATTTTTGTAACTGCTGTTACGATACGAGCACGTAAATATCCCAGCTTCATTCAGTTGGCATTTTAAACACCGTTGTCTTTCAACAAGATGGGGCACCTTGTCATTAAGCAAACATTGTTCAGGAGTACCTAAATGAATGATTTCCAAATCGGTGAATCAGACGTGAAGACAACAGGCCCTGGGCGGCTTCATCTCCTGACCTAACGCCCTTGGATTTCTTTGCATGGGGCTTTATCAAATCAAAGGTCTATCAAACGAGGGTTACAGATCTGCAAGATTTATTTGCTCGTATCGTAACAGCAGTTACAAAAATAACCCCTGTCATGCTCCAAAATGTGTTCCGCAATGCTGCTAACAGATTCGAACTCTGTAGAGCTACTGATGGTGCTCATGTAGAATGATATGCTTAAGTATTCATTAAAAGTATGCCTTCTATTATATTGTTATTCAATTTTACCCTTTTTGCTACGTTTTCACTGAAATAGATAGGGACTTTATAAACACCCTGTATATATATATAATATATATATATATATATATATATATATATATAAATTATATATATATATATCGAGAGAGAGAGAGAGAAAGTGACTGTTTGAACTTGATATATACTGTATATGTATTTTGTATCGGGTACACGAAAACACCTTGATTTTTCAAAATCGTACGCGGTGGAGAGTGGGTTGTAAACCCCTGCTCTAATCAATCTCTTTGGAAAGGTCTCAACAAAATGCAGTAGAGTGGCGTGGAGTCCTGTACTACATTCGACAGGGAATTCTATGTTTAATTTCATCAAATCCTACTAATAGGTTTTGATTATATCTTTGAAATGATGACTCGAAATATGAAATAACTACAGTATTCGATATTTCAAACAATGATGACAATTTTGAAATCATTTCACAACTCATTCATTTTATTTCCAGTTCTTAAAATTTTCAAGTGGGTAACTGGTAGAAATTCAACATTTGGGACATATAATTTCAACTTCATCACATGCACAAAACATTATAGGACGTTTGGAGTGGCCGTATGTCTGCCTTTGAATTGTGACAGTCTAGTCGTAGTGAGAAATAAGTACAGGCTTATTCTAAATAAGGAGAGTGACAGAAATATATTGTATTATTGTATTACCATGCAGGTGTACCACCTTTGCTGAAAATTCGAGCCTACGTCTAGACCAGTGGTCGGCGAACAGGGGTAAATTACCCCAAATGGGGTACATTTAACACTTTTGGGGGTAATGCGTGCGGTATGAGAGACACCATATGCAACAATTTTAAGAGCAATTGGCTTGTTTTTGTTTACTTTGAAGTCTGGGGGTAATTTCATTTTACTCAAATAGATTTTTGGGTAATACCCAAAAAAGTTCCCCGACCCATGGTCTAGACTATCGTGGCCATCTTGACTATTTAGGGCTATTCTGATTAGGCCCAATAGGCAAGTTTTTGATTAGAGGCTGGGGTTAAAGAGTTTGAGTTGGCCCTGTTATATAATTTATACGTTACCATAAAAGAGACTAGCCTGGCAATCATTGGGTCTATAATTTGTCTGACAAGGCCTAGGATTAGGCTCTACGGGTAAAGCTCCTCTCAGTTCAACTTCCATATCAGTCCATATGTACTCTATGTAACTAAGCCAATAGCCTAGTCAAATTAATTATCCTGTGGGAAAAATTTGCTGTGGCTGAAACTGAAATAATAATAGTAATAGTCTGTAGCCTAGCCTAGGGTAACACCATTTCATCATAACCAGTTTACTGTGAGTTACTCTAAGTGGTTACAGGATACTTTGATTATTTTTCATAGATCAACTCCCAATTTTGCAATCGACACATGGAGCCATATTTTTTTAATTAAACAGAAAGTGTTTTGGATCACCTGAAGATCAGGGCCCCCAGCCTTCTTTAGTTAGCTTTATAAGGCTAACTAAAGGAAATATCACGACCTAACCTAACCAATCGTTAGTCAACTGTACGCCCTTGACGATTGGTTAGGTTAGGTCGTGATATTTTCGTTAGTTAGCCTTATAAAGCTAACTAAAGAAGGCTGGGGGCCCTGATCTTCAGGTGATCCATCGTTTTTGTTATTTCATTTTAACTTTTATATATGGAATGGATACTTTTTCTAGGATCTTAGGCTTTGTCTTGGGAAGGATAACTTACTTTTCACATAATTTTGTTTAGTTTTCCTCTTTAAGGTCCTGGATTTGCACATTCATCCAAGAATCTTAGATGTTCCATTAAATAATTTATAAGATGACTCATTAAATATTTCAGATAGTAATTTCAGATTCTAAACCTTGGGTTTATTTAAACGTTTCAAGAATGGAAATAAAATATCTAAGATATTAGATGAATGAAACGCCACAAACTCGGGACAACAATTATCGATAAACATTATCTATTTTACGTCTTTCATCATAAAGTACATAAAAGAGAAAGGCGAGTGATAAAGTATTGATTTTGCACCGTGAAATCTAATGTTATAAGAAACTCGTATACAAAATGTTCACTGAAGTTGTTTATTTTCGGAAGGGTTTCTCAAACCGTGGTAGTCACTCAGGAATGAGTACCAAGGAACATAGTAAGCAATAGGCTCATTTTTTGGTTGTAGTTATATAAGAGAAGCTAAACTGTAATGATGTGATTGTTTAACCTTCTTAACAGTAAAGGTCGTATGACGGAGGGACATACATCTTTACGTAGGATCCGAACCCAATTTTAACAAATAAAAAATTAGTTCAACTGCAACATATAATGTAATCCAACAAAGAATTTGATGGAAATAAAAACAAAGTTAAAATAAAAAAGTTTTCGTACATTTATTTACAAAATTATTTAATACTTTGTGGGTCCACCGTGCCACTCACTCACTGGTAGGGTTGCCAGACGTCCCGTATTTTACGGAACAGTCCCGCATTTGATCCAAAACTCCCGCGTCAAAATCCCGCGCCAAAATCCCGCGCTCAAAATGTCCCGCAAAAAATATTTTTTAAGCAAATTTTTTAGGGATGAATTGATTTAGAATTTCAATATTATATAAAATAATTTCAATTTATTCACGATGTTTAATTGTTAAAAATTATTGTAATAAAATTTTCCTAATTTTGTTTGTTGTAACCGTTGAAGAAATCTAGTTTCAATTTGAAAAAAAATTTGGTCTTAAAAAAAGAGAAAATTTTTGTCTCGCATGGGCATTTGAAAAATCTGGCAACCCTAGGGCCCCGGGCCGTCCAACTTTTGCTTGAATAAGTTCAATGTTTCGTTTTGGGTATTTTCCTACAAGGTTTCGATGTTGGAATCATAAAATCGGTATTTACTAATAAATGTAAAATAATTCATAATGTGTAAATGTAAGTTAGGTTTAATAGATAGATTGTAAAATGTAGAAAATAGGTCTATCCTGAATTTGGACGGGAATAAGTCATATGAACCAGGAGGCCAGAACGGGTTTAGTTTTGTTCATACTTGTATTCATGTTCAGCCAATCAGGCATAGGTTTGTTATCACATGATGTTCTCCTAGTCTTGCTCAATTATGTCCTTTAAGATAGGTTGGTTGTCAGATGGTATCAGAACTATATAAGTAAGAGATTTAATATCAGAAAATAGGCCAATAAAGTTAGTTGAATACTGTAGAATAGATAGGAAATTATAAATATTATTGAAATCATGTATTAATTACTGTCTTTTAAGTTTCAGGTCCATAAATATAACATATAACATGCCATGCGAGATTGGAACTATAAAATCTGCTCCATGAAAAAGGCAACGCAGCTGACGAGAAACAGAAAGACAGAGGGAGAGAGTTGAGTCAAAAAGAGTCAGACAGTCGTTGGAAACAGTTTGCCCATCTTAAAATCGTTTTCCTCTTCCTTGTTAATGTTTTTCAATTTCTCTATTCAAGCCCGTGGGAAATGGGGCCTCTATTTAAGATTAATTAAGAACAGTAAATTCAATGCATTACCGAAGTATGGCTACCGAGGAAAGTGAATAATATGCACTTTCTTAAGTACCTTTTTACATATTAAACAAGCAGAGCCTTCGGCTCCCTGCCCTACGGGCGGGGCTTGTGCTTCTCAAACTTGCCTACGGCGCGAGGGCACGTTAGGGTTACCCCTTTGAGGGGAGTTCATTCTCTCTCTCTCCCAAAACCCCTCACCCCTTTATGCAACTTGTGGGATAACCCTCACCCCCTTTGTTGCCTATCCCCGTCCCCCATTACTCCCACCCTCTCCCCCATTACACCCCATCAGTAGTATGGGCGCAAAATGGACGAGTGCAAGAATGTTGCAGAGATAATGATCAATGTTGCAAAGGAGGGGATGGGGGTTTGTTGTAAAGGGGCGGGAGGGGTATGCAATGAAGGGGAGGGGGTATGCAATGAAGGGGGAGTGGGTTATGCAACAACTCAATGTTGCAAAGGGGGTAGGGTAAGGCAACAACTCAATGTTGCCAAGGGGGAGAGGAGAGGGGTCTTCGGGGGGAGAAGGGAGGATGACCTCCCCCCAAAGGGGTAGCCTTAACCTAAGAGAAGAAGAGAAATGAGAAACGGAGGAGGTCTTTGGGAAAGAAAGTGGGATGTCCTCACCCCTCAAAGAAAAACTTAACCTAAATCTTAACCTAAGAAGGAAAAAGAGTTCTTTATTCCGCCGGAGTCTGCATCATTATGAGCGTTCAGGGGCCAAGCAGGTCTTATATAGAGGATGGTGAGTTGCCAGATATCACTTTTTATATATGGAGTGGGTTACCAGATACCACCATTTATTTTAATTGTTCAGGTGTACATTATTAAGGTGAGTTGCTAGGTACCACCATTTATTTTATTTACATGAGTTGCCAAATAATGTTTTTTTCATATGAAGGGATTACCAGATACCACCATTTAATTTTATTTTATTTATTAGGGAGAGTTGATAGATACCGCCAATTATCTTAATTCACACGCGTTGCCAAATAAAGTTTTTATTTATTAAAAGCAAACGGACTTTCTCCTTAAAGTTATTCAGAAAGAGAATTAATTATTTAAACGAAACCCAATATTAACAATAAAAGAAATACACTAGACAATTGGCTTAGCAAAAGAATTCGTTCCAATAACATATTCTCTAAGAATAATATTCAATTTACCATTCGCTTTCATTTATTCTAACACCTTAGAATGTATACTCTCTCTATTTACTTTTGTCATTCCTATATATATATATATATATATATATATATATATATATATATATATATATATAAATTTAAGCAGAAAGCCACAGACAAGAAGAAAAGAAACATCCATCAAGTTGGAAAGGGACTATATTTTGTATATTGCAACGTTTCAAGCACAAACTATGCTCATCCTCAGGCAAAAACTCTAAAAAGTTAAAAACATAATATTAAAAGCCATAATGACATTAACAAAATAAAATAGGGAAAAAATCCACAAGTATTAAAAACAAAGTCTCACTAAAAATTCTAGAAAGTTACAATTAAAAACCATAATGGCTATTATAAAATGGTTTTTAATTGTAACTTTCTAGAATTTTTAGTGAGACTTTGTTTTTAATACTTGTGGATTTTTTCCCTATTTTATTTTGTTAATGTCATTATGGCTTTTAATATTATGTTTTAACTTTTTAGAGTTTTTGCCTGAGGATGAGCATAGTTTGTGCTTGAAACGTTGCAATATACAAAATATAGTCCCTTTCCAACTTGATGGATGTTTCTTTTCTTCTTGTCTGTGGCTTTCTGCTTAAATTGAAATTGAAGCTTGCCAGAAGCGGCCTTCACCAATATATATATATATATATATATATATATATATATATATATATATATACAAGATGTATCTTCACAACTTCGTACATTTTTTTTCGTTCATTTTATTAATTCTATCGATTTGAGAAATCTATATACACACACATTTATATTAAATTTCCATATGAAAACAGGATTAATAATCTGCGAAGATATACCAAAATGTATATTAAATTTGGTAATAAACAATTATGTTCAGACGAGAAAGAATGGAGAAAGGAACGGTAAACTTCACCCATATTAGCCCGAAGCTTTTTTGAAGGCCGCAAAGGCTGACCGCAAAGGACCATTTGGCCTAATTTCATCCCTTCTCTCCAGATTTTCTTCCTCTCGCTTCAAATATTGTTAGCATCATTACCATTACTATTGAAGTTAAAAACTTAATTATAAATTATGTTATTTATTAAAGGCAAGAGAGAGAGAGAGAGAGAGAGAGAGAGAGAGAGAGAGAGAGAGAGAGAGAGAAAACCAAATCCACAAGTCAGGAATCTTGGTAAAGCTGAAATTAATATGGCCGCAAAACATAATAATGCACACTGTGCTTGTAGAAATCACCCCCCCCCACCCAAACATACACAGAAAGAAAGTTTTGTTTATTCTATTTGGAAATAATATTCTTTTTTTAAATATAAATAAAGGAATGAAAAGAAAAACAAAAATATTTATAATTCCTTGTGGAGAATATATTTACTACAGATTTTCAAAAGACCTTTTAGAGAAGAAAAAATATACATACGAGGATTATATGCAATAAATTCACACACACACATACACACACACACACACACACACATATATATATATAACCAAATCCACAAGTCAGGAATCTTGGGAAAGCTGAGATTAGTATGGCCGCAAAACATAATAACGCACATTCTGCTTGTAGAAATCTTCTAGATTTCTTATTTTCTAATGATCTTTGTGTTACTGTGCTGTTTCTGGTAATGTCAGGATTATGAAGAGTAGCTAATTTTGTTTCCAGCGGTACTGAGTTGAGCGACTTTAATGAAGATACTCCTATAACGACTTGCTTACGAAAAATTGAGGCTCAATTAGTAAGGCGGCAAAAATAATAATGTAAAATATTGTTGTGATATAGATGGTTGTTCAATGTTGCGAGGGATATTGCAAAAAAGGCTGGGTTGGGGAAAACCGAGAAAAGTATGGGCGCAAAGGCAAATATTGTCGTGGTAGAGATTTGAAAGTGCCAATACACAATGTCAGCATTATCTCTAAAGAGAGAAGATAAAGACACCATTAGTCGACCAAAGCATGGACCCATAATATAGGTGTTACGAATGACCAGAACTGCACAGCATACTCCAGGAAAGCAGGGAATTGTACAGAGACAGCACATTCTCCTTGTTTCCGCCTCCAAATATAACCCGATCTCTTTCTCTTTGTGGTATTTACTTTACCTATAAGTTCTATGGCGCGAGCAACAGGCTACCTTCAGAAGAGGAGAACAGTTCCTCTGCGGTTCAGTTCAAGAAAATGGATAGGCCGAACCTTGCACACTATTTGCAAGGTAGAAATTTTTTTCCCTGGAATCGTAACCACTGATACATCCACGGTATGGGATGCATTACTTAGTGAGGTACTTCTTGTCCTTGTAACTCCCTATCTTTCATGTACACTTTCCACAATGTGTCCGGCAACTAATACAGAAACTCTTTCCAAAATTATTGTGAAAGAAGCTTTATGCAAAGGTGTAATGAAAAAAGAGCAGCTTCAGAGTTCACACCATGCGTACACTTATCTCGTGTACACAGTTAGTGGAAAATAAAACGCACCAATGAAACTCTAGACTCATTTAAAATAACCTAAAGTAAGCATATATCATCCCTCAACTTTGTACAATTTTTTTCTACAACGCACTCTTTCATCTCTCCTTGGACTATCTCTTGGTGGGAGGCCGTTCTCTGCGCCCAGATGATGTAGTGACCCGTGGTACGGGTGCTGCGTAAAACTGTAGATCCCCTTCGTCAAATGACCTTATATATTGCGAAGGGAGTTAAACAACCCACATCAATCAATCGACAGAATGCACTGATGACGCAACGTCGTATACATCCGGTTACAACAACCAAATATGAATTATATGACAACCAAACCTAATGGTTACATTGATTACGACACAACTGGAATGAAGTTTGTAACCCAACCACGGTTAGTGAATTAACTTTTCGATTAACCTTTTGGACTTGTGCAAATTATTTTTTCATATATGCAGCAGTTATACGAGTACATTTTATGCATAAGAGACAGATTTGTGGCTGAAGATATGCTAATAATTTTTAACTAAACGTAACTATCGTGCGCAATACGATATTTCTGTGACCCTTCTAAACTATTTTCTGTTCTTATATATAAATGATTGTCATTATACAAATAAATTATATTAGCATAGTGATGGTATGCATTGTACAAATTATACCATTGTTGCGAGTTATCATTTAAACTAAACATGCTTCTAAAATCGACTTCGTTGAACTCGTGTAAGAACTTGAAAACCTCGATGAGTTGACCGCGCAGCCTCAGAATTTCCAGCGAAAATAGGATGCTCATTTATCTACCAACCAACCAGACATTTTCGTGCATTTTCACGAACTAAACACATTTTCTGCACATTCGGGCACACTATTTGAGAGAAACATGTGCCCATATTTTTCATTTTTGCCTAGCAAACGATACTTGGCTCTAAATTCTACTAATTACTCACGCAGACCTTTAGCCACAATCTCACTACAAACCTCGTCATGATATACATTAATGATACAAATTAAAATACTTGAGATTCTCCATGATGACAAGATTTACATTCTCAGTCGCATGGTACGAGTACGCGTTATGATGCAACATAATATAATTTCGCTTGTCGTACCACTTATCAACAAGACTCACTAACCATATCCGCTGCTTCTCTTCTGCACGTGTTGTTTCTTCTACTTCACGGTATATGTAAGCTTTTATAAAGTTTAGTTCTACAACATAGTTCAATACATCACATGTGCCACGAAATTCTGCAATGCTCTCGCCAGATTAGTCGTAGATTATTTGTACCTCTTGTTTCTTCGCACGGTTCAATGTAGCCTTAAAAGCATCAAAGGATGGTAGAATAGAGGTCTTTCAGTGTTCACCACATCTTCACACTTTACCGAATATCACTTCATAAAACTCGAGTACGCAGTATTAAAGGTAGCCATCACTATTTTTCGTCTACGTGAGAGAATACACATCTGAGATCCACGGCTTGCACCGCTCAACTGAGCACGCAGGGGTAGAGATATGCCCAGGTAGTAGCAGGAGTCACGTGACCGATCATACAGGGGGCGGAGCTTAGGACAGATAACTCAAATGAATGAATTTATTAATATCTTACCGCCTGTTAATTTCTAGAAAAATAAGCGCGAGATATTCCATTATAAAAGTTACACTAGGAATTCTGGGGGTACTGGGGCACAATAGTACCCCGGGTAGAGTTTAAGGGTTAAACTTACAAAAAACTCTTACTCATTTTGATACTGCGATTTCAAGGTTTTACGCACTTCTCTGTTCATAGTTAAACATAGGTGTAAGTTTTCTTCAAAACTGATATTAAGTCAGTTTAAAACTTAAGCTTACATAATGTTCAGTTAACTTTAAACTTGCTTTTTGTTATGTATTAAAACCAATTACTTATTTGAGGTTTGATTGTTCTCCCTCTTTCGAGTTCTGTTATCTGAAAGCTCTTCATTCTGTGGTCCTTAAGGTTTTCAGTCCTATTTATTAATGTTGTCTTTAAAGGTTAGGACGTAGAAATGAGTTCTTATTGTGATAACTTTATTCTCAAATGAAAGGAGATAAGTTTCTTTAGAGGAGTATTGAGCTGTTGAAGGAGAGAGTAGATCATCTCTTACAAATCCCACTTTTATAGTATTCGATTCTTGAGTGAAATCCTATCACCGTTAAATTTTACATACAAGTCGTATGTCAGTTAGGCATTTGAACGAAACGTTTTAGTAACACAGAATTCGATGTGTAACATTAGCGTAACTTCTCCAGATTGATATATATATATAATGCTAACAGCTCTGGCTGATGAATTTATGTTAACCCAAGAAATAACAGAAAACACAAGAAAACTACTGCATAGATTTGGTGTTCATAAACAACACCAACCTAATAGATAATGTAGAGATATCCCCAACTATAATATCGGATCAAAACATTATTGAAATAACATCCAATATAAAAGCAAGAAGAAAGGAAAGAACACGAACAACAAAGAAGTAAATTCGAAATTTTTAATTTTCACACCAAAGGTATAAACTAGGAAGATGTTGCATCCATCATGGAAGTAATACAGGGTGTCCCGTAAGTCTGGACCCATAGGATTTATAAATATATTTTTTTATTATGTTGCAGGTAAACCATGTCACTGACTAGAGAGGAGAGAGTTCAAGTTATTTTGCTGGTCGGGACCCGCAGTCACCGGGAAGTGGCCGAAGAATTCAACAATATTCATCCAGACCGCGCACCAATCACACACACATGTGTTGGCAAGTTGCTAGCCAAATTTAAGGAAACTGGATCCGTAGCTGACAAGCCTCGCAGAGGACCTTCAAGGACTGTTACGGAAGACGAAACCAGTACCAATGTGTTGGCTAGCTTCGCTCTCAGTCCCAAGAAGTCACTTCGACTCATGTCCAGCGAAACTGGGACTATTTTGTAATTTTATTAATTTTGCCCTATGGGTCCAGACTTACGGGACACCCTGTACACGTACAGTAGATTGGATTTCCATCTTCGTGAGATCATTGTGGAAGGAACAAAGGTACAGGGATCGAATATCGTAGACATACCAATATTATCTTAAGGAAATGCCTAATTCTTAACGTAACTTAACTGAACCTAACCTAACTTACATTTCTTTAGGGTGAATTTCACACTTAAACACATGAAATGAATGAATGATGCAAACCACAAGGAAAAAGAAGAAATGTTCCCAAGTCCTTTAGTGTACTCAGCAGTACACCTCGTCGGGGAATGGAGAAGGCCAGTGACGAAAATACATACATATGTAAAACGGAACAGAGAAATAAAGAGATTAGCACATGTTAACAAGCATTGATTAAAAGCGAAAGACATTTTAACAAGATATTGTTAATTTTATACATTCCATATTCTATTCCTACTACTACTACTAATGGGAAAAAACCTCGGTTTAACTTTACTTGTTCTAATGCTAGCAGCAACAGAGATGAGTGTTTCAGAAATTGCCGTTGCCATCCATCTCCTGGCTCATATTTGTGCAATTCTAAGTCTTCTCGCTATTTCTGGCATCTAGTTAAGAACCTCTCCATCAACTTTACATGTCCTTCTTCTCCTCCCCTTTTCCAATCTGGCTCAGGTGCCATCTCTTCTCTTCACAAAGCTGAACTATTCGCTCGAACTTTCGCTTCCAACTCAACCCTGAACGATTCCAGTGCTATTCCTCCGACATAATTATGTCTGAAACAACCACAATCGCCTAATTGTGCTTTACTGTGTTCAAGAACAAATTCATGCCTAAAGACACCTTAGCCGTGGAAAACTCTTTCGTCTTTGTCTTTCATCTGATACTATGTCTTCCTGCTCGAATTTCTCTTTCATTCAGCATGTCCTCAAGAAGGGTGATCACTCTCAACCCTCCAACTATCTTCCATTTGCTTTGATTTCTTACCTTTGTAATGTTTTTGATTCCATCCTCAATAGGAAAATTCTTAATCACCCCTCTTCTCTTGTTACAGTCTTCTTTCAGATCGTCAGTACGGGTTCTACATGGGAAACTCTACTGGCGATCTTTTTGCATATCTCTCTAACTCTTAGTCATCCCCTTTTTGGGATTTCGGTGAAACCTTTGTTATTGCGATATACATATCACAAGCTTTTGATAGAGTTTGGCACAAATCTTTAATTTCGAAGCTGCTATCCTTTGGTTTCAATCCTTCTATCTGTGCCTTCCTCTCTATTTTCCTTTCTGGACGATCTGTGGATGCGGATGTAGCTGGCCACTGTTTTTCTCCTAAAGCTATTAACAGTAATGTTCCTCAGATTCTGTATTGTCAATCGCTCTTTAACTTTTATTGATCAATGATCTATTAAGTCGCACTCTCTGACCAATCCACTCCTATGACGATGATTCCAATCTTCGCTTCACCCGTTTCATAAAGCGTCCCACCCAACAGTCACTCCGTGCTTCGCTTAGGATGGCAATGGTGCAACTGACCTCTGATCTTTCTGCTATCTCAGACTGGGACAGAGAAAATCATGTGACTTTCATTGCTTCAAAAACTCAGTTTCTCCATTTCTAACATTCTTATTGTTTCCTTCTCTTGTTATCTTTCCTGGAAAGAACACATATACCCTCTTTCTAAAACAGTTTCTAAGGGGTTAGGTGTGTTGTATCGGTTCCGCAGCTTCTTCACCCTACTCAGTTGCTCTCTCTGTACAGGGGTTTTGTTCGCCCCTGTATGGGGTATGCTTTTCATGTGTGGGGTGTCTCAACCCACACAGCCGTAGTTGACCGAGTGGAATCTAAGACATTTCGTCTCACAAATTCTGCGCCTCTTACTGATAGCCTTCAGTCCCCCTCCCTTCGCCACAATGTGGCATCACTCTCTCTTTACTATCGCTATTATATCAAACATTACTTTTCTGAACACGCCACCTGCATGCCTCCGCCTTTAAGGAGAGCACGCAGTACCAGGCTTTCTACACATTCTCATTACTTTTCTGTCCAACTTTCTAAAGCAAGGGTTAATCGGTATTTTCAATCTTTCATCTACTCAACCGGTCAACTCTGGAATAATCTTCCTCAGTCCATCTTTCACCCCTGTCTGTGACCTCCACTCTTTCAAACATAGAGTGTCCAGGCATCTCAAAAACCCTGGACCTTGGTTTTGGGTATATTCTTCCTCAATGGGTGGGGCTTTTGAGAACATTCGCCCCTGGCCCTTCATTCCTGTATAAAAAAAGTAGGCCGGAATAGAGGACGTTTGTTAGAGATATGTAAGTTCAGGACTATCTCCTTTATTTTGACAAATCCTGGAAGCACCACCTCACATGGCAACGACAATTTCTGAAAAACTCATCTCTGTTGCTGCTAGCATTAGAACAAGTAAAGTTAAACTAAGGTTTTTTCCCATTAGTAGTAGTAGGAATAGAATATGGAATGTATAAAATTAACAATATCTTGTTAAAATGTCTTTCGCTTTTAATCAATGCTTGTTAACCATGTGCTCATCTCTTTATTTCTCTGTTCCGTTGTACATATGTATATATTTTCGTCACTGGCCTTCTCCATTCCCCGATGAGGTGTACTGCTGAGTACACTAAAGGACTTGGGAACATTTCTTCTTTTTCCTTGTGGTTTGCATCATTCATTCATTTCATGTGTTTAAGTGTGAAATTCACCCTAAAGAAATGTAAGTTAGGTTAGGTTCAGTTAAGTTACGTTAAGAATTAGGCATTTCCGTAAGATAATATTGGTATGTCTACGATATTCGATCCCTGCACCTTTGTTCCTTCCACAATGATCTCACGAAGATGGAAATCCAATCTATTACTTCCATGATGGATGCAACATCTTCCTAGTTTATACCTTTGGTGTGAAAATTATAAATTTCGAATTTGCTTCTTTCTTTTGTTCGTGTTCTTTCATTTCTTCTTGCTTTTATATTGGATGTTATTTCAATAATGTTTTGATCCGATATTATAGTTGGGGATATCTCTACATTATCTATTAGGTTGATGTTGTTTATGATCACCAAATCTATGCAACTGTTTTTCTTGTGTTTTCTGTTATTTTTTGTGTTAACATATATTCATCAGCCAGAGTTATTAGCATTATATATATATATATATATATATATATATACAGGGCGTCCCAAAAAAATGTATACACACTTTAACAGCTGATAGCTCAATTGATGTTTCTTTCTTTCCAAGTTAAACCCATTAGAATTAATAATGGCAGTCAGACTAAGCTTTGAACAAAGGAAATTCATTCTAAAATGCTACTGGAAGTGTGAAAACGCAGTTGAAGTGCAAAGACAGTTTAGGAGGGAGTTTCAAACAGATCCACCAACGCGACTTACCATCACTCGAATTAGAGATAAGTTTGAAGCCGATGGAACTGTTCAGAATGTCCACAAGAAGCGTTCCGGAAGACCACGGACATCGACAAGCCCCACAAAGCAAGAAAGAGTACTGGAAACGTATCACCAAAGTCCAAGAAAATCTGTGCGGCAAGCGAGTCGTGAGGTAGGAATTTCAGAATCGTCTGTCCAACGCATTTTGAAGCGCTGTCAATGGAAAAGTTACATTCCAAGATTAGTCCATGCTATTAATGAAGATGATCCGGACCGAAGAGTGGAGTATTGCGAGTGGTACTTGGCACGATGTGGATGTGGATTGGACGAAGGGGTTTCGTAGAATACCCTCCGCGTTCACCAGACCTCACACCACTAGACTTTTTTTATGGGGATACTTAAAAGACAAAGTCTACGCTATAAAACCTGCAACAATCGCTGAATTGAGAGCAGCCATTGAACGAGAATGCACACAAATACCAAACGAAATGTTTCGTGATGTTTGCGATTCCATTGCTTCGCGTTATCAGCAGTGCCTGGACCAGAACGGACGTCAGTTTGAAAACAGGCGTTGACAAAACAATTAAATAATGTCTGTAGATTCTATTACATTTTGAAAATGAAATGTATTATTAATAAACACTGCCTTTATAATTATTTAAAGAGTGTATACATTTTTTGGGGACGCCCTGTATATATATGTATATATATATATCAATCTGGAGAAGTTACGCTAATGTTACACATCGAATTGTGTTACAAAAACGTTTCGTTGAAATGCCTAACTGACATACAACTTGTATGTAAAATTTAACAGTGATAGGATTTCACACAAGAATTGAATACTATAAAAGTGGGATTTGTAAGAGATGATCTACTCTCTCCTTCACCAGCTCAATACTCCTCTAAAGAAAGTTATCTCCTTTCATTTGAGAATAAAGTTTCACAGTAAGAACTCATTTCTACGTCCTAACCTTTAAAGACAACATTAATAAATAGGACTGAAAAACTTAAGGACAACAGAGTAAAGAGCTTTCAGATAACAGAGCTCGAAAGGGGAAGAACTGTCAAACCTCAAATAAGTAATTGGTTTTAATACATAACAAAAAGTAAGTTTAAAGTTAACTAAACATTATGTAAGCTTAAGTTTTAAACTGACTTAATATCAGTTTTGAAGAAAACTTACGGCTATGTTTAACTATGAACAGAGAAGTGCGTAAAACCTTGAAATCGTAGTATCAAAATTATTACGAGTTTTTGTAAGTTTAACCCTTAAACTCTACCCGGGGTACTATTGTGCCCCAGTACCCACGGAATTCCTGGCGTAACTTTTATAATGGGATATCTCGCGCTTATTCTTTCTCTTAGAAATTAACAGGTGGTAAGATATTAATAAATTCATTCATTTGAGTTATCTGTCCTAAGCTCCGCCCCCTGTATGATCGGTCACGTGACTCCTGCTACTACCTGGGCATATCTCTACCCCTGCGTGCTCAGTTGAGCGGTGCAAGCCGTGGATCTCAGATGTGTATTCTCTCACGTAGACGAAAAATAGTGATGGCTACCTTTAATATTGCGTACTCGAGTTTTATGAAGTGATATTCGGTAAAGTGTGAAGATATGGTGAACACTGAAAGACCTCTATTCTACCATCCTTTGATGCTTTTAAGGCTACATTGAACCGTGCGAAGAAACAAGAGGTACAAATAATCTACGACTAATCTGGCGAGAGCATTGCAGAATTTCGTGGCACAAGTGATGTATTGAACTATGTTGTAGAACTAAACTTTATAAAAGCTTACATATACCGTGAAGTAGAAGAAACAACACGTGCAGAAGAGAAGCAGCGGATATGGTTAGTGAGTCTTGTTGATGAGTGGTACGACAAGCGAATTTATATTATGTTGCATCATAACGAGTACTCGTGGGTCTGTATCGAAGGAGTGACATTTCAAAGGAGTGACTTAACAAAGGAGTGACATAAATACGGTAACGAAGGAGTGACATAACGAAGGAGTGACAAATCGGAGATAAAATTCAAAGCAGTATAATTATTAAAATTTTATTTAAAAAAACAAAATTTGTTAGAATTGTTAAAATTAAGATTTTATTTAAAAAACTAGAAACATAAACATAAAATGACAACAACGATCGTGTCACTCCTTTGAATTTTATCTCCGATTTGTCACTCCTTTGTTATGTCACTCCTTTGAATTTTATATCCGATTTGTCACTCCTTTGTTATGTCACTCCTTCGTTATCTCACTCCTTTGAATAGGACCGGTACTCGTACCCTGCGACTGAGAATGTAAATCTTGTCATCATGGAGAATCTTAAGTATTTTAATGTGTATCATTAATATATATCATGACGAGGGTTGCAGTGAAATTGTGGCTAAAGGTCTGCGTGAGTATTTAGTAGAATTTAGAGACGAGTATCGTTTGCTAGGCAAAAATGAAAAATATGGGCACATGTTTCTCTCAAATAGTGTGCCCGAATGTGCAGAAAATGTGTTTAGTTCGTGAAAATGCACGAAAATGTCTGGTTGGTTGGTAGATAAATGAGGATCATATTGTTTTCGCTGGAAATTCTGAGGCTGCGCGGTCAACTCATCGAGGTTTTCAAGTTCTTACATGGGTTCAACGAAGTCGATTTTAGAAGCATGTTTAGTTTAAATGATAACTCGCAACAATGGTATAATTTGTACAATGCATACCATCACTATGCTAATATAATTTATTTGTATAATGACACAATCATTTATATTTAAGAACAGAAAATAGTTTAGAATGGTCACAGAAATATCGTATTGCGCACGATAGTTACGTTTAGTTAAAAATTATTAGCATATCTTCAGCCACAAATCTGTATCTTATGCATAAAATGTACTCGTATAACTGCTGCATATATGTATAGTATATACTGTATATATATTGTGTATATATATATATATATATATATATATATATATATATATATATATACACACACACACACACACACACACATATATATATATAATATATAATATATATATATATATATATATATATATATATACACACACACACACACACACACACATAATATATATATATATATATATATATTATATATATATACATACATACATGCATACATACACACATACATACGTACGTACATAAAAAATAATTTGCACAAGTCCAAAAGGTTAAACGAAAAGTTAATTCACTAACCGTGGTTGGGTTACAAACTTCATTCCAGTTGTGTTGTAATCAATGTAACCATTAGGTTTGGTTGTCATATAATTCATATTTGGTTGTTGTAACTGGATGTATACGACATTGCGTCATCAGTGCATTCTGTAGATTCATTGATGTGGGCTGTTTAACTCCCTTCGCAATATCTAAGGTCATTTGACGAAGGGGATCTAGTTTTACGTAGCACCCGTACCACGTGTCACTACATCATCTGGGCGCAGAGAACGGCTTCCCACCAAGAGATAGTCCAAGGAGAGATGAAAGAGTGAGTTGTAGAAAAAAATTGTACAAAGTTGAGGGATGATATATGCTTACTTTAGGCTATTTTAAATGAGTCTAGAGTTTCATTGGTGCGTTTTATTTTCCACTAACTGTGTACACGAGATAAGTGTATGCATGGTGTGAACTCTGAAGCTGCTCTTTTTTCATTACACCTTTGCATAAAGCTTCTTTCACAACAATTTTGGAAAGAGTTTCTGTATTAGTTGCCGGACACATTGTGGAAAGTGTACATGAAAGATAGGGAGTTACAAGGACAAGAAGTACCTCAATAAGTAATGCATCCCATACCGTGGATGTATCAGTGGTTACGATTCCAGGGAAAAAAATTTCTACACCGCAAATAGTGTGCAAGGTTCAGCCTATCCATTCTCTTGAACTGAACCGCAGGGGAACTGTTCTCCTCTTCTGAAGGTAGCATGTTGCACGCGCCACAGAACTTATAGGTAAAGTAAATACCACAAAGAGAAAGGGATCGGGTTATATTAGGAGGCGGAAACAAGGAGATTGTGCTCTCTCTGTACAATTCCCTGCTTTCCTGGAGTATGCTGTGCAGTTCTGGTCATTCGTAACACCTATATTATGGGTCCATGCTTTGGTCGACTAATGGTGTCTTTATCTTCTCTCTTTAGAGATAATGCTGACATTGTGTATTGGCACTTTCAAATCTCTACCACGACAATATTTGCCTTTGCGCCCATACTTTTCTCGGTTTTCCCCAACCCAGCCTTTTATGCAATATCCCTCGCAACATTGAACAACCATCTCTATCACAACAATATTTTACATTATTATTTTTTCCGCCATACTAATTGAGCCTCAATTTTTCGTAAGCAAGTCGTTATAGGAGTATCTTCATTAAAGTCGCTCAACTCAGTACCGCTGGAAACAAAATTAGCTACTCTTCATAATCCTGACATTACCAGAAACAGCACAGTAACACAAAGATCATTAGAAAATAAGAAATCTAGAAGATTTCTACAAGCAGAATGTGCGTTATTATGTTTTGCGGCCATACTAATCTCAACTTTCCCAAGATTCCTGACTTGTAGATTTGGTTATATGTGTGTGTGTGTGTTTGTGTGTGTGTGTGTGTGTGTGTGTGCGTGAATTTATTGCATATAATCCTCGTATGTATATTTTTTCTTCTCTAAAAGGTCTTTTGAAAATCTGTGTTGTAAATATATTCTCCACAAGAAATTATAAATGTTTTTGTTTTCTTTTCATTCCTTTATTTATATTTAAAAAAAAAGAATATTATATCCAAATAGAATAAACAAAACTTTCTTTGTGTGTGTGTGTGTGTGTGTGTGTGTGATTTCTACAAGCAGAATGTGCGTCATTATGTTTTGCGGCTATATCTAATCTCAGCTTTCCCAAGATTTCTGACTTGTGGATTTGGTTATATATGTGTGTGTGTGTGTGTGTCTCTCTCTCTCTTGCCTATAATAAATAACATAATTTAAAATTTAAGTGTTTAACTTCAGTAGTAATGGTAATGATGCTAACAATATTTGAAGCGAGAGGAGGAAAATCTGGAGAGAAGGGATGAAATTAGGCCAAATGATCCTTTGCGGTCAGTCTTTGCAGCCTTGAATAAAGCTTCGCGTTAATATGGGTGAAGTTTACCGTTCCTTTCTCCATTCCTTCTCGTCTGAACATAATTGTTTATTACCAAATTTAATATAAATTTTAGTATATCTTCGCATATTATTAATCCTGTTTTCATATGGAAATTTAATATAAATGTGTGTGTATATATAGATTTCTCAAATCGATAGAATTAATAAAATGAACGAAAAAATGTACGAAGTTGTGAAGATACATCTTGTATATATATATATATATATATATAATATATTAATATATATATATAATATATATATATATATATATATATATATATACAGAGGAATGACAAAAGTAAATAGACAGAGTATACATTCTATACACTGGGAATTTTCCGTTTAATAGTAAAAGTTTTGACGGTGATCGCGGGAAATGTGTGTTTCATTACGGGATAATCGTACAGTGACTCCACGTGTATACGTTTTGTGTCATAGAAATAGTTACATAATTAATGTGAAAAGATGCCTGAACATCGAACCGTTGGTATCCCGAGCATGATTTAAAGGGACGAAAAAGTGGGACCCCTTTCTGCGTTCCCTCCCCCATCTCGACCCCCAACCAGCCCCCTCACCAGCTACGCTCCCCCGCAAGCCGTTAAAGATAAAATGGGGTCGTCTGCTGTAGAGGTAATTCTAAAAATGAGAATACCCTGAAAGACATTATAAATAAAGTGTCGACCCTCCGGGATAATGAGAATAATTTTACCTTTTACGTTACTAACTTCCATAGATTACCGGTAATCTCTTTGGGTGACGTAAACGTCTCGTTGCTCCTCAAATAGTATAATGAGGTACAAAAGTCGATAGTTGAACTGAAACACCAACACGTGGTGTCAAATCAGAAAAACACGATTTCGTAGAACAGTTCCGGTCAGAGTTAGATTCGTTGACAGAGACGCTCCTACCAAAGCCCAGTTACTCGGAAGTAGTTCAGCAAGCCAGATCTCCAAGAAGCGCGTCAGGCAGCGAGGGAAACGAAATCCCCGCCTCCAACTCCTCCCCTGAAGGTGGGGTGGAAACGCAGCATGCAGGGGTAGCGGTCAACCCCCCTCCCGTTCAGGAAAGGTCCCCTGCTCCCGATCTCACTAACAAGGAACAGGGACGGTCCAATGCCGAGAGTCGAGGCATCATTGCCCTCTTCCCTGCCTCCCACTGCAGAGGAGAGGTGTTCGATTACGCCTCGCTCAGTGCGCATTTCCTCCCCTCCCACCGAAGAAGGAGAGGCACGCGCGGCTGTCAGGGTATAAACACCGCTACCAGACCCTCACCAAGCCACAGAGTAAGGGAGGGGCCTCCTATCCCCCAAAGGTTGTGCCACCCATCCCCCAGGCAGGCGAACCCTGCCTCAGGGAGATCGAGGGAGCAGGATGGGTGGGTAACTGTTAATAGGCGCCCGTCCCAAAGGTCTCCTCAACCGGTCTCCGCGGCGAGGCCACCGATGGAGAATCTCACCCTATTTGTGTCGCGAATTCAGCTCTCGAACAAGGCAAGCGATATTCGACACATGATAGAAGAAATCATTGGTGAACACAGTATAGTGATAGTTAATAAACTAAACACGAAATCTCCGTATTATAACTCTTTTAAAGTAATAATTAAAGGTGTAAATGCGTATTTCAATCCGTATAATATGAGGCAATGGCCAGACGGTATTATTGTTAAGGAGTTTATTCACTTTTCCAGGAGATTTGATAATAGGCAAACTAAAAATAATAATAATAATAGGCGCCCTAACGGTAATGCCTGAAAGTTGTACTGTGTATAATAATAATAATCGTACTAAAAATAATAATAATCTTACTAATAATAAATTAGTAAGAGTAAGGGACGGTCCAATGCCGAGAGTCGAGGCATCATTGCCCTCTTCCCTGCCTCCCACTGCAGAGGAGAGGTGTTCGATTACGCCTCGCTCAGTGCGCATTTCCTCCCCTCCCACCGAAGAAGGAGAGGCACGCGCGGCTGTCAGGGTATAAACACCGCTAACAGACCCTCACCAAGCCACAGAGTAAGGGAGGGGCCTCCTATCCCCCAAAGGTTGTGCCACCCATCCCCAAGGCAGGCGAACCCTGCCTCAGGGAGATCGAGGGAGCAGGATGGGTTGGTAACTGTTAATAGGCGCCCGTCCCAAAGGTCTCCTCAACCGGTCTCCGCGGCGAGGCCACCGATGGAGAATCTCACCCTATTTGTGTCGCGAATTCAGCTCTCGAACGAGGCAAGCGGTATTCGACACATGATAGAAGAAATCATTGGTGAACACAGTATAGTGATAGTTAATAAACTAAACACGAAATCTCCGTATTATAACTCTTTTAAAGTAATAATTAAAGGTGTAAATGCGTATTTCAATCCGTATAATATGAGGCAATGGCCAGACGGTATTATTGTTAAGGAGTTTATTCACTTTTCCAGGAGATTTGATAATAGGCAAACTAAAAATAATAATAATAGGCGCCCTAACGGTAATGCCTGAAAGTTGTACTGTGTATAATAATAATAATCGTACTAAAAATAATAATAATCTTACTAATAATAAATTATCAGTCATGCCGGATAACTTGTTGAAAATAGTCTCATATAATGTAAGGTCAGTGAGGAATTCAACTGTAGATGTTCATAAAATCTGCGACAGTGCAGATTTGATACTCCTGCAGGAGCACTGGCTACCTAAGCAAGAGCTAAAATTCCGCTCTACCATCCATGATGACTTTATGTACCATGCGTCATCAGCAGTAGACTTGTCAGGTGAATTAATATACGGTAGGCCTTTTGGTGGTGTTGCTTTCTTATTAAGGAAAAATTTGTCAAAACATATAAGATTTTTAACAAGCGATAATGTAAGGTTGTTAGGCATTGAATTACAAGTGAACAATGATTGCATATTAATTGTAAACTGCTATTTACCATACAACAACGGCAGTAATCTAGATGAATACATTGATTTGGTGTACAAAATTAAGTCATTATCAGATAATCCCAAATATTCTCACTGTATAATAATGGGGGAATTTAACGCACATGTGAACTCGGAATTCTTTGTAGAATTGGGTAACATGTGCGAGTCGGCCAATTTAAGTATAAGTGATGTAGATGTATTAGGGGTAGCCAGTGGTAATTTTACATACGGTAGCGATATGAGTGGTACCACCAAGTGGATTGATCATTGTCTCACTAATAATAATCTAAAGGATCAAATTGTTAGAGTTCATATTTTGCATGATTTCCTTCTTTCTAATCATAGACCATTAGAAATATTAATTAACGTTACCAATTTATGCGCAACACGATTTAACAAAGAACTTAATAGGTAAGAATAATCGCGTCGATTGGTCCAATGTTAATATGCAGCAGAGAATAGAATACAAAGACAGAACATGTCACCTCTTTAATAATTTAGAAATTTTGCACCTTGCCTGTAATAATCCTTGTTCAAATGATTCTCACTGTAAACTCATAGATATGTATTATAGTAAGATAATATCCCTGTTAAGAGAAGCAGGAAGCCCCTGATTAAATCTTACAACTATCATACTAAGGTTATTCCTGGATGGAATGATTTTATTGCCCCCCTGAAGAGGGAATCGAAAAACGCCTATGATTTGTGGTGCTTTCATGGTAGACCCAGATTAGGACCAGTATACATGAATATGTGTAGAAGTCGGGGTCAGTGAAGAAGAGTCTATTCGAGCATCAAAAGCCTGTGAAGCTCGCATAAATAACGATAATAACAAATTTTGGAAAGTTGTTAAGAATCAAACGGGTATCAAAACTGTCCTCCCTCCGACAATCGATGGGGTGTCGGGGGAGGATGAAGTTGCAATGCTGTGGAAAAACCACTACTCTAACATTCTTAACAGTGTGAGTAGGGATAATCTTAAGATAGATTGCAGCGAAACGATTGTGGGAGGGACAAGGGAAAATACTTTGATATCATTTTCTGAAGTAAAGAGGTTAATTAAAGAGTTAAAGACTGGTTCTGCGTCAGGGATAGATGACTTATCGAATGCGCACTTAAAATATGCAAATGACGTAGTACGTCTGCATATATCATTGCTCCTATCAGCCATGCTGGCTCATAGCTATATCCCTGCAGAGTTCATGACGGTGTACATTTTGCTCCTGGTCAAAAATAAGTACGGAAACATTCTGTCCAGCAATAATTACAGGCCTATTGCTGTCGCTTCCTGCTTCTCGAAACTACTAGAAAAACTCTTGTTACTCCGATTAAATGATTTCCTATGGACATCTCCTAATCAGTTTGGCTTTAAAAGGTCCCACTCAACTGACCTGTGTCTCTATTTACTTAAAGAAACAATATCTAAATATCAGGTCATCCCATAAGTAATGTCGTTTTTTAGATCGGAATTTGAAGGACAAAAAAAACTCAACTGAAACTTTTTAATCTAGTATATATTTTCCATCGGAATCAATGACACTCTGCCAACGTCCTACAAGCTTTTCAATGCCATGTTTATAAAATTCAGGCGGTTTTGAAGCAAAAAACGTACAAAGATTGGTGTGCTGGTCATCTAAAGAAGTATACAGTTTCTCGTCAAGATAGTTTTGCAGACTCCTGAAGAGATGATAATCTGAAGGCGCAAGGTCTGGAGAATATGGAGGATGTGGAAGTTTTTCCCACCCAAGCTCCTCAATTTTTGCAGAAGTGATCCGAGCGGTATGAGGACGTGCGTTGAAGTGGTGGAACACGATTTCTTTCCGATTAACCAAAGAAGGTCTCTTTTCTTTTAGTGCAGTGTTCAATCGATCCAGTTGTCGACAGTAGACTTGAGCGGTGATTGTCTGGTTGTGTGGTAAGGTTTCAAAGTGTATTACACCACCTTTATCCCACCAAACACTAAGCAACACCTTCCGAGGGTGAAGGTTTGATTTTGGCTATGGTGTCGCTGGTTCTCCGGCACAAACCCACTGTTGACGGCGCTTAACATTCTGGTACAGCATCCACTTTTCATCACCAGTCACTAAACGGTGCAGAAACGGATCTTGGAGTTCACGGGAATGAAGAGGTGTGCTAATGTTTACCCGCACCCTCAGATTGTCGACCGACAATTCATGTGGCACACATTTTCCTAACTTAAGCACTTTCCCGAGTTGTTGCAAATGTCGATGGATGGTGGACGGGGATGAATTGAATTTCTGGGCCAATTCTTCGACAGTTGTTGAACAGTCTTCTTCAAGTGCGGCTAACAGCAGGTCATCATCAAACTCAGCAGGGCGTCCAGAGCGTACTGCATCTGTGAAACAGCAGTCACCATTCCTAAACTTTTGAAACCATCTTTGACATTTCCTCACATGCAGAATATCGTTGCCATAAACGTCCCTTTTTTGAACTCGTAAAGCATTAAATGCCTGATATGCTCTTCTGATACCGCCATGTTTATGAGGGGTTCACATAAAGCAAAACACACGTCTTCACTGGTCAAGGTCTGTAAAGTATGTAGCGAAACACGATAGATCTTCTCTTTGATATAACCTTCGGAAAATTTATGCTTAAACCGAGTAGGACTAGTTTAAACTTAATCTATCATAAAAAATGACATTATTTATGGGATGACCTGATACATTGACAGTAATTCAACCATTTATAGCTGCTTCCTTGATATAATTAAGGCATATGATAGGGTGAACCACAATATTTTATTTGCAAAACTAGAAGACAGGAAGGTTCCCATGTACATATTAAATTTATTGAAATTTTCGTTTTCCCACCAATCTTTCACTGTTAGGTTGGGCAATGTACTATCCGTGTGTTTTGACTCCTCTTGCGGGGTGAGACAAGGCTCCTTGCTCTCCCCTATGCTGTTTAATGTGTATATTGACGGATTAATTGCTTCACTTAATGAGGCAACAGTGGGATGTTGTATAGATAACACAAGGATAAATAACTTAGTTTATGCCGATGATATGGTGTTAATAAGTCCTTCCGTTAAAGGTCTGGATCGGCTACTAAACGTCTGCGAAGTGTATTCGCAGAAACATGATATTCTTTTTAATGTTACAAAAACTAAGGTTATGCAATTTCATCCTAAAAGCTGTAATCAGCCAGCTGATATAAGGTTTAAAATGAATGGTGAAGTATTTGAGGAAGTACAAGAGTTTAAGTATTTGGGTCAAACTATTACCAGCTCCTTCAGTGATGACTCGGATATAAGAAAACAATCTCGAAGCCTGTGTGCTAAAGCAAATATGACCATAAGGAACTTTCGTTTCTGTACAAGTGAAGCTAAAGACACACTCTTTCGTACTTTCTGCAGTAATATATACGGTCAGCAAGTCTGGGTGCATTATAAAAAAGGTTCTGGCAGAACCCTAAATTTGCTGTACAACAGGTCTTTTAGACTCTTACATAAATTACCCCCCGAGATGCTCAGCTTCGCAAATGTTTGCTACCCGCAATGTCCCGAGCTTCCCGGAGGTAACAAGACGTGCTCAACACAGTCTAATGCAAAGAATTAAAAAATCAACCAACCCGATCATCCAAGCTATCCATGAGTCCTGCCATTTATCCTCTAAGCTATGGACTTCTTGGTGCGAAAATGTCTGTCTGTAGCTCTAGCCCTGTTCAAAAATCAACTTTTTCTTATTTTCATAGGTTTCTGTACTTTTTCCCATGCTTTTTGACCTGAAAAGGCCGAAAATCACAACCATTTTGACCTAGGTTGTTGGGAAGCATTGCCGCATGGAGCTTTAAATTTTCTGCCTTGAAATCGGCCAAAAGCACCAGTTCCGGGGTCCCTCGAATCATGTTTTGCACTATAACTTTTTATCTAAACAAGATAGAGCAACAAAATAGGCACCAAATTAAAGTGTTTTTAATCCTCTTTCTAACTTATACAATTATGATAGTCTTGGAACAAGAAATGGCACATTGGTACATACAAAGATTTCAGAAATATCACAAAATTCGTTTTCTCACACTCAAGGCAGACAAGGCGCCTTATTCATGACACAAATTTGAGATTAACATTTTGTCACAAGTCTAATCGATCAAGAAGTGAAAGCATTACATGATGATTAATTTCGTAATGACATTTACACAGTCAGTTGTTGAGAGTTTGTTTCTTGAAGCTGTCAAAGCGGCGTCTGTTGAACTCCACAGCTTGAAGGAGATAGTCCCTTTGCTTGGCATCTGTTGTTATGACATTTGCAAAGTCGCTCATCATCTTGACACCACGTTCAGCAATGTCATTCACCGCTTTCAGATTCTTAACATAGTCCAACGCTTTTCTGTAGTCCTCATTCTGTGGCCAAGACGTGACAGGTTCCAGAAGCCACTCGGATCCAATGTTCAGTGTGTCCAGCAGGAAATGTGATTCTGGGCCAATCAGATCAACCAGGGTGGTCTTAGCTGTGACTCTCTGGAATAGAGGCTTTCCTGTTCTGAAGCTGTCTGGCTTCTCAGTGGCATGTAACTGGGCAGCAATGTCGTGCTTCAATGTGTCACTCAATCTACTGTTGAACAGGGCAAATGGCACGACTTCCTGCGTCAGGTACCATTTGTGGTTTTCCATCTTATTAAGTACTGCATCAGCAAGCTCTGGGTCAGTTTTCTTGTACTTCAACATGTCCTGGATTAGACTTAGATCATTCACGGGAGCATCTGCAGCAGACATTGCCATCATCCATACAGGAGTGTAGAACAGCGCAAGGAAGGTGTTGAGTCTTTCCAGCTTTGATACAGTGTCTTCGTCGTACTCAAGTTGATCTGCAAACATCAGCATTTTCATGGAGTACAGGTTTCTGGCCATCCATCTGGCCTGATGAATGGCGCCTGGTCGACTCCAGTGAATACCTCGAGGAGGCGTTCCTCCAAGAACAATGACTGTCAGTTCAGCCATTTCCCTGTAGTCGGCTCTTGGAAGCCTTTCTGCTGTTAGAATGTCTTGGAGTATTTCTTCACTGTTCTTCTTCTTTTCCTTCAGCCATTTGCTGTTGATAGCCAGCATCTTTGGGTTTTCCTTGGACAAGTCCGTCCAAACATCCTTCAGATGCTCAAACCAGGGATTATCTGGCCCCTTCACCTTCCCAAACAGCTTCTCCCAAACTGCTCCTACTAGGATTTCCAGGATGTGATGTCGACAGGCCAGATAAAACACCTTTTTCTTCAGCATTTTCTCTAGCAGTTTGGCAGCTCCTCTGTGAACTCCACTGTTACTGGATGTAGTGTTAAAAACAAGGGCAGTAACATTATCCGTAAGTTCCAATGTCTCCAGTAAATCCATTGAAGCCTCAGCCTGAGCTGTGCCAGAAGAATTGTCGATGACAGGTACTCCCAATAACTTTCCTTCAGTGTATGAAGGTGGACCAGACACTAGCACAGCTAAAGTCTCTGAGGTACTTCCAGGTTCACTGCCCAATACATCTTTGAGCAACTTTCCATCCCAGTGTAAGGCAGCGTACTGTGGGGGGTTTTCACAAAACTTGGACATGTGACTCTGGCTGATATTATACCTGGACAGCATTCTGTTGCGACGTGTTGTTGAGGTTGAGATGACGAAGTTATCCAGATCAGCCCCTCCAGCTTTCAAGGTGGCAGAAACCATGGCAGTAACTTGATTGTCTGATAAACCAAGACGATCAGCTGTATTGCAGATGACATCACATTCCATGACCTTCCTTGGAAACGTCAAAGTCACACTAGTCACAGTGTCTTGATGGTGAGAACATCCAGGACGAGGCTGATGGTAATCCATGTCCTCTGTGTTAGCGTCGTTGTCAGTTGAGTCACCCCAGGTAATGTCATCCACATGAACAACTGCCTCTTGTTCTGCTGCAGCTGTAAAATAGTACAACATGTTAAGAGAGTAATTGTTAAGTACATGCTAAATATCGCAATGAAGTAAAACTTAAAACTTTTTGTAACGTTCAAAGTAATCAGTTTTACCTTGTTCTTGTCTATGCTGCAGTCTTTCATTCCTCGCTGCTTGCTGCAGGGATCTTGTCTCAAAAATCTTGTCATGACCAGACATATGACCTTTCCTCTCAGTCTTTTGGTCTTCGTAGAACCTGATATCCTCATCTTTCTTCTCTCTGGATAACAGTCTGTTGTTCTGTATTTCCTGGATTGCATCTGGAGCTCCTATATCGAACAGGCTGTCTAATTCCAGCACAAATTCTCCTCTTTTTCCTCCAGGGTTACTTGCTCTTTCTTGCTTTTCACCAGAGCACGATGTTTCTCATGTAGTTTCATGAAGAGCTTCATTGCGTTGTACTTGGTCATTGTCTTGATCCTAGCCATCTGCCAGAATGGGATGATAGATTCAACTGTTTCATATGCAAGGTCTTGAACCATGGGCCTCCCTGCATTTTCCGGTAAATTCTGAAGATTAAGGAAATACTGGAACGCCTGTCTGTTGGTGGGAAGCTGGGAACCACTGATAAAAGCTGAAGGGTATCCAACCAGGAAAGTTTCAGTGAGAGATCTGGTAGATGGCCCAGTTGACACCTGCCTGTGGACAGTACGTGGAGGTTCTGAGATATCAACTGTGCGCCCACGGAGCTCCCTCAGCTCCTTGCTTAATGCCATTGTGAAGTTGTAACTTGTAGATGGTTTTCTAGATTCTGATTGAGTTTCTGTTGTTTCCTGAAAAATGATAGATAATTATTATTATTATTATTATTATTATTATTAATTATTATTTATTTATTATTATTATTATTATTATTATTTTATTATTTATTAATTTTATGCTCTTTCATTTGATACCTAATTTGTTGCTCTATCTTGTTTAGATCAAAAGTTAAAGTGCAAAACATAATTCAAGGGACCCCGGAATTGGCGCTTTGGCCGATTTCAAGGCAGACAATTTAAAGCTCCATGCGGCAATGCTTCCCAACATCCTAGGTCAAAATAGTTGTGATTTTCGGCTTTTTCAGGTCAAAAAGCATGGGAAAATGTACAGAAACCTATGAAAATAAGAAAAAGTTGATTTTTGAACAGGCCTACTGTAGCTCCACTTAACTTCGACAGTGCAGTATTATTTCTAATCAATTGTATATATTTCTATCCTTAGTATATGAACTGTCATTGTATTAATAATATTTGTCATGTGGACTAGTCTGCGAATAAACCTTTTCATTTTCATTCTAAGGTGTTAGAATAAATGAAAACGAATGGTAAATTGAATATTATTCTTAGAGAATATGTTATTGGAACGAATTCTTTTGCTAAGCAATTGTCTAGTGTATTTCTTTTATTGTTAATATTGGGTTTCGTTTAAATAATTAATTCTCTTTCTGAATAACTTCAAGGAGAAAGTCCGTTTGCTTTTAATAAATAAAAACATTATTTGGCAACGCGTGTGAATTAAGATAAGTCGCGGTATCTACCAACTCTCCCTAATAAATAAAATTAAAATAAATGGTCGTATCTGGTAATTCCTTCATATGAATAAAAACATTATTTGGCAACTCATGTAAATAAAATAAATGGTGGTACCTAGCAACTCACCCTAATAATGTATACCTAAACAATTAAAATAAATGGTGGTGATCTGTAACCCCTTCCATATATAAAAAGTGATATCTTGCAACTCACCATCCTCTATATAAGACCTGCTTGGCTCCTGGACGCTCATAATGATGCGGACTCCGGCGGAATAAAGAAATCTCCTTCCTTCTTAGGTTAAGACTTAGGTTAGGTTTCTCTTTGGGGAGGTGAGGACATCCCACCTTCTGTCCCAAAGACCTTCTCCGTCTCTCCTTTCTCTTCCTCTCTTAGGTTAAGGCTACCCCTTTGGGGGAAGGTCATCCTCCCTTCTCGCCCCGAAGACCCCTCCCCTCTCCCCCTTGGCAACATTGAGTTTTTGCTTTACCCTACCCCCCTTTGCAACATTCAGTTGTTGCATAACCACTCCCCCTTCATTGCATACCCCCTTTCCACTTTACAACATTGATCATTATCTCTGCAACATTCTTGCACTCGTCCATTTTGCGCCCACACTACTCCCATCCCCCGTTACCCCAACCCTCTCCCTCATTACCCCTCCCCCGTTACCCCAATCCTCTCCCTCATTACCCCCACCCACAGGAAGGATGGTACTGACACTTTGCAACAATTGATCAACATTGCAATTGCATATGTACTCGAACATTTTGCGGTAATACTATTTTGAAACATTGTGGGTAATTTTTTTTATCCAGAAAATGGACCAATTTGAAGGGTTTTTTGAATGTTTAAAGATATCCCACCCCCTTGCAAGTACCATCCCACATTTTATGACTTGAGTCTATAAAGAGCATAAGCGCAAGACAGCAGACAGAGAGAGATAGAGCAACACAGGCCTCAGCGCTGAGGAGGCCGAGGAAATAGGCCTCCCTGTCAATCAGATTTACTATACTATTTAAATAAAACTTAATGCTCATAGCAAATCTACCTAGTTATTTAAACCCTGAACCCGTAAGAAAGGTTGTTTACCATTTGGGTGAACTAGCTGGGAAGAGGTACGAATACTGCATACAGCCAGGAAGAGAAGAATGTCAACCTCCGATAACAATAAAATATTTGTGGTAGGTGAAACAACCACACACAACAACCTGGAAAAGAAAAAAATATCATAGCACACTGGTATAGGTCCGGCCCCGGACGTAAACAAAGACAACAACCAGAAACACGCAGACAGACAAACAACCAGACACAAGAAAACCTACAGACTCGACACGACCATTACACCCTTCAATACAGACCAGACCACCAAGATCATCAAAACATTAAGAATTCGAAGGCTACTGGACCAGACAACATATCTAACATACACCTTAAACACTTGGGCCCACAGGGAATACTAGCTCTCACAAACATCAGCACATATTCATACCAACATTATTCCTTACATATGGAAACAAGGTAAAATTATTACACTACTCAAACCAAACAAAAATCCAACAGAGCCACCTTCCTATAGACCCATTACTTTACTATGCACACCTTCCAAAGTAACAGAAAGACTAATCCTACAAATCACCAACCCACACATACCACTATCGCCTACTCAACATGGATTCAGACCTCACCACTCAACCACAACATTACTCAATAACCTCACGCAGCACATCATGGATGGCATCAACGCCAGACGACCAGCTCAACGTACACTATTAGCAACAATAGACATTAGTAAAGCATTTCATGCTATCCCACGCTTCCCTCTCATAAACAAAATACTCGACACAAACATGCACAATAACACCAAAAGGTGGCTGAGCAACTACCTTTCAGGAAGATACATGTCACATTTAATGGCAAGTCATCAAAAAACAAGCTTTTTCCGAACGGGTCCCTCAAGGCTCTGTTCTCTCACCAACACTGTTGAACTTATACATGCATGACATTCCAACACCCATAGATAACAAGCTTATCTTATCATCATATGCAGATGAAATCACTCTAACATCCACCCACAACAACATCGACACCGCTACAAATAACCTACAAACATACATAAACAGTATACAAGACTGGTTCACACACAATAGACTCAAAGTAGCGCCCACAAATTCAACCATCACCTTGCTTACAAGCAACACAAAAGAACACCAGATAACTCCACAGCTTACACTAAACAACACCAACATTCCACACACTCACAGGACCAAAATACTTGGGGTCACATACAACACATCATTATCGTTTGCAAACCACATTCAGGACATTAAAAACAAATGTACGTCAAGACTTAACACGCTTAGGGTACTAACAGGCACAAACTTTGGACACCAGCAGGAAACAACATCACTCATATACAAACAATATATCTGCTCAGTTATGGACTATGCTAGCCCATGCTGGGCTAGCGTATATTGAGGTTCTGAATGTAGTAGGCTAGGTGTTAGCTGTAAACCCTAGATCCTGTCCAAAAGCTGGATCCTATCTTCTTTGCAGATAGCTGGTGAGAGAAGTTATATTTTAGGGGCCTCTTTGCGAGTAACCCGTTGCCCACGGTGTGCTTTCCATCATGAAAAAAAAAAAACTATAGTATTTGTCATTTATCATTACTTATTCAAACTACAGTGGATGTAATTTCCCAGAAGAGTTGTTGTGTGTGTATATATATATATATATATATACACACAGTATATATATATATATATATATATATATATATATATATATATATCCCTTGATGGTTTATTACTAGTATTATTTCAAACTAAGTTAATTTTAGACACATGATAAAAAAGAATAAATATTTCACTAAATTTCTTCACTTTGAAAATCTTTGCTGTTATTTCATTTGAGTTTAATAAAATTGCAAGTAACCACACTCCAACAGTGTTCCTGCCTGGCACACGATAAAGTACAGTTGGATTGTGGTTGCTTGTAGCTTCCAAGCATTGTGAAGGTCCCCGCCTTTTCCCTTAAAAATACAAATGCAGTATTTTATTTCGTTTGTTATGTATGCAAGTTTTTAATCTGTAAAATTTGTTGTTGAGAAATTTGTGAACCAAATTTTAATTGAAAATATAATTAAAGATGTTTACTAAACTCTGAATATTATTTATAAACAAAAAATAGTTTTTTCAAATACTTTTTCCTTGGCTGAGTACACCAACTATCTATCTGAGAGCAATATTAGTGCCACAACCGTCTAGAACATATATATACGATAGGCCTATCGTCGGTCTTCCTGTCTTGTTTACGACGAATTTTCATCGCGAATACAGTCAGAAAAGAATCCCAGAAATATGTTTTTAATGTGCGTAGCGGAATCTCGGCCAAGTGCGACTTCAAACGTCAAAAGATGTAATAAATGTTAAAATAAACTTACAGAAATTTTTATAGAATGAATTTAAATTTCAGTTTTTAAAGATTATTCCCATTCTTATCTTTGATAATAACTCATTCGTATCTTCACTGTTATATTCTCATTTACTGGAATAATATAATTACAATATCTTCCGCATTCCTACACTAAAATTAGTACTTCACTATAGAGCTCTGCATGCTTGCGGACGTTGAAGACAGTGGATCACGTAACGCAGTTCTTTAACCTTTAAAAAGGGTTTCCCCCGACACTTTATAAAGTAGTTTTACTTTGTATCACCTGTAACTTTTAAGGACTTACTTATATTAATTCTTCTGGTATGATGAAAGTCTTGAATTTCTTCTGTTAGAGAACAAACAGTACATACAATGAAAATCAAAGTTAGTTAAATGCTGGATTTGCATCTCAATTGGTTAGTTAGCCAATGCTTCGTTCTCTTTCCTGTTTTTTCTCCACAAATGCATTCAATTATGCTAATTTGCTGACATATTACAGTATCTGCACAGATGCCGTTTTAGTTAAGTAGTGAGGTATTGTAGTTTATAAGCTTGGTCTCAAATATTATTTAGTTATTTAAGCACCAAATACATGTCTTGTTTCATATCAAGTGGTACGTATAGATATAATCGTAGAAATAGTCTGCTCCTATAGAGACCTAGAGAAACGACTCCTAACAATAAACAGAATGATCAACGCCCACACCAATATACAGGGGTGGGAGAAAAGTTTATAAGGATTTTATACATGCACCTATTTATTTAACATTATACAGATACAGTAAGTGTTCAAACGATGAAACAAATCAAATAAAAAGTTGAAAGAATTTATTCATACAAATATTTTGTTAAATTGTAATTTAATCTTCAAAGAGTTCTCCATCCGCTATGATACATTTGTGGATCTTCTCTGTGAAACTCTTTATTGTTGTTCTGAACATATCGAGTGGGATCCTTTTCAGTTGTTCATCTATTCTGCCGTCAAGGGCAGTAGTATGCCCGCCAACAAGACGAGTGCAGAGCAAATGCAATGTTGATCAAATGAGTGCCAGTGACACGCCCCCCCCCCACTTTTTGCAAGGTGCCAACACCCAGGGTGTCAAAAAAGAGGGGGACTCCCCCCAGCAAGCTGGTGGGTGTCCACCTAACTTCTTTGGGGGGGGAAGATGGGACGGCCTCATCCCGCAAAGGGCTATACCTAACCAAGAGAGAGAGAGAGAGAGGGAGAGCGGAAGATAAAGCATCCTACATCTGGAAGATCCAGTTGCATAATGGGAGCTCAGGGTAGCATCACTTGGCTTAGAACTCGAAATCCGCCAGTTGGCTTAGAAGACTTAGAAGGCAGATGTATGTGTATATATATATATATAACTTTTCAGCTGCCAGATTGCACTATTCAGATATTCTTGACAGTTGGCTTAGAAATCCGTCAGTCAGCTTAGAAGGGGTAAAAGTCAGATATATATATATATATATATCGTTTGAGCTGCCAGATTGCGCTATACAGATATTCTTGGCAGTTGGCTTAGAAACCCGTCAGTCGGTTTAGAAGGCGTAACCAGCCAATTGGTATATATATATATATTCCCATCTCCCCAGTTATTCCTTAATATCGTTTATATATACACAACCAAAAGAAATTAATAAAACACCATTACATCATTCTGTTTATTTAAACGAGTTAAGGGAAAATAATTCATGAAATATATAGGAAATAAATATGCATCAAAAATAATATACAGCCAAAATATACACAGTAAACGAAGAATATATATACATCCTTAAATAACAATATTAGTACAGGATAAAACTATATAAACATTTAATATATGTACGAGCAAATACGCCCTCATATATATATATATATATATATATATATATATATATATATATATATATATATATATATATATAAACACCAAAACTTATATAAAAAATAATAGTACAGGATAAAACTATATACCCATTAATAATATATATATATATATATATATATAAACACCAAAACTTATATAAAAAATAATAGTACAGGATAAAACTATATACCCATTAATATATATATATATATAATTTAGGGTGATTGAAATATGGGGGTAAAAATTTTTTTTTTATATTTTAATGTGTTCAACCCTTTAAATGGTTCATTTCAGCATAAAAACAACTATCCTAAAATATTTTAGCAAATTTTTAATTTTTAGGGGTTGCTACCAGCAATTAAAAATTGACAGAACGACTCAAATTGTCAAATTTTTCCACACCACCCAGGGGGTACAGTACAAGGCGCATTGCTTTTTTTTTAATGTGGAAAGCTCCCCCGTAGGTCCTACCATAACCACAAGCATGCATAATTAAACTAGCATGATATTTGAGACATTAGATGTCCTTACTTCATCAATGTTTCTTTCTTTCTATCAGGGTAAACAGCCCTGTAGTTTTTCACTACTTGTAGCAAGAATTGTTTTTGATCTTCGTCATGTGTTAGTATTTTATTATATTCATCCATTAATTTTACTCCTCTTTCCGCTATATCATTCACGACTTTCCACTGTTTGATAGATTTCTTAGCGGAGTTATACTCTTCATTATGCCATTCTTTAGCATCTTTGAGTAAAAATTTTGAACTAAATTCTGTTATTGTAAAGAATCTTTGAGTATTTGATGACAAAATCTTCTAATTTCTTCGTTGGAATAAGTGCAGGATCTAGAAAAGCCCGTTTTGCAGGAAGAGTTTCTGTTGTATTTTGCAAGGCCTTTACAATTTTGTTTTTCGTTTCAGTAGGCACTTCATCATCATAAAAGGCCAAGGCTACCAGTTCTTCTGATAGGTACCAGAGGTGACCTAACAGTTTTTTAATAGCAACAAATGCAATTGTGTCATTTATTTGTTTGTAGACTACAAGATTCTGTAATAATTCCAGATCAAGACGAGGAGCGCAAGATGGCACAGGAGCTGTAAACCATGCCTTTACATATAACCGAGTAGCAAATAGACAGATGTCTTTTAGTCCGTTTTTGTCTTTTACTGAAATTTTGAACTGAGATTTGAACATAAAAATTTTTAATGAATATGTAATTTTGGCCATCCACCTAGCCCGATGAAGTCCCGCTGGATGTTTAAATTTGATTCCACCTTTTGGTTCACCTCCCCAAAAAATAATTGTTAACTGCAATAGTTCTAGGTAATCGTCTCTTGGTTGGAATGTATCTAGTTGATTTGTTGCAAATATAATTATGTCATCTTTGATGTCATGAATATTTTCATAGATATCTGGATCTGATAATGCTGTTTCGTAGTCCTCCTTATTAATGGTTGACCATTTTTCTCTGAACTTCTTAAAAAGGACTATATCTGGGCCAGAAGATGGTGATAAAGACTTTGAAACAACAGCTTCCAGCATAATTTCAAATATATGGTGTCGACATGCCAGCCACAATAAGTCGTTGTCGAATTTTTGTTCTTGAAGAATAGCTGCACCATTTCTAGGACCAGTATTGGCTGCCGTTGTATTGAAACACATGCATTTTATTTGTTCGCAGATGTCCCATTCAAGCGATGTCTGATTGTTTGCATTAAAAAGAGACGCATTTCTGTCACTCAATTTTGCAACATCAAGACTTCCTAATAATTTATCATCAAACAATTTTCTACGTTTGCCAACCTTACTTTTCCATGTTGAAGGTTGTGCAGCACAGAAACCAGATTCATCACTTTTACTCTCCTCTGATTCTGATTCTGATGATGTACTGGTGAGTATGACAGCCTCTTCATTCTTATTTCTTTTGATCTCTTCTTCTGCTTTCCTCTTTTCATAACGTTGTTGCTTTTCTGCTGCTCTTTGCTCTTTTTTAGCAACAGCCTTATCAATGGTACCCATTTTTCCATGACGTCCTTTCTCACGTTGCATTTTCAAGTTTTTTTTATCATCTTCTATTTTTATAAGCTGCATAGCATTCTCATGAGCAATGTCAAATAAGTTTTCCAGTTTATCTTTCCATTTTTCTTCTTTATTATTTAAATTTTGTGATCTTTTCAATTTGTTTGCTTTGTTTTTCTTAAGCAGCTGTCATTCCTTCAGTATTCCTTGAATTTTATCTACTACATGTATTCTTTGTTTTGCTGGTATTCCTGCTTTTTTCCAAACTGCTAGCACATCATCTGCAGTAGAGCAGCATGATTCTCTAATGTCTTGCTTTTTAATATTTCTGTAGTGCATGAAGAGGGCCATCATTTCCTTCTCTGATGGTAATACGGATGTTTTTAGTACTGCAGAGGGCTGCCCAATTAGCCATACTTCAGTTTCTTTTCTTGTAGAACTTCTCCCAAATGAGCAACTGGGTGATGGTGAGTTAGGCCTAGCTTCCATAATCAATTAATTGGTATCAAAATTACGAGTTCCAAGCAACAATTAAAAGCAAGCTAGTATATAAACCATTAATTAAAAATTCTGAAATATAAACAATTAAACATAAAATCATAAGTTGTAAAAACAAACAAATTGAAAAAGAGGGAAACTTTGACGCCTGGTAGCACATAGTACATTTTATTTAAAATTCACCAAATTTGGCATACACTACTTTTTTGTCATAGGGAACAAAAATACAGGTTGAACAATTTAAAAAAAAACTTTGATTTTTTTGAATCACCCTAATATATATATATATATATATTATATATATATATATATATATATATATATATATATTTGTATAGTACAAAGCAACAATGATGTAACTGTAGAATCGATCACGTGCGAATTTAGTATTTTAGTTAAGCGCGGTAGAATATAAAGTGTATGTATTTTAATTTTATATAAGTTTTGCTGTTTATATATAATATATATATATATATATATATATATATATATATATAAACAGCAAAACTTATATAAAATTAAAATACATACACTTTATATTCTACCGCGCTTAACTAAAATACTAAATTCGCACGTGATCGATTCTACAGTTACATCATTGTTGCTTTGTACTATACAATATATACGATTTACAATTGTTTCACCACTCAAGGTGTGCGGGTGTCTTTACTCGATGTAAAGGCGTTCATATCGTTCAATACTATTTTTGTGCCCACCTTACAATTGGTTAGCATATTATCTTTAAACACGGACAGAATAAATAAAAAACACGGACAAAGAAGCCGTCGTTAGCCACAACATCATTATTAAATTCAAGTTTATAAACATTCCTTTTCAATCGAGGGTTTTTTCTTACCGATCCGAGCTTTTCAATCGTGAACTCTTCTTCACAACGTATTGCGGCAGTTGAAATAATCTTAAAAATTGTAACGACAGCTGCTCATTATATAAAGATACAACTCTTCAGGGTGAACAATGTAGGCGAGCTCTGCCCTGTACCGCTCATGTCCTTTGTTCATGATATTTCGAAGAGTCTAAACCATTTAAAGAAGTATCCAGCTCTATACCATTCTCGCCATGTTCATTCCTACATTCGATAAACCCGTCGAGCAGAGCGGTGGATGCGTATTCTAGAACCGTATGAAAATAAACCATATCCGTAACACGTGCGTGTCATATAGGTTTTAGTTTGTAAAACCCAACGATTTCAAACATTCTGTCAAGGATGAAGCGGTTTCGCGTGGGAAGAAGAACATTATTATCAGATGCATTCTTCCACATCAGTCGTATATCAATGCATGGCTGATTGTTATTTATACACAACGTACAAACAATTGCATATGAGGGGGTATCACTAATCTGTTCTCTTCTTGTACCTACACCTGCAGGAATTTTATAACGTTCCTCACCACACTTCTCAACTATCACGAAGACTCTGTTCATCTCCTCAACACTTAAATAAACAACATTACGTTTACCAGAGTTTGCTTGTCTACAAGTCGTTTCAAGTACATAGTTAATGGCACCGGTTTTACGTCTGAACACACGCAATGACTTTGTCACGGACACGTCGTATACGGCATTGAGAATGCTGCTCAAAGGAAGCTCCATCGTTTTCTATTATGAGAGTGCACAACCAGTCGGATCAAGCTCTGAGATGATTTGAGCAGCCGTTGCGTTGTTTGGCTCGGGGACAGGTGTGGAGGAGTGAGTCATACCAAGCGTTAATGTTTCGTGTGCGGGTTTGTTCCAGCATGAAAGAATCATGCGAGTACTTGTAGCCATTATCCCGGGAAATTTTCCGATACATAGGGCAATATCGGTTTTACTGTTTTATCGGAATGCGCACTAGACGTTCCTTTCCACAACCTAAACACATTAACAATCCGACGCACTGTTTGAGAGAAACATGTGCCCGTATTTATCCTTTTTGTTTAACAGTCGATACTCGTCCCGAATTCTATTAAAAACTCACACAGGCCTTTAGCCACAACCTCACTGCGAACCTCGTCATGATATATATGAATGTAGTGGTAAAAGTACTTTAGCTTGTCCATGATGACAAGGTTCACATTCTCAGCCGCAGGGTACGCGCACTCTGTAAAATGCAGCATGACATAATACCTCCTGTCACCTCACTCATCAACAAGACTCGCTACCCATACCCGTTGCTTCTCTTCTGCACGCGTTGTTTCTTTCACCTCACGCTATATGTACGCTTTTATATAGTTTAGCCCTACAACGTACTCCATTACATTGTTTGTGCCGCGAAATCCGGCAATGCTCTCGCCAGAATATCCATAGAGTATTTGAACATCTTGTTCCTCAAGCTTCGCACGGTTCAATGTAGCCTTAAAAGTCTCAAAGGAGGTGGGGGGGGGCTAGGCCGTCTTTCAGTATTCACCACAGCTTCCGACTTACTGAATACCACTTCATAAACGTCGAACACGCAATATCAAAAGCCGCCATCACTATTTTTCGTCTACGTGAGAATTCTTCAAATATACGTCTGAGATCCAGGGCTTGCAGCGGCCAACTGAGCATGCAGGGGTAGAGATATGCCCAGGTAGTAGCAGGAGTCACGTGACCATTTGATTATTTGATTGATCTTACAGTGGGCGGAGCTTGGTCCTTTTTCCTGTTCATACGCACACACACACACACACACACACACACACACAAAGGAGAAAATGAAACCCTAATTGAAACATTTACAAATTGAAACATACGTAATAAATAAACATATTGTTAATAATAGACATATATAACATTCAGGTACTATGGTACCCAAAGGGTAGGGTACCATAGGTGCCAGGCACCTGGTAACGTTTCCTACAGGTGTTACGACACACCTTTGTGCCCCTAAGTTCCTTCACACACCCCGGTTTATGTGCCCGAAAATTGTGGGTTCCTACAGTCAGTTGGGGTGGTTGGTTACCCTCATCTAAGCACACTAGCTCCTTCAGCGAGTCAAAGTTAACGACCCGTCGGTTCGCCAGTTTAAGCGTGATGCCCTTCGCCTTCATGATATATTTCAGCTCTTTCCCCACCCTCACCCGCACCCCATAAGTTTTTGACCCTGTTGATACAAAGGAATCAGCGTATGCACCGTCAACATACTCATCCTTGATCTCGTCAGTCAACTCTCCGAGAATACCACAATAGGTGGCATGTATTCACTCTCCCTCTCTGTGAATATTAAGCTATCTGTGTCAGCGTACCACACCCTCCGCCCAAGATAGTGCAGTAGTCCCCAAAGCGTATGCCGTTGTGAAGCTGGCTACAGGTATGTTTGTAACACGTGAGGTATCTGTGGCCAGTTCGATGAAGTTGTACTTTATTATGTACGTGTTACCAACATTCACGATCTCCATAACCTCTTTATCGGGGGCATTGGCACAATCCCACACCTCATTATAACTTTGGGCCAAATGAACGTTCCCCTTACCTGAGAAATACCCTTTTGAAACTTCGGCGGTTACACCCATCACCTTGTGTAGCTTGGCTAGTTTACAAGGTGTGAAAAATAAAATATCTTTAAACTGAACATTACCTCTTATCTGCATTTGTATAAGTTTGTTTCTCCTTTTCAAGGGGTCGCCTGTAAATATCTCTGATGACCCGTGCTGAAGCAGTTCCTTATAAAGGAACTGTGTGTCAAATTTTGCCCTGTTATGAGCAAGAATATACACAGTCATTTTTTTTTAACTTGTCCGCTAACTTGACAATATAGGACACAAAGAGTTTCACAGGGCTGTCGTGTGCGATCGTTTTAAAAACGTTTGTCTGTTTACAACATTTGTGACACTCATCACACTCAACCTCCATGCACTCATCGCAGATAGTCTGGCTTAGAAGTAGATGTGTGATAATCTCTTTGGTTTCAGGGTTTGTGTAAGTTTCTATATCGTAGTACACAGTTATACAAGGTCTATTTTTAGGCTTAGCCTCTTTCATATAACATACATGCTTTACTCCGTCCGCCTTATAATTTTCATTACATGTAGAACAGTGAATTTCATCGCCTTTGTGCTCAAACTTACGCCAATTATCCTTCATATGAAACATACCACATTCACAGATTTTCATTTTCCTGCAAGTGCCAATTGACTTATGGAGCTCAAAGCATTTATCATTGAAAAATGTACGTCTACACACATTACATTCCCTTTTCTCGGCTTCAACTATAGACTTTCACATTTGGAGCTTTTACACTGCTCACACACCATAAGGCATTCCTTACAATGTTTCACTATGTCATCCGCAAACTCGAGACATCCCTTACACAAATCATGATGCCTTCCATATTTTCGACTTTTATCATAACTAGCGTAAAGGTCCTTTATATTGCGAATGGGGAGATACGTTATTCCTGACAATCTTAAAATAAGTAGAGAGTTCTTGTACGATCTCTCACACAGCTTTTAAAAACATACACACTTCTACGACGATCACCCATTCCAAATACAACTATACGAACATCCATTTCCTGCTCTACCCTTCTCAGATCTTCAGGACCCATATTACACTCAAACTCAAGCTCACAATCTGAAGCCAGTTTACGGGCACGCTGCACAACCGTAGGCAACCAAATATTGTTTGACCCAGGTATTTAGTACAGTAAACATATGGGCTAAGACTACTGCTATAAAGCCGCAACCACGCTCGGCGTTTACATGCTTTCTGTAAACATCCCGCGAATTGAAGTTACTGTAAGAGTATAAGGTGTGGCACTATGACCAGCAACATGGAATACTCTGTCAATATCTACCGTGAAGTTGTCCATATTGAAAGCTGTACTACTTTGAGAGGCCTGCATTATACGCACCAAGATGTATTCTATATCTACATCTGCCAAGCGTCTGAATGGTATTACTACCCAAAAATCATCTACATCCCCATCAACTGACCCGAACCCGAAGGATAACCTCGTCCTGACTTCACGTTCGTCGCTGTTTTGAAGGGCAAACTCCACAATACGTTCAACTACGCGCCGCAGACCGTGTTCAACACCGTTGCTATACAGGGTTCCAGGGTCAACCTGACTATATACCGACTTCTAGTCAGGGCCAGGGATTAGCGGTGCGCACCAGTTCGAATGTTATACCTTCCTCTACAGCAAGAGAAGCTGCTGGTGTGGAGTATGTACCCGGAATTGAACAGGAATAAGGGGGTACAAATTTAATTGAGGAGGGAGCTAGCGTGGAGGTTGTGTTGTAAGGCGTAGAGAGCTGGGGCTCTATTACCGGGGGTCTACCAGCCGGTGCACTCCTGGCACGTTTTATACCTGACGTGGAAGGTTCTTCATCGTGCCTCCGCTTTGAACTGCCAAATGGTGGAGGTGTCGTTGGTGAGGGCTCGTCAGCGGGGTTGGAGTCTGTAACCACAACTACACTGTCATCGGGGTCATATATAATATCGATGATGGGGTGCTGTACCTCATCATCATCATCACGTTTCTGTGGAAGAAGAAGAAAAACAAAAATATGAGGAACATCACTTAAATTTTTATTATGTTTTGTAAATGTTCCACTTATGGGTGTGACGTGTTAGAGATGGAATCTATAGAAAAATTTAGGTTCACAAGTCCATCCACACGTATTATATCTGGCCCGACAGGATGTGGTAAAACTGTGTTTATGCTTAAAATCACTAAAGATAAGGGGGCGATGTTCTCAAAATTTGTTTATAAAGTCATATGGTGCTAGTCGACGTACCAGTCAGTGTTCAACGAGTACCAAGATGATATTTTGTTCAACAAAGTCGCTAAAGAGAAATGAGCATACAATCATTGTAATTGACGATCTCATGTTGGAAATGGATAAAACGTTTGCCGAGACATTTACAGTGTTCTCCCACCATTTTAACATAAGTGTATTTTTCATCAATCAGAATCTATTTTTCAAAAATAGATACATGCGCGATGTGTCGTTAAATACACAATATCTAGTCTTATTCGCGCAACGTAGAGATGTGTCACAAATTGGGGTATCAGCCAATCAAACGTTCCCGAATCAGCGTAAGGAGTTTTTGGAAGTTTATAAAGAAGCTACAAGTCAGCGCTACGGATATTTGCTTTGTGACCTTCACCCGCGAAATACGTTTAGGGTGCTTCTAAGAACGAATATATTCCCAAACGAGCCTGAAACGGTGTATATTCCAGAATGACAAAGAGGCTAAAAAAATACCGTGAATTAATAAAAATCTATCATCGAGTGCCCCGGGCATTGTAGCAGATGTTTGCTAAAAATATCGACTCGGACTTTTTAAAATGCATCTGTGAAATCTGACTTAATGTTATAAAGTGTAATATACCAATGAAATCCCCTCAGAAGGCTCGCCTATGTCGTTACAAGAACATAATACGTACGTCGCTCGTAAAAGTCAAACTGTTGGGAAGCAAAAGCGAATTATTGTACAAAGAGGGGGATCATTCCTACCCATCTTATTTTCAGTTTTGGGACCTTTACTGACTAGATTAATATGATGAAGAAAGTGGTAGTGATTCCGCATGAGGTGTATGCTTCACTGCAAAGTTCAAAGAATCCAGACACTGTTCTAGAACCCCGTAAAAGCAGGCTTAAAAGAATGGAAAGCGACTTGTTAGCCCTATTAAAGAGTGAAAAGTCACCTGATGAGAAAAGGATCTTGTACCAAGAGGCTCTGCAGAAATTTCTTCCTGAGTACGAAGCTTATAAGAATCCGACAGAGATCCCCGTGGTTATTATGCACAGCGAGGAGCATGGCGGCATAGGACCTGGGGCTGACGTTAGAGATGACCAACCAAAGAATAACGGAACGCAACACATCGAGCATGTATTAAAAAGCAGTCTCCCACATACATTGAGGAATAAAGGCTTAAGTCTTTATAATCTATTGAATGAGGACCCCCATCATACGGAGGACCGATACAGGCGAGGTCATTGTTGAAGGAACAAGGGTACAGGGATCGAATATCGTCGACATTGTCCATGATCTGGTGAGAAAGTGGGACAGGCCCTCACCATCAGGATGGAAGCATATCAAAGTAAGACTACAACAAATAAATATCCCCAAAACATTGATAGAAAATCTGAATAGGTTAAAAGACTTCGAGCAAGTTAAAAGACTTCGAGCAAATCTCGCATGTACCACAACTGAGTACGCCATCACCCCGTACGGTGGCATCTCTGAAGAGGAGAAAGAAGAGACCAAACAAGAACGGCCAACCCTATCCACGTGTCTCTAAAATACGCAAATGGCTAACATATTAAGAAAACGCTATTATGACATTTCTAACCCAGCCTCCTATGGCGGTGTTGATAGAAGGTCCAGAGGTGTTTACAATGATGGAGTAGGGAAAAAAGATGCTCAGAGGTTTTTGCGAGAGCAGGATGCTTATACATTTCATAAACCGATACAAAAAAGGTTTAAAACAGCCAGGACAGCAGCGGCTTCGATTGACTCTATTTGGCAAGCGGATTCAACAGACATGCAAAGATATTCAGTATATAATGATGGCTACCGCTACATCCTATTCATAATAGATGTATTCTCTAGATATCTGTGGCTAATTCCTCTGAAAAATAAATCGCCTGAAACAGTTGCTAAAGCTACCAAAACGCTGATGTTGAAAGAAAACAGGGTTCCTGGCTATATTTTACGGATATTGGGAAATAATTTATAGGCTGAGCTTTTCAGAACATTGTGGCAGAGTTTAATATCAGTTACGACACTAGCAATTCTATTCATAAGGCCTCTTTAGCTGAAAGAGTTCAACGTACCATGAAGGAGCGCATCGCTATTTTACACATAAAAACACATACAGATATATAAACATTCTGGGATCATTGGCCTCATCATACAACCGTTCACACCATCGCACGATTGGGACAACACGTAACGAGGTTTTAGAAAGAGGTACGCACACAGAGTGTGAGGCAGAGCACCACCACACTCTACACGTTTCAAAATCAATGATTATGTGAAGCTATCGCATTCGGGAAATAAATTCGCGAAGGGATTTTTGCAAGGATGGACACGTGAGATTTTTAAAGTTAGGGCTATGAGACCTAAAGACGAGATCATGCTGTATTACGCTGAAGATTTGATTGGGGAAGAAATCGCAGGAGTCTTTTACCGCGAGGAGTTGCAGAAAGTGACATTTAATTTAGGAAAAAAATGGGCTTTAAATTGAAAACATTTTAGGCAGCAGAGGTTCAGGAAAGAGAAAAATGTACCTGGTGAAATGGCTAGGGTACCCAGAAAGCTTCAACACCTATATAAAAGCTGATACAATAATGAAGCTTAAATAGTATGCAACATGGCGCTTAACCACTTCTATGTCACACTCCTGTCCTGTTCTTTTCTCTCTGTACATCCTAACAACACACTGGCCAACTTTGTAACAGAACTCCATGGGCCCATTGAATTGGAACGTAATTCGTATGAGGTGGGGTTATGCGAAATTCAGTTATCCACCAGCTTCTTAAGTATTGATTATAAAGAACCCGTTTTTACGGTTCTTAGAGATCGTGATGGGTGTGAAAAGGCTGGGATAATTAGGCTCGGGTCGTTATGGTGCGGCCGAGGATGTTATGAGAGACTTAAACGGAAGTTTAAAAAGCTCAATTCGTCCGGCTGATTTAGTATACAAAATCGTAAACAAAGAAACCCCTGCACATACTCTGACGTTAAAATCACAGGATAATATAAATATTAAAGACAAAGGATTGTTCCAACTTATAACCGAGGTCCGATATAGAGCAGTGTTCCAAAGAGATACCTTTCACGAGGCACAACATGACTTGTCCAGCTTAATGTATCAGTTCAAATTGGAGAAATTGGATGTTGGCTATCCATCCCCAGACATGTGCTATATTTACAGCAATATCGTGGAGCATTAATTGTTGAGGATACCCAGGCGCGTCTGCTGCGCATTGCACACATACCCAACCATAGAGGGAAGAGCTTGAGCATTATTTATGACAAGCCCCATTATGTGAATGTTGCGACTAATCTATTAACCAATATCTCAGTATATACGAGGGTACTGCAATAAGTATCCGCACTTTTTATTTTAGTGATAATATAGTACATACTCGTAATAACGAGCCAAACTGAGATCTATAGGCTTATTTAGGCTAGCAACAGTATAGGCTTATTTAGGCTACTCGTAGATGTTACATATCGTAGTAGTAGTGAGCATGGCTGCGCCGCTTTCAATTTGTACTCTGGAAGAACAGAGAACCGTGGTTCGTTTTTGTTTGCAGGTGTGAAAGGAACTGAAATTCACACGAGTTCATGTGCTCAGTATGGGAATAATGCGTTACCACGGCGAAGTGTGTACGAGTGGATTCAAATGTTGAAGTAAGCTCGGACATGTGTGACATGCTCAGCGCTCAGGACGATCGTCATCATCAACCAGTGGTGACAAGCAGGAAGAAGCCAGAGCCATGATTTTCGATGACAGAAGATTAACAATAAAAGAAATTGCATCTTCATTAGACATCAGTCAAGGGTCAGCCTATTCGATAGTTCATGACACTCTTGGCTTTCACAAGGTTTGTGCAAGATGGGTGCCCAAACAGTTGACAGAAAAGCACAAGCATAATCGTATAGACGTCTGCTCTCGTCTTTTGGCGCGGTATCATAATGAAGGTGAAAACTTTTTGGAGCTCATTATCACTGGAGATGAAACCTGGATCTATCACTATGAACCAGAAAGCAAACGACAGAGTATGCAATGGAAGCATCCAACATCTCCCGTTGCAAGGAAGTTCAAAGCGCAGCCGTCAGCAGGTAAAGTTATGCTAACACTGTTTTGGAATACACGAGGCCCTATCCTTGAACATTATCTAGACTCCTAGAGCGTGGAACTACAGTAACAAGTGCATCGTATTCTGACATGCTTCGGAATGAGTTAAAGCAAGCAATTCGCACAAAACGGAGAGGGAGATTGTCGGAAGGTGTTATTCTGTTACACGACAATGCGCGCCCTCATACCGCTGCACAGACTAGAAAATGCTTTCAAGAACTTAAATTTGAAGTTCTCGACCATCCAGCCTACAGTTCAGACCTGGCACCTTCGGATTTTTACCTGTTTTAACCACTAAAAGACGCTTTGAGAGGTCAGCGAGTCCAAGGCGATGATGACCTGAAGGAGGCGGTGCATGACTGGCTACGCACACAACCAAAAACATTCTTCTGTGATGGCATTAGGAAGTTGTAGATCGCTGGACTAAGTGTATTGAGAAACAGGGAGGCTACGTTGAGAAGTGATATGTTTATAATCTATCAAATGTGAAAATAAAATTGTGAAAATAAAAAGTGCGGATACGTATTGAATTACCCTCGTATAAGAACGATTGAGGGAAAAAATTTCCCATTCGGGGATGGGAGCTTAACAGTGAAGCTGCATTTTCGTCGCATTCAGTTATAATGACCTGAAAGCTTTTCACAGTATATCGAAGGGTGAGATATCAGCGTCAGAGTGGGCTTGGATCCATTTTTTCAACCATACTACGCACGGCTGTCCCATTGTTGAAAAGGAGGGCCAAATACCTCGGGAGGAAAGCGTTACAATCAGGTTTTAACACGGTAGAAGACATAATGGGTGCAGCTAAACCTAAAGAAGCTCTAAAAAAACATGTAAAACGTACACGGGACGAAATCATCAAAGATGCAAAGAGAAAAATGCGTGGTAGGGGGAAGAAGATGAGGGCTGTCCGGAAGAAGGGGTTACCAACACGTGGCGTTAAACGTAAAAAGACATAAAAAAAGAAGTGTTCTAAGCGAATGAAACCTATGGTTGATCATTTTTTTTAACTGATATAAGCTGAGGACATTGCTTTCACGAATCATAGGCTGATTACTACCTGTCGAGAGAGGTGGTATTATTTCTGAATCGTCATAGCGCGCTTCTTCCATCCGTGTAGCTCACAATGATGTAACTCGGAGCTGTCCGTCTTTGATATGCCCCCAACACAAGTTTCTAGTGAGCACTGACTTTATTACAATTAACCCATTAAACGCAATTAGTTCCCCGAGTACCCCTATAGAATTCGTGATACCCAGCTAAGGCCCATACTTTATTGATCCAAGCTGCATGCACATGTACGCTAAACTACGTATAGCCCATTCTGATGGAACGAACTGCGATGATAATTATTCTGCATACCCTGAAACCAACTTTCTGCACTCCATATTTAGTCAGTGTGAGGTGTATTTAAACCAGGTCAACATTTCGGCAGGAACGGGTTATTATCACCTACGAGCCTATCTGGAAAATGTCTTCAACTTTTCAAAAGAAGCAAAGGATACTTTTTAACTGCCGATGGCTATTATCAGACTAGAAGACGAAAGTAATATAAAGGACAAATTTAAAAATTCTAAAAAGATATATGAGTGTTTTGGACATCTGCATACAGACTTCACATTCGAAGAGAAACTGCTTATGAATGGGGTGGATATGAAATTAAAGTTCACCCGCACGAATCCTGAGATCTGCATAAATCTGGAACCTGATCAAGAAGAGGGCGCAAAACCTGTTGTGATTCACATTATGGAAACATATTTCCGCGTGCGTAGAGTGAAATTAAGCTCTGCTAAACAATTAGAAATTGAAAACAATTTAATACACACAACAGTAAAATACCCAATTAACAGAGTACATATCAAACTATACACGGTGCCCGCAGGGTTGGCCTCGAAGCAGCTAGAAAGCGTGGCCCTGGGAGTTCTACCTAAATGGTTATTAATTGGAATGCAGGATCACGCTTCGACGAATGGAAAATATAAAAAGAACTTTAAATTCGAGAATTTCGACCTTAAAAATATAACTCTAGACGTCAATGGCGTTGTGTTGGGTGGGACTATGGATACTGACTACTCATCAGACGCTGTGTTCCCGTGAGAGCTTATAGTAATCTGGCCCATATTGCAGGTGCTTGTGATGAACTCGGGATTGGAGTAACGTAGAAAGATTTCATCGATTAATTTAACCTTTACCCGTTTGATATCACACCCGACTTATCTGCTAGTGTAAATACACACTTAAGTCCACAACAGAGTGGAATCATCTCAGTCAGATTGGAATTCGCCAACCCGATAGACGCTCCTATTAGTGTACTAGTATACCTCGAGTCACAAGCTCTAATAGAAATTGACTTTTAAAATGAATACGAATACACTTCAGAGAGTAATGAATAGTGACAGAATCACACGTTCCAAATTTATCGGTATGTTTGCGAAGAATGAAACATTGAAATTACGATCTACGAGAAAGTGTGGGGTAATTATTGTCAACACGGACATTGTTGGGGGCGAAGGGATTCATTGATTGGCCATCTACTTTAAAAATAGGGAAAGAATGTACTATTTTAATTCACTGGGGACTCATCCCTGGAGTGACCCTGTTATTGTAAAGTGTATCAAACAGTTGCATATCCCTGAAATTGTTTGGAATCCCCACCGATTACAAGGATATTGTAGTAATACTTGCGGCATGTACTGACTTTCATTTCTCTTGCACGTCACGTGGAAAGGGATTTATAATTTTTTTAAAATTATTCGATTTGTGCGACACTGAGCTGAATGATGAAATAATGTGCATGCAGATAAAAAAAAGGTTCCCATTTGTGTGCACTCGATGTATTGTGTAAAGTTTTACGCGTATATATAAAAATATAATTGTAACTATATTGTGTAAAATATAAGATGTCCCCAATAATGTTAGTCTTGTGCTCCGTAGCTTATTTAATGGATAGGCTAATTCTGTAACCAATTTAAGCTGAATTGTACTAATATATAAAACATGATTTCTCTCATTTAGTAAATTGATGAAAATGCACAATCTTGTTCTTAACCAAAAGAAAAAAGGCTTACAGTAGTTCCCCGACGACCTAGCAGTTGTTGGACCAGATGTGAGCTAATACTTCGGCCTCCGTACTGCGCTGTAAAACCTCTAAATCGCCGTCGAGCTGTCGACTATTTACTTTTCTTCAAAGCTATCACGAAAAGTAGCTATAACACAACCGAGTTCCACATCGGACCTATAAGGAGAAAGGATACGGTTGTAGACAGAAAATTATTTTGACAGCTCATACATTTTTCTAATAATGATCATATTGGATGACTCGGCACCGTCACAGGGTATTGAACACCTGGCAGATATTAGACGATTCTTCCATATTGTATATTTTTTAATTAAAATCCGGATGTCAGTTTCCAACACCTGCGGATGCGGATTTTTAATTTCAGTATCTGCGGGTGCGGATATTTTGTTAATCTATCAATATAATATAGAATTATGAATATATGACAATTTTTCAAAATTTCGTGAATTACTATTATGGCAGGCAATGCATAAGAATTAAAATTAATATTAATGTTTTCATTATGATAAAAATAATAACTTTCTCAAGAGATCTAGCCTCAGAAATTTGAATGAAACAAGTTTCATTAAATTTTCTGTGTTACCAGGTATTTATATTTTGAGGTTTATATATTTGTTTGTTCATTAATAATTAATACTTTACATGAAATGTGCATGAATGGGCCTTATAAGCTACTTTATAAGCTAATTTAATTGTAAATTGCATAATTTATTAGAGGTAATATCCGCATAACATCCGCAGTTAGAAGTACGGATGCTGATGCGGATGTTAAAAATGATGCGGATATCCGCAGGTGCGGATGCAGATCTCCGGTCCACCTCTATATATATATATATATATATATATATATATATATACAGGGCGTCCCAAAAAAATGTATACACACTTTAAATACTTATAAAGGCAGTGTTTATTAAAATACATTTCATTTTCAAAATGTAATAGAATCTACAGACATTATTTAATTGTTTGGTCAACACCTGTTTTCAAACTGACGTCCGTTCTGGTCCAGGCACTGCTGATAACGCGAAGCAATGGAATCGCAAACATCACGAAACATTTCGTTTGGTATTTGTGTGCATTCTCGTTCAATGGCTGCTCTCAATTCAGCGACTGTTGCAGGTTTTATAGCCTAGACTTTGTCTTTTAAGTATCCCCATAAAAAAAGTCTAGTGGTGTGAGGTCTGGTGAACGCGGAGGGTATTCTACGAAACCCCTTCGTCCAATCCACATCCACATCGTGCCAAGTACCACTCGCAATACTCCACTCTTCGGTCCGGATCATCTTCATTAATAGCATGGACTAATCTTGGAATGTAACTTTTCTATTGACAGCGCTTCAAAATGCGTTGGACAGACGATTCTGAAATTCCTACCTCACGACTCGCTTGCCGCACAGATTTTCTTGGACTTTGGTGATACGTTTCCAGTACTCTTTCTTGCTTTGTGGGGCTTGTCGATGTCCGTGGTCTTCCGGAACGCTTCTTGTGGACATTCTGAACAGTTCCATCGGCTTCAAACTTATCTCTAATTCGAGTGATGGTAAGTCGCGTTGGTGGATCTGTTTGAAACTCCCTCCTAAACTGTCTTTGCACTTCAACTGCGTTTTCACACTTCCAGTAGCATTTTAGAATGAATTTCCTTTGTTCAAAGCTTAGTCTGACTGCCATTATTAATTGTAATGGGTTTAACTTGGAAAGAAAGAAACATCAATTGAGCTATCAGCTGTTAAAGTGTGTATACATTTTTTTGGGACGCCCTGTATATATAATTGAGGATACATGCTATTTTAATGAAACATTTCACAAACTAATTTTAAATAAATGTTAACACGGATGATAGTATTAATTATTTAATAAACAAAATTCACTCTCTAAATACTTAATAGAATACATTAATTACAGAAAGCCTAGTACAGTAACCTGTAGTAAACAGGCATTTATATGTCAGGACACCGCGATGTATATATGGGAGGAGAGAGTTACAAGCAGTTACAATAAGATAAAATGCCAATTAGGGCGCCCGGATCAAATAATAAACAGCAAGCAGCTGGCCTAACGGGTTGTTAACATATACTTCCATAAACATACATATATATATATATATATGATGAGAGAGTTACAAGGAGTTAGAATAAGAGAAAATGCAGGATAGGGCACCCGGATCAAATAATAAACACAAAGCAACTAGCCTAACTGAGCTCCAAAGGAAGATTAGCTGGATGTGCTACGCATCATCTGTCAGCACCAATTCGCGAACCCGGGACCGCAGCAATTTCCTACCTTTAAAGTCTCAGTAATTCTGAAAACCAACCTGTAGCACTTACTATAAATTTTTTGGTTAAAACGTATGGAGAAACAAGCGCGTAATAAAATTTCTCTTTCAAAGGATACCTTCATCGCATAATAAATTTCACTGTCTAAATGACATTCTCAGGAAGGAAGATTAGCTGTGCTACTAAGCCCCGTCGCAGAGTCTCGAACCACTGGGCAGATATCCTTTCATTTCGTTTATTATGGCTTTTTATAAATTAACTAACACTTGCAAGGGTTAAGCACCGAATGATACGATGTATATATTTAATATAGCCCAAGAATGAACTCACAAACTAAATCATTACATAATTACTCGCATTTCAAATGAGAATGTTTCCGCCTGTTCTTTCTCGCAGTCACAAATTTCTGCAATGGATTGTGTTGAAAGTAGGGCGTTCCGGTCGGCCGCTGCGAAAAGATGGAGCGTAGCCCCTACAGAGAGGTCCCCGTCTTCAAACAATTGCTGGGAGTAGTAAAGCTGATGTGTCTGACTGGCAGTATCCATGATGAGAGAATTTGTGGTTAGACATTGGTAAAATCACTGTTGTGGATCCAGCTGAAAATGTTCCCTTTTATATACGCGACCCCGATTGGCTCCACCCCCAAAATTCGATTCGCGAGTTTCCTGTGTGAGAGCGAGACTTTCTGCCAACCAGAGATCTTGGATTCGTTCTCATACTCCACCCATTGGGTTGTAATTGGACGAGTCGCGAATTCTAAGGGCGTGTCTTTACCAAATATGATTTATTCATTCCACAGATAGAATCTATTTTGTTTTAAAAATTATATTAACGTTTTCATGTTATAGTTTAAGGATATAATTGTGTCTTAAAGATAAATTTGTATTGAAACAAAATAATTGGATAAAAGGAAAAATGAAAGAGTTATCCCGAAATAGAATCTGTTTTGTTTTATAAATCATATTAATGCTTTTCATGTTATAGTTTAAGGATAAAATTGTATATTAAAGATAAATTTGCATTGAAACAAAATAATTGGACAAAAGAGGAAAAATGAAATAGTTACTCCTACTTTAATTTCTATTTTATTTTAAAAACCATATTAATGCTTTTTATGTTATAGTTTAAGGATAAAATTGTATATTATTGTGAAAATTTGTTTTGGCATTAAACTTAGGTATTCTTATTCGATTTTTTTGTTTAAAAGATCGCATACCAAACGTGAAATTGGCTTCGTGGTGTTCCACCATGAGAAGCTTAATAGGAAAGCTATTAACGTCGCTCTTTTTTTGAGACCTTGTCGGTCTACCCCATGACCCCATAATCGTATTTGTTTATGCTTAATAGCTCTATCTATTGGGTCCTATTTTGAGACCTTGTCGGTCTACACCCTGGCACCATAAACGTATTTGTTTATGCTTAATAATTTTATCTATTAATTGGGTCGTATTAGAGACCTTGTTGGTCTCTCAGGAGCTGGTAAGTAAAAGCCGTGAGTAAGGTGGGCTTGGTTAGGTGATGGTAAGGAGAAAATGCAGGCAAACTCACATATTGTTTTTGGTTAACTGAAGGTTCCCGAGGGGCATAAAAAGATTTTCTGGCTTTAAAATACGCCTTTCTGATAAACCACTCAGGATATTTTAAGTCCTTAAAAATGTTCCAAATCTTTGAATTTTCAGGGTCCAGCAAATGTGGGCTACAAAAACGAAACACAATATGTGAGTTTGCCTTACATTGCCGGCTTAGAGAGAGTAACACCGTTAACGAAAGATTTTAAGTTTGCTATGGCGTTCAAATATTCGTCTACCGTGAACAGTAAATTAGTTAGGAATAACGTTGCAAAACAGGAAGAAGCCTGTGTTTACAGCCTTCCCTGTAAAAGTTGTGATTTAGTATACGTAGGAGAAACTGGAAGAAATATTGAAACCCGTATTAAAGAACACAAATATGCCTTCAGAAGTTGTAATACTAATAATGCCATTTTTTATCACGCCAGCCAAAATAATCATGCTATAGATTGGGAATCAAGTAAGGTACTTTATATGTAATAATTATGTCAAAAGAAAAATAATAGCATATGTATTTATAGAACAAGTAGATAATTTTAATTTGTGCGAAGGTACTTATAAGTTGGACCCTTTAATAAAATTCTTGGTCAAAAAATCCCTTACGGAGTCGGGTTAACGGGTTCTAACCTAAGTGTGAATTTCTTAAAGGTCTCTGGATTGTTTCCTTACTCGCTTTTGGTTCATTCGGTTTTTTTTTTCGGTAAACAGTAAATGGAATAATAAACGTAAATGTAAATGTAATAATGGAAGTACTAAATATGGAAATAAATATAAATGCAATAAATGTAATAATTAGTGTAAAGGTAATAATAATAAATGTTAAAAAATGTAAATGCAATAATAAATGCAGTAATTATGTCAAAATAATAGAATCTGTATGTATAGAGCAAGAAGATAGTTTTAATTTGTGCGAATGTACTTATAAGCGGGACCCTTTAATAAAAATGCCCTTCTGGGTCGGGGCGAATTTCTTAATGGTCTCTGGATTGTTTCCTTCTCGCCTTTTTCATTCATTTTTCGGTTTATAATTTCTGTATAATAAACAACACTGTAATAATCAATGTAATAATAAATTTATAATTTCTGTAATAAATTTAATAATAAATATAATAATTATATAAAAAAATAAAAAAATAATAGAATCTGTATGTATAGAACAAGAAGGTAGTTTTAAATTTGTGCGAATATACTTAGAAGCGGGTCCCTTTAATAAAAATGCCCTTCCAGTGTGGGAGAACGGGATCTAACCTAGGTGCGAATTTCTTAATGGTCCCTGGACTGTTTTCCCTCTTGTTTTTGGTTCATTCGTTTTTCTGTATCCACCCGAAGAGGATGCCAGTGGCCATCGAAACTGTTGTCGAAATAAACTCTGTCTGTTAGAGTGGGTTTTTATTATCATATTTTGACCTTCACGTAGAAAAAAGTGAAGTTTTTTGCATTTAGTCGGGGAGTGTATGTGCGTTTGTGTGCTCCAACTGGCTGATTAAGCCAACTGGCGGATTTCGAGTTCTAGGCCAAGTGATGCTACCCTGAGCTCTCATTATGCACCTGGATCTTCCAGGTGTAGGATGCTCTGTCTTCCGCGCGCGCTCTCTCTCTCTCTCTCTCTCTTTCTCTCTTAGGTTAGATATACCCCTTTGGGGGGTGAAGCCTTCCCACCTTCTCCCTCAAAGAGGTTAGGTGGACACCCCCCTTTTTTGGCACCTTGCAACAAGGGGGGGTTGGGCGGGTGGCACTGGCACTCATTTGATCAACATTGCAATTGCTCTGCACTCGTCTTGCTTGCGGGCATACTACTAAGAGCATTCACATTTGGATAGATGAAACCGGGAGTGGAGTTTGTCACGCAAATAAGCCCAAAGCCAGACATCACATGGGATTAAATCAGGTGATCTGGCTGGCAACTCGATAGAATCTCGCCGCCCAAGCCATCTTCCAGAATCTTAAGGGCAGCTTCAGAGTAATGTGGCGGTGCTCCATCTTGTTGATAAAGCCAATTCCTGACATTGCCATTAGTAAACTGTGGCAAAACTTTGTCTCTCAATACCTCGCAATAGCGTTTTCCATCCATCGTATCTCTCGCTTTGTCAAAGGAAACGAGTCTTGAATAACCAATGCACGGTCAAACTGTTAGTGTAGCCGTTTTAATTGGTTTACCCAATCGTATTTTGGGATTTTTTTTCGTCCAATTGTGAGCGTTGTTTTTCTTTACTCGTTCAACCGAAAATACATTCATATGAAAATTTGATCTTTCGAACAAAATCTGGATCACTGCTGAACTTTTGTCTCATTGTTTCAGGAAACTGCAGCCGTCTTTCAGAATCATCGTCGTATATGAGCTGAGAGTAAATGGGTTTGTAATCGTAATCGTAATTTCAATATATGTGCTACTGAAAATTTGGAAATACCCAATTCCTGTGTGACTTTTCTTGTTGAAGTTATTGAATCGACTTGAAAACCTGCGAGGACATTTCCTTTGTTGTTGTCTCCTGTCACCATTACTGGCCTTCCGGCCTTCTTGGACGATTCTTTACCAGGCTCCCTGTTTCCAAAAGTTTAAGCTTTTAGTATCGAAGAGTGGTTGCATTTGGCGGTTGGTTTATTATATTTTTCATAAAATAAACAAACTTTCTTCACAATTATTATAAGAAATATTCCACCATACAAGATACACTTTTCCTTCATTGCTATATTCCATCCTTACTGACATGGCGCTCACTGGGACTAGGGCCTTCCTATTCTAGCCTACCGTCATTCCTTCTGCAGTGATATCACTGGAATTTTTTATTATTAACAAATTATTTGAATGTATAAATCTTTAAAGACCGGATATCCGCATAATTTTTAACATCCGCATCTGCATCCGCACTTCTGACTGCGGATGTTATGCGGCTATTGCCTCTAATAAATTATGCAATTTACAATTAAATTAGCTTATAAAGTAGCTTATAAGGCCCAGTCATGCATACTTCATGTAAAGTATTAAATATTAATGAACAAATAAATATATAAACTTCAAAATATAAATACCTGGTAACAGAAAATTGAATGAAACTTGTTTCATTGAATTTTCTGTGGCTGAAACTCTTGAGAAAGTTATTATTTTTATCATAATGAAAACATTAATATTAATTTTAATTCTTATGCATTGCCTGCCATAATAGTAATATCACGAAATTTGAAAAATTATGTCATAATTCTATATTATATTGATAGATTAACTAAATATCCGCATCCGCATCCGCATCCGCAGATGTTGAAAAACTGACATCCGGTCCACCACTAAATATATATATATATATATATATATATATATATATATATATATATATATATATATATAAATATTACTTGTTAACTATCATTACAAAGCAGCTTCGTTTATATTTTTTCTACTCTAAGTTAAAGAAATTTGTTGGTTATTGAGATTGATCGTATTCAAGTTAGTCGAAAACAGACGTAAATTCATTGTTGCATATACGCATAACAATTCGTTGGTTAAAAATACTTTAAACAATTTTGCCACTTCAGAGAAGAGAACTTCTCTTTACGTTAATATAAAGAAAATTTAGGAATTCTTTAAAGTTGCATTAAAAGTTAGGAAATAAAAGTTAATTTAAAGATGTATAAAAGTAAAAGAAATCTGTTTCTTGTCTAGTAAAATGCTTATTTAAAATAGTTATTAGACTCTCTTATTAAAATAGTGAATATATCTGAAATTAATGTTGTAAATATTTCAGTTGCTGCGCAAGTGCATTATATTTAATACTTTATTACGCGTTCCAATGTTATTTAGACCTAAAATATATGTATAACGACATACTTTCTTTAAGTCTTTTAGGTCATCTGTGGTGATTTTAAAGAAGGATAATGATAATCATTACAGACTGTTTTCCAAAACTATCCTCCGAAATAGTTTTAGGAAAGGAAATTTTAGTTTTTAAATAGAAAGTGATCTTTTTCTTTTTAAATTTTGTGATACAAGATTAGATGTAATTCGCCTTCTATATATTTTCTTACGCAAACCCTGTGTATATACTGTAGCATAGGGTCTTCTTCTTGTGCAAAGTTCATGCACTCATTTCAATATGAAACATCTAATAATATTTAAATTTTAGCTCTTGCAGACAAAACGTTCAACATATTCCTTTATTGAGTTTCGCGATCAAAGTTTAATAACTCCCGATATGGAACTCTCTCCGAAGAATTTTGCAATAAAACAAAACACACACACACACACACACATATATATATATATATATATATATATATATATATATATATATATATATATATTGTGTGTATATATATATATATATATATATATATATATATATATTATTCTCATTCATAATTTTATTTGTTCTCAAAGTTGGATAAGTTCTGATCACCTTCCCAAGCGGAATAATTGGCAAGGATTGTCGTATTTTCTTTCCATTGAACGCCTATACGAGTAAAGGACCCATGCAGAATGGCAGACGCCTTATTCCTTCGTTTTGTGTTTGCGTTTCAATAACATTTGCATCGAAATAAAAGCTAAACACGCCTTGAAAAGGAGTCAAATTCAATTCATTTTAGCCTGCTTTGTGAGGCGTGTGAGCCTCAAGGCAAAGGAGTGCAGGGGATTCTATAAATTCAATAAAATGGGCAGGAAGGACGTAATGGAATGGTGTAAACCAAAACATAACAATAGCCAGTTGTACAATTTCGACAAATTAAATACTAAATAATGTTTGTTGAATCAATGGCAGATGCATGAATGATATTCCAATTTCACATCCTAAAACAAAGGAAAAATGAAATCTCTCTCTCTCTCTCTCTCTCTCTCTCTCCTCTCTCTCTCTCTCTCTCTTATACACACACACACACAGATTTTTGTATTTCAATAAAAACACATAAATGGTCCAAATAGAATGACTCATAAACTAATATAAAATAGAGATCGAAACCGTATTACCCTTCGGTTTTCGTCGTTGATTGAAGGTAATATTTTTCATTGTGACGAGAAAGCCGCAAAATGGTTGTCATCAAAGCTATTGGAATCCACAGAATGAAATCGGCCGTTTAACGAACAGGTTTGCCAGAAGAGGATGCGGAAACATTTAACGAAGGCTGAATTTTCAAGTCACACTTAGTTCAAATGGTGGAAAAAGACAAGGAAAGGCAGTGCAGACGCCCTTTCCATCGTTCTATCCTTATTTAGCCTTCAACAACGGCTGTCAGTGACGGTCATTACTGACGATCTTCATTGATGATATTTTAAGCAGACTTCACTGACATATGTCACTGATGGTGTTCATTGGCAGTATTTTCGGAACGGCTTAAGTGAAGTTCTTTTGTATCTCTACTAACAGCGTCCACTAACGGAGTTCAGTAACGATTTTCGCTAAGAGCTTCGAGCGATCGTCTTCACCGACGTCCTTCACGAAAGGGTCTTCTCCGATCGACGACAATAATCGTGGTCGAGTCAGTAGTGGCGCGTCCGTGGTCATCTCAACTTGCTTTCCCATTCCGTCCGAGCGATCAAGTCAATTTATTTTATCGCCCTTTGAAGGAGAACTAACGACGAAAGATTGTCACAAGCATATTTATAATGGTGGTTCTAATGGCTTTGAGCAGAATTGATTCTCTCGGAGGGGGGGCCCAGGTAACATTATTTGCTTCCATTTATAAGAGAAAGAACGAGAAAAAATTATGAAGAATATGGCGCCTAAAGCACGCGAACGACTGATTGGTTAAAATTATGTAAGAACTTAGAGAGTCAATAATAATTACTTCCCTTTTAATGAGCAAGTCAATTTTTTTTATTTCTGTTACCTAATTTTTAACCTAACTTTTACTTTTAATATTAATTTAATATATAAACTATAATTTAATATATATATTTAATATTTAAATACTCGTATTAAATGAATTAGAGGGATATTACTTTCATTTAACCCTTCACCAAATATAATCTTATTATACTCGTGTATATATATATATATATATATATATATATATATATATATATATATATATATACACAAACAGTATATATATATAATCTTTACCCCGTATAATCTTTTTTGAAATTAGATGAGACATCTTTATTAATTGCATTAAAAGTATTCAAAATATTCAGTATAAAAGATAAAATGTGGCGTTCGATAGTTGAATCTTCCGTACGAATTCTGCTTCCATTCTTTAACTTAAATAATTTGATAAAAAACGTAAGACAAATTGAAACAAGGAAAAGTTCCCTCATAGAAAAGAATGTTTGCTTCTTTCTTTCTTTCTCTCCCTTCCCCTGATTTCCCTTCATAGTTTATTAGACCCTTCTACCCTCTTCCTCTTCCTTCTCCTCCCCCTCTTCCCTCCTCTTCCTCCTCCTGCAGTAACAGCAGCAGCAGCGCCACCTACCTTTATTGAGAATCGCTGCGACTGTTCTCCTGCGAGGATCCCCTCATAAAGGAATTCCTCGGTATGAGAAATGGCTCTCATTGCTCCATGAAAGCCGTGAGAGAGTTTACAAGATCCTGTCTTTGATTTTCGCTTCTCCTCTCTGAGTCACGGAAAGGATATCTTTTACGGACTAATAATAACAACGCCCCATCCGGCTAGATTCAACTCCTCCGTCATCTAAATTCCTTTTATGTCCACCTTTTATTAATTTTCTCATTCTTTTACGCGATCCTCCCGATAATAAATACAGTGCGTTATGTTTATAAACTGCCTCGCGTTCCTATACATAAGAGAGAGGTATTTATGGGCGTCAAAAGAGCAGAGAACAATGGAAATTTGTTTCGTGTAAGTTCTTTCAAAAATATCTCATGACATTCACAATTTGTTTCCACTTTTTATTCGCTTTTTTTCTCTTTTAAAAAGAAAAATTAACAGCTTCTCAAGAAAAGATATTTAAAAGATAATTTATTAAGTTAATCGTATATAAAGGTTAAGTAAATCTCCAATTTATTTTAGTAGTATTGCCGCAAAATGTTAGAATGCAATTGCATTGCAACATTGCACGCAACATTTTATCTTGCAACATTGCATGCAACACGATGCTAATTCTTAAAGTAAAATGGGAGCCTTCTTGCTTGGTTTCAAATCCCTGCCAGTCGAAACAGCCAGAAAATACAGCCAATCGGCTTAGATACACACACACACACACACACACACACACACACACACACACACACACACACACACACACTGCATAATTTCTAATATATATATATATATATTTTAGGGTAGTCCACAGAAGGGAGGGTGAAATTTTTTCTCCGAATTTTTGTGTGCTCATAGTCCAAACGTACCCACTAGATGAAAAACTAGCGCACTTGAATTTTTTTTAAATTAATGAATATTTAGGGTATGCACACGGCTGCCACTTTTAATGCCCTGTAATGCTCGGCTTTGACGTGGCCGACATAGCAGTCATAACTCGGAAAGTAAAAAAAAAATTGCGCAATTCGTCCAGTTTCTCGAGTGTATTAAGTGTTCACGCATCACTGGGAATCATTTATCTTAGTTTGCTTTTTAATGACTCAGGTGAATATTTAATTAATATTTAACTAATATTTAATTAATAATTAATTAATAATTAATTAATATTAATATGTAATTAAGGTGAATATACATATATTCTATAGCGTTATAAATTGCTATAACGCTTAAAGTTGCTATATTACTATTGCGTTATTATTTTTTGTTTATGTTGAATAATAATTTTTTTCTGGAAAGAGATGTATCAGGTTGGAACGTAAATTCTGCTCGATTAGAAAACGGACGATAGATAATAGAATAACCTCAAGATAATGTGAAATAGTTTTAGAAATGTTGCAAAATACACGCGACAACAGGTTCGCACAGGTTTTATCACGATACAGAATGATACAGAATGACTTAGGCTAGTGTAGGTTTAGGCTAATGAATATTTTCTTTGGTGTTTTTCATACAGTTACAGCGCCACCCCTACGATATTACAGTAATTGAAAAAACATGGAGCCCACGAAAGAACATATTCGACATGTGATGCTGTATGAGTTCCATAAAAGATCTAACGCTAGTGAATCCGCAAGAAACACTCAAGGAGTTTATGGAAATGATGTTGTCAGCGAATGGATATGTAGGAGATGGTTTGAGAAGTTCAGAAATGGAGACTTCAGTCTGAAAGATTATCAACGAAGAGGACGACCAAATGTGTAGATGAAGAGTTGCTGAAAGCAACAGTGAAGGAAAATCTAACGGCAACTGTAAGAGAACTTGGCCTGCAACTCGGCGTTAGCCATATGACCATTCATCGTCATTTGAAGCTGTTAGGAAAAGTAATGAAAGTTGGAAAATGGGTTCCGCATGATTTGTCACAGGCAAATCTTCAACATCGAATCGATATTTTCACATCACTGCATTCTCGGCAACTGCAGGCACCGTTTGTGAATCGGATTGTCACTGGGGATGAAAAATGGGTCCTTTATAACAATATTAACCCTTTCATACCTGATTTTCGTTTCTTTTCATGTCACAGAAAACCACTTATGTTGTATCTTCAGAAAGACTAAAATCTCATAAAATTTGATGGTCTCACTTGCGACCATACGGCATGAAAGGGTTTTAAGCGTCCACATCAGTGGCTTAGCCGTGAAACAAAGCCTGATCCTCAGCTAAAGAATGGACCACATCCAAAGAAAATTTTGCTATGCGTTAGGTGGGATATGTAAGGAATTATTCATTTTGAGCTTCTGCCAGATAACCAAACAATCACAGCTGAAGTCTACTGCCAACAACTGCAACGATTGAAGATGGCATTACAAGAAAAACGTCCTGCATTAATTAATCGCAGAGGTGTCCTATTCCACCAGGATAACCCGCGCCCTCACACTACTCGAATCACCACTGCCCAATTGGAAGCATTTGGTTTGAAAAATATGCCTCATCCACCTTATTCTCCGGTCATCGCACCTTCAGACTACCATTTATTCAGAAGTCTGCAACAACACCTAGATGGACAAAAGTGGCAATCCAGGGAAACTATCGAAAACGAAGTGATCGCTTTTTTTCAATTCGAAACCAAGAGATTTCTTCGAACGTGGCATAAAAAAACTTTTCTACAGGTGGGAGGAGGTTATAGAAAAAGAAGGGAATTATATTGATGATTAATTTGTTGTTATGTCATTTAATTTTTGTTGTGAATAAACTAAAAATTCGAGCAAATTTATCCTTATAAGTCCTTTAATTTTTGTTCTGAATGAACTAAAAAATTGAGCAGAATATATGTTACAACCTTATACATTAATGCAAGTTTAGTCCTAAAGAATAACGTTAAAGCTGTGTATGCTTAAAATGGCTATATTTTCTATTGCGTTATAAATTGCTATGACGCTTAAAGTTGCTATATTACTATTGCGTTATTGTTTTTGGTTTATGTTGAATAATAATTTTTGCTGAAAATTCATGTATATTAGTGCATGTTTAATGTTAAAGTGTAACTTTAAAAGTCTACATGTTTGAAGTTGCTGTATTTTCTATAATATTTCGACAGTAATAAAAAAATGTAAATTTTTGGTTTCTCTTTCTCGGTTGTGATGATGGCAACTGGATTGCGTAATAAAACAACTATCTACTTGGTTGGCGGCACTATCGAAGCGATTCCTAAGTCCCGTCTGCCTACTCTTAGGCAAGTTCTCCAACGTTATTTTCATCTCCTGAAAATGAGTGAGTCAACTCCTACGAAAAAAAAGTGCATCAATATGGTGGTGAAGGAAACCATGGATATCTGAGGAATGGGCCGCATCCCTATTCCCTACTCAAGAGGAGCGGAATATCAAACGAACCCTGAATGGAATCATGTCCACTTGGGAGAAGTTGAAAAAGGGTTCCAACAGGAGAGAGAAGTAAGCCACAAATACAGAAGGAACAAGAGTTCTCAAACAATCTTGAAAAACTCTTCAACGTTAAGCATCATGATGTGGAAAGACTGATCCGGACAGAGGAAGACCGAGTCTTCTTGAAAGACCAAGAGAGGGAACGCAAGTTTCACATGGGACGAGTTGACGAAGCCCTGGCTAAGAACATGTCCCTTGGTCTCGCTGCCGCCCTGGATAGAACCAACACCAGCGATCGTGAGGCAGTTCACATCATGGCAGCTACTGTGAAAAACCTTGGAGGGAACATTGATGAACTGGCCATCAGTCGCTCCACATTCAGGAGAACCTGTATGCGACATTGCAGTGACCACATCAACTCTGTGAAACAAGCTGTCTCATCTTCTGGCGCCAATACTGGAATTGTTGTTCATTGGGACGGGAAACTCTTTCCATTCCTCACAGAAAATGACTACGTCGATCGTCTCCCAATATTGATATCTAGGAAGGATGTTTCGTCATCGTCAGAGGATAACATCCAACTCCTGGGTGTTCCGAAGCTCGCATGTGGAACAGAAATGGCGCAAGCAGACGCCGTGGTTGAGGCCTTGAAGGATTGGAAGGTCGAAGACCGAGTGGTCGCCATGAGCTTTGATACGACTCCAAGCAATACGGGTCATAATGGTGGAGCTTGCACTCTGATTGAACAGCGACTGGGAAGAAATTTACTCCAACTTGCTTGCATACACCATATCTTGGAGGGCGTTCTCAGAGACGTCTTCAAGACAGTTCATGGATCGTCTAGCGGTCCGGAGGTTCTCCTATTTCAACGGTTCCAAAAGAATTGGCAGCGGGTCAATCAAGCAAACTTCAAGACTGGAATGATGGACGACCACGTCAGTGCAGTTTTCAAAGAGAACCCTGAATGGGTACAAGAAGCTCTCGACTACTACATAAAAGCTCTTGAGTGTACGCAACCCCGCGACGACTACCGCCGATTCCTGGAGCTTAGCATAGTCTTCCTAGGTGGGTCACCTCCCCGAAGGATTCGATTTGGACAGCCTGGCCCCATACACCATGCTCGCTGGATGTCAAAGGCGAAATACTGTCTCCAAATGTTCGTTTCAACCTCAGTTTAAGGTGTTCCCCAAGGAAGAGAATTCCATTCGAACCAATCCCCTCTTTGTTGCTCTTGTCTACGGACCAGCATGGTTCAAGTCTTCTATAATCTTTGAAGCTCCGAGCAACGATATCTCCTTCCTTAAGAAAATTCAAGAATACAGGAATAAAGTGGATGGAGCAGTTGGAGCGGCAGTTACAAAGGCAGTCCAATGAGATTTGTGGTATTTGGCTGCTCTATTCTCCAATATGGAGAAGAGAGGAATCCTGGAGTCGATAGGGGTAAGAGAAGGAGAGAAAGATCCACAGAAGAGAATTAAAGTGCCGGAAGAGGACATTCCGTCACTGACGCTGAAAAAGTTGGCATCCAAGAATACCAACCGCTTCTTCCAGAACACGCTACTAGGCTCCGAATTCATCTCTAAAGGTCCATCCCAATGGAAGGATGATCCGCAGTTCCTCCAAGCCAAGGAAGTCCTCCAAGATATGCTGGTAGTGAATGATGTGGCTGAAAGAGGAGTGAAGCTAATTCAGGATTATAACTCTTCCATTACGAAGAATAGAAACAGTATCTGCTGCAGGTGGTCGCTACACATCGACGCCAGTTTCCTAGTGCAAGCAAAGCTAATTTGTAATCGTGAGGACGGGAGAGTTGTTTCCCTGTTTCAATTAACATTGTTTGTGTTTGGTTTGCCTCTAATTAATAAATTAATCACTTAAATAATAATTTACCTATAGATATGTAATACTTGAGTATCATTTTCCTAATACAAGAGTCATTCTACAGGGAAAGAGATTAAACAAATGTGAGCTTTTCTTAGTCAGCTTGTGCATACCCTAAACAAAGTCATAATGACCTAAAACTTGGTATGCAGTGTCTTCTTGGGGAAAGGAACCAAATAAACACTGAGCACAAAAAAAATAAACAACTTCGATTTTGTGGACCACCCTGAATCATATATATATATATATATATATATATGGGTGGGCAAAAAAAAAGGGAGACCTTGAACTTTGGCTGTAAAATCCAAAGTTATGGTCAGATTTCAATATTTGTTTCATACCCCACAACTAAGTAAATTTCCTATAGGGTGAGCAGATTTCAAAGAAAACTAATGAAAATTACAGATTTAGTGAACATTTCTTTATGCCACTGGAAATTCTCCACTATTATAGTTAGAATAGAATAATTTTATTTAATGTGCCAATCATAATATTACCATACATTCACTTTTATGTATTACCATACATTTTTAAAATTTTTTTTTATTATTTTGTTTACAAGTTTTTTCAAATTTTTACCTAGTTAGGCAAATTGTTGTGCATTTATTTATGTATTTCTTAGATAGAGTAGTTAGGAAAGCCACTCAAGTGATCATTCCACAGATTAAGATCGGTCAAGCAGACCAAATTAGAATACATTAATTAACAGTATCTTCACATATGAGCGATTTAGACGGTGCGCTTTCTGACATTGAAAATTCCTCTACACCCATTTTTCCACCTACCCCGCGCCCTTCAAACATATTTCCAAACACGCAAACTTCAGATCAAGCATAAGCCATCATGTCTCAAACCGCTTCCCAGCATACATTAACTTAGGTAGACTTGTAATCCTTCCCCATACTGTTCTAATTTTTAGGGGAACTATAGATAATCACTTCGTTGAACCACGCGTAAGACCTTGGATTGAGTCTCTAGAACAGCATTTCTTACGCGAAAACATCACAGATGATGACATAAAGATTAGAGAAGCTAAAAGGTTTATTGGCCCTAAGGAGGGGAATGCTGAGGATACAATTACATACGTCCCATCCATTAGCGAAGCTAGAACTTGGGACTTTATAAAACTTTAATAAACTTTAAAACTTTAAAAGCCACTTATTAGACTTATTAAACTTTAAAAGACACTTATTAGAATTTTTCAAAGAAATAACACTCGCACAGCCTTTGGCCACGTTAGAAGCTGTCTTCCAAGCTAAATGGAAGAAAGAAGAACATGAAGATTTAAATAATTTTATTACACGAACACAAACTCGTAGGAGAAACACTCAGAGCCGTAGAAAATGCATGCGACATTACATTCACTTCAAAGCAAAGAAACCTAATAGTAGCAGCATCCATTTACCAAAACCTACCCGTAGCACCTAAAAAGAAATTTCAAGAGTGTCTAAATATTGACAAACCAGTAAGTGTAGCCATAAATAAAACAAGGGAACATTACCCAGATTTAGCAAGCCAGAACTACCGGAAGGGCAGAGAGACCCCCATATATTACATTCAGCAGCAGCAACAACAACAACAATCCTATAACTCTAGGTCGATGCAGGGAACACCACTTCAGAAACAAGCTACACAAAACCAGAATACACGCCCTCCTCCTCAGTGTTTTAATTGCAATAGTTTTGGGCATATGATGATCAGTGCAATTATCCCCCTTATTGCTCCCACTGTCATGAACATGGCCATCGCCGTGGCGACCGGTAAAAATGTGCTGACAAAGCCCCTGTAGGGGTACAGACCCCACTTCCAGAGATCAAATCACCAACGTTCCCAAAAGCCCTCCAATTCGCAGAAACCAGTTAGTTCCCAGCCTCAACAGAACCACCCACCAAATAGATCACGACCACAAGGTCAACCACACTATTTCCCAATGTCCAGACCCCAATATAATCAGCAAAGTCGGATGGTTCGGTACATAGAAGTACCCGTTGAAGAATCAGTTTCCGCAGAGTACACTTTTCAAGAAAACCCTCCAGTGTATGGTGATCCAATAGCATATGACTCAGGTCCTCCCATAGAAGTCAGTTCAAGTTCTTTTTTAGATCCCACTTCGGAGGCAGCAGTTCAGCCTCCTCCCTCCTAAATAGCAGTAATAAACCCAAATACACGCATGAACTACCCATCAGGATAATAGGTGCGAACCTACTAGATTTAATAATAAATTGCAGCACAGATAACTGAGATTTAACCGCTCTTTTAGATACAGGAGCACATGCGACATTGATTAAGAAACATTGTGCAGATGAGTTACAAGAGAGTACAGATTATATATATGAAATTAAGGCACCTTCCTACCAACTCAGAGGAGTTACAGGCACTCTCATACCTACATATGGAGAAATCGAATTATATTTAGAAGTTGGTAACGCGATATATCCCGCAAAATGTTGTATTGTGGACGCAGTCGCCACCTTTTAGACAGATATCTTACTAGGTATGGATTTCTTTAACCGGAATCAAGGGGAAATTTACCCAGCCGGAAAATTAGTTAAGTGTAGAAATAGGACACACCCTCTCCATAAGAATAATGGACAGTTTAATGCTAACAGAATCAGTTTAGTTCGGATTTCCGAAAGAAATAGGAAACTCACCCCAGTTTATAACAGTTCAAATCAGTCGGTGCATCCAGAGGGACAACCGCCGCAGAAATCAGCCCCAAAAGTAATTAGTTCCAGTTGCTGAATCAAGCAAGTAGGATCAACACAGTCAGTCTCTAGTCAGTCAGTTTCAGTTCAGCCAGTTTCAGTTAACTCAGCAGTTGATGTTCGAAATCCAACTGAAACGATTTTTCAGCCAATAAGGCAAATTTTACTCGCCGAACCAGAGTCAGGTTCATAAGATTTGTTTCCTAGCAAGAGTAGTAAACGGTCAAGGAAAACTATTAGAGTCAGATCGTACTCTTATTACAGAGAAAAGTAATGTCAAGAGAGATGTTCTTATTGCCCAAGTTCTTAGTCATAGTCAGAATTCAGCTATCCCTGTTGTTTGTTTAAACAAAGGAAAATGTCCTATTGAATTAACTTCAAATTAGAGAATAGGAACTGTTTCCAAAGTAGAAATAAATTCAGATTTCCCCACCAGTACTATAAATCGTGTTTCCAGTTCCTTAGAGTTAAACCCTTCAGCATTAAAAGAAGAATATAAGAAATGTCTGGAGCTCTCCCTTCAGGAGTCACCAGCCTTACAGGATCCCAAGCTACTGGAATCACTTCTCGATTTCCTGATAAGAAATAGAGATGTGATTTCCCTAAAAGGAGATCCTCTGGGCCGAACTAATTTGGTCCCTTTCGAAATCAAGCTGGAACCCGATTCCAAACCCATCTTCATTCCTCCCTATAGGGTTCCACATTCCCAATAGGGTTCCACATTTGTCACTATTGAGGAACAAATCAAGGACATGTTGGAGCAGGATGTCATTCAGCCTTCAGCTAGTCCTTGGTCTGCTCCTATGATTCTTGTTTCCAAAAAAGACGGAACATCTCGCTCTTGTATAGATTTTTGACGCCTAAACCACATTACCATCCCAGACCGTTTCCCTATTCCAAACATGCAGGAAACAATTCTGAACGTAGGGAGAGCTAACTTCTTTTCATTGTGTTTACGGACCACTTCTCGCGTTACAGCGAAGTAGTTGCCCTTCCAAACCAGACCTCGGAAACTGTGGCAAGAACCTTAGTGGAACGCATCATCCAAAACCATACTACTCCTTCCGTCCTAATTTGGGATAACGTCCTTAGTTTCACTTCCAAACTGTTTGAGTCACTCTGTAACGTGTAAAATTAAAAGCACACACATTGTGGCATACCATCCGCAGGCAAACGGCTTAGTGGAAAGACAATCGGAAGATCTTAGAAGCCATCCACCATGTTGTCGATGCAACCTCCCGTACATGGGATGATTCCCTCCCCATGGTGCAAACAGCCATCAACAACGGTTATAACGTGTCCAACGGGGAAACCCCTCATTTCGTCCAATATCACTACGACAAAACGGGTACCTTTTGATTTGCCTGACCAAATCGAGCCGGCAATTCTAACACCTTCCGAGATGGCAGAAGCAAATCGGCAACTAGTTGAACGATCTTTCAAAATTTTTTACATAATCCGATATGCTCTTGACCAACGAAACAAACAGATGGAGGAAGAGCAACATAGGCGTCAGCCCCGTCAACGGACTATAATCGTCGGTATGCGATGTTATATAAAGAGCGTGAAACCGCCAAATGCTCATCGAAAATTATACCCAAAATAGGATGGCCCTTAGGATTATAAAAAACCTCGGAAAGAACGTTATGAAATCCTCGACCTCCAAGACCATTCCAATCTAAAGATCATTCATGCTGATAATTTGAAGATAGCTACCGAACAACACCTTCCCAAAAAACGTCTGCCAGGCGTTCGAGCCGCCTATCCTTCAAAAAATCAAGGTATTAACAAATCCAGCAGGGACCACAAAACCGAAGTGGTCACCGCAGAAACCACTACCCGTGACGAAGATTGGTACCTTGTAATACTATCAGTACTCGAGCCAATCTCTGAAAAAGAAGAGGTCCCACAACTGAGAGTCCCATCGGAACCAGACCCTGAAGAAACCCCTTCTAGAGGATCACTCAGTGGAACTCCGCCATCTCCTCCGTCACCACCCTCACCGATTGATGATCGACGCACGGACCCTACATACCGGCTGCAAATGCATCAACCACGTGAATTAGAACCTTCAAGAAAAAAACGAACGCACTCAGAATCCGAGCTTAATGTTCGATCCCCACTACCACCTAAGCGAGGCCGACCACTCCGCACACAAACATCTACACGATCACCCACAGCTCCGTATAATTTAAGACGTAGATATAAATAAAATAGTTCCCCTTATAATGTTGAAAAATAGAGAAAAATAATTTCCCGATACGTTATAAGAAAAATCGGGGAAACTTTCAGAGAATTTAGTCAGCCTCACAGAATCCTCCGATCCACTACAAGAAGAAATCGGAAAGTAGTATAAGAGAAACTTCTGCGATTCCCTATACGGTACCAAATACCCTAGAATAACAAATCCGTTGCTTCCACCTAACCAGAACTCCCGTCAACTTCGAACCGCCTAGGGCCAAACCTTGTTAACCTTGTTGCTGTTTCGTGCGTTGGTCTGTCTTCACACGGTCAAGCTGGTGACCCCGCCTCTAGGTCTGGCTTGGTGGAGGAGCGAGTTGCTTTCTTGCGCTCTCCACCGTATATAGCCAGGTACACCCGGCTCATCTGGTACCGTCCTGACAACCAAGCTATTTTCCTTCAGTGTTAAGGAGGTCCCTTGTCGGGCCTTTAATTTGGGAACACTACACATTCTGCCTTTCCTATTTACTAGTGTTGTTTGAATGGTAATTGGGTTTAGTTTGAGGTTTGGTACCAGTTTTTCGATCATTTTTCATATGTAGATTATGGTGTATCTCTCTCTTCTTCTTTCCAGGGAGTAGAGATTTAGTTTACGTAGTCTTTCCCAGTAGTTGAGTTCTTTGCAGCCATCAATCTTGGCTGTAAAATTTCTTTGCGTTTATTCTAGTTTATTAGTTTCTTCCTTTTTACATGGGTACGTCAAAACTGAGCAGTATTGAAGTTTTGGCATAATCAGTGTTTTTAGCAGGGTGATCATTACTGTCCTGTCCCTTCTTTTGAACGTTCTTAGTACCTGACTCGCTACTCTTTTTGCTTTATTTATCGCTATCTGATTTTGTGTTTTGAATTTGGCATCATCGGTCATTATTACCCCCAAATCGATCGCTTTCGTGCTTCTCTGAATTTCCTGTCTATCTGATTCACTCATGCGTTTCTTATGAAAAACAAAGCTAAAATTCTTCTCCATGAATTATTATTATTATCATTATTATTATTGCTATTATTATTACTTATTATTATTATTATTATTATTATTATTACTATTATTATTATTAGCATTATTAATTTTACTTTAATAAACTTTTTGGAATTTTCTAAGTACGACAATTCATAGTTTCAGTTAAAGTAAATCTCGATAAACCCCCCACACACACACACACTGTATAATTTCCAATATATATATATATATATATTATATATATATATATACATACAGGGGTGCAGTGCTGCCGGAGCGTGCCGGAGCGCCGCTCCGGCACCTCTGCAAGAGGAAGTTTGGAGGAATTACCATAACAAGCAACAAAAAAATTGTCTCCATTAATTATCAACAGTTTCTTACTAGTCTTGTGAACAATTTGCAGCACCGTATGTTCACGACAACATCCATGAAAGGTTCTCAAACTTCTGAACCTCAAAGTATGTATAAATCACTGCTAAATGAAATGTATGTTCTTGAAAAAGACTAGGCCTGATGAAATACCACCTAATTACGGAGAAGCTGAAATCTCATCTCTCTCTAAGAGGTTTAAGCTTTCTTCTTACTCTGTACTAAATGCCTTTAGAGACTATGTGGAAGATCATGGGCGCCGCATCCCCCAAGATTTACACCCATTACTGAGCTGTTCACAAGTTATTCCTATTAGTACTGCTGAGTGTGAGATGGGATTCAGTCACATGAACTTGATAATAACAACAACACGCTCAAGAATTCTCATAAATCATGTATCAGCGCTTATGTTTGTTAAACTACATGGACCTCCTCTAGTTCAGTGGAATCCTGAGCCATATGCCATATCATGGCTGCGGTACCACAGATCGGCAGATGACACCAGGACAAGAGTTGCTTCAGACCCCCGAAAACATATCACGCCTGACCCTTTGTGGAAATTATTGTGAAACTTCCCACTGGTGGTATTTGGTAAGCACTAAGTAGTTTTAACTTCTTAAATTGATAAAATACATGATTGCTCTTTTTTCTTTATTTGCTTGATAATTATATTTATTTTATGATAATTAGTGAGTGCAAACACGAAATACTTAGTCATCGTGTGGCATATATAGAAACAGGATAGGAAATGGCAGGCTTTTGTCAGGCCCACCAGAGCTCCGGCACCTATAAAATTGGCACTGCACCCCTGTATATATTATATATATATATATATATTATATATATATATATATATTATCATGGGTAAGATAATAAACCATTACTTCAGCTTATTCGTTTAAACATGATTCGTGCATTTTGAAGTCTTCAGGTTAACCCAAAATCCAAGCGCCTGTTTTCTGAAATTAATTTCACAGCTCTTAGATAATATCATATTGTGGCCCACCACGGCTTTTTGGCTCCAAAAATTTCTCTATCTTACGTCTCCATCATGAAGGGCAAATTCGCTATTATCCGTCTACTAAAAGCATTGTTCATGATTTATCTAAATACAAACCTCAAAATATAATTTCCAATAAATTTATTTCTGAAGTAGCACTCTCTCTCTCTCTCTTTCTTTCTCTCTCTCTATTATTATTATTGTTATTATTATTATTATTATTATTATATCTTTTTATATCTTGTGTATATATGTATATATATATATATATATATATATATATATATATATATATATATATATATAAACCGCGAGCCTACGAACACCGTCTATGGGAAGTCTCATATCAATTATAATAGGTCTAAAAATTGAACAGAATTATTCTTAAACCTAATGTAGCACTATATGTATAATTGTATATATATAATTACCCTTTAATGTCGGGTGTATGGTGCAGATACAGCAAAAGTTCAGAACCACGATTGACAGTGTATTTTATTCTCATTATGCATGAGCTAATATGATTTTTACTCTAAATAATTATTCTTATAAAATATTTATAATGTTTATAATGTGTGTATCTAAGCCGACTGGCTGTATTCTCTGGCCGTTCGACTAGCTGGGATCAGAAACCAAGCAAGAAGGCTCCCATTTTACTTTAAGAATTTGATACGACTGGTGGTGACGGTCCAGTTAGCCTATATATGTATATATAACCCACTAAAATTGGGCGGTTCGTTGTTTACCATTTAAAAAGACTGCCTGACAGCCGATTACACCGAATAACTGGCTGTGGCATGGCTGACGTCTAAGCCAGCTGCCTGTGATGATGAAGACACCCAGGAAGGCTAGTGAAGAATTCAAAATGCTTCGAGACGTCGCGTCGCTACGAAAGGATGAATCTTCTCTCGATCTTTGTGTTTAGGCTACCCGACATACCCACATGCATATATATATATATATATTTTGTGGGCCTGAGCAGCCAGGTTAGGTTAGCACTTGGGGTTCACATACATCTCATATATAAGCACACCGGACAAAAAATTAGTCACCCCTCTCAGAATGTACCTAATAACGTGTGACGGCGCCTCTGGCCTTGATAACCGCACGAATCCGGCGAGGCAGAGACTCTACGAGGTTGTGCATGTACTGAACATCGATTTGCTGCCACTCGTTCATCAGCCGGTCCCGAACTTCCGCCAGAGTCCGTGGGTGTCTATTCCTGCGCTTCACTTTCTGTTTCCAGCCTGAACAACACCTTCGACGCATTCAGGATTAAAGGCTTCATTGGACCTGCGATGTACTCGTCGCCTCCCATCATTGGAGAACAAACAAAAACGGGACTCATCGGACCAAATTACACGTTTCCAATCTGCCGCAGTCCAGTTTTTGTGCCTCTGAGCCCATTTATAACGTGCCAATTTGTGACTTGCTGTTAACAGCGGCCTCTTCCGTGGTATCCTGCTCCAGATGTCCATCGCATGCAGTTCTCGTCGCAATGTCCGTTCGGAAATTGGTCGCTGGAGAACCTCATTGGTTTCTTGGAGCAATGTTCTCTGGTTTGAAAACGATTTGCAGTTACTAGACGAGAAACATGGCGGCGGCCCCTATTGTCGAGAATTGTTTTCCGGCCACTGTTACGCCGTCGATTGTCAGTTGATTGCGAACTACACCACTCTTTGTAAACTCGCTGGACAGTACGCGTTGACAACCAACAAATTGGGCTACTTCAGACATTTTGTGTCCGTGGGCTCTGCCAAACACGATGGCTCCTTTTTGCCACTGAGTAACGTCTGCCTCACGACCCATTTTGCAGACTATATCTAACACACACTTTGTTCTTCACCACCTCACGAAACAGATCTGATCCTGTGTGCTACGTCACCGCTACTTGTCACTTACCAATGCTACATCAGCGCCCTCTGTGTGACCTTGAACTTCCTACTATCGGTGCTATTAGGGGTGACTAATTTTTTGTCCGGTGTGCTTATATATATATATAAATAAAATTTTTCGATACACACCACATATATATATATATATATATATATATATATATATACAGGTGGGCCGAAAGTCTGGATCCATAGGAAAATATTTATTTTAATACATAAATTACAACAAATGGTAAATACTTAAAATGAATATCAACTTTAACTCGTAAATGCATATCCGTGATACTGTACAGTAGTTCGTACTCCAGTATAAATACTCAAATACTTTTTTTATTTCAGCCCAGAAATGGCTTCGAATCTAACAACAGAAGACCGGGTAGAACTTGTGCTCATGTACGCAAGACAGGGCGCTACACACAGAGAAGTTGCTACCAAATTCAATAGAAAATATCCTGATAAGCATCCAGTAACACATTCGACTGTTGGCAAGTTGTTTAAACGTTTCAAAGAAACAGGAAGTGTACATGATCGACGGCGTTCTGGTCGTCCAAAAACTGCAACTGATGAAAATACCTCTGCAATGGTATGTGAAACTTTAACGAATAGTCCAGTAAAGTCAACAAGAAGATTATCAAATGAAACACGCATCTCGAGAACGTCAATTCGAAGAATTATTAAAAATCATAAATTCCATCCCTAAGTGTCTCGATGTCAGAGGCCGCCAATTTGAGCATTTGTTATAATTTGTTGTTTATACTGGAGTACGAACCACTGTACAGTATCACGGATACGCATTCACGAGTTAAAGTTGATATTCATTTTAAGTATTTACCATTTGCTGTAATTTATGTATTAAAATAAATATTTTCCTATGGATCCAGACTTTCGGCCCACCCTGTATATATAAATATATAAATTTATTTATTTATTTATTTGGGGGTGAAGGAGCCTGAAGGGGGTGGAGGGGGGAAAAACACTCTCATCGTGTTGCATGCAATGTTGCAATGCAACTGCACTCAAACATTTTGCGGCAAAACTACTATTTTGACAAAAGGCTGAGTAAGTAGTACAGTATATTTAAGATATTGACCGTTATTGACAGGATTACAAACCAAAAGGACTTTAAGCAAAATATAGTGTATCGGTAAAACGGGAAGACAAAATGAAATCTAATAAAGGAATCTCCGCAGAGATGGCGTCAAAATTTAAACATCCATTTAAAAGTTCCCGCAAAATTCGATTTTGAATTCGTAAATAAATTGGGGGTAAACAAATTTATTTACGAATTCAAACTCGAATTTTGCTGGAACATTTAACAAAGAATGTTAATAATAAGGGCATACTCGCGCCTCGAAGGTCAAAAAGCAAACCTTAACCCTCGTTACGCGCACTTATAAAAGCAACTTTTCGAAAAAAAGTTCCGTAAAATTACGAAGTCTCTTTTTATATGAAAATGTTTAAGCAATTATACTTTCAAATTTGTTCACACGAAAACCCACTGCCAAATAGTTTGTTTGGGCTGTCTTTTGATTAAGGAACATTTTACTTTGACGTTTTAGATTGAAAAAAGGGAATATAAGCCTTCTTTTCTAATGTAGAGTCAACCAATGGCATTTCTAGCATCGGCGAAGACGACACCTATATGTGCAGTAGTGGTGCACCGATTAATCGGTATCGGCACCTGGCATGCCGATTAATCGGCCATGCCAGGTATTTCCTAATATCGGCATGCCAGGTGCCGATACCGATTAATCGGTGCACCACTAATGTGCACCACATGCAGGGACCAGTGAGACTTCAATTTTGCCCAGAATCATGAAAAGAGAAAATTTAAGAAAAGATATATAATATATATATAATATATATATATATATATATTAATATTATATATATATAAATAAATCAAAATGAAACCAATTTTACTTTTTATTTGCACACGAGAATGGTCAATTGTAAAGCAAAGAAAAAGTGGAGTTTATTAAAAACATATTGGAGAAAAGAGTTCCTTGTATAAGAAATTTTGCTTAAATGTTATACTCTACACCAAATATTTATTTCTGAAGTTGTTCGTTATCCGATCAGCCCACCCTGATCGAGCAAACCGGCGGCACGTAGGTAACCGATCGCCCTCTTCGGAGTGAACCAGAGGTTCAGCGCACCAGTGATGTTGTGTTGTGTTCGTTGTTGTGTTAGAGCGGTACAGTCTGTCATAATGTGTTCAATTGTTTGTGGTGTGTCCTGGCACAGGTGGCAGGTGTCGTCTGTGGAGTTGTCTAGTTTGTGTTTATATGTCTGTAAGTTGGGGGTGATGTCCACATCGGAATTGTGCTAAGTTAACTCGATCCGATCTGCTCAGACTGGTCTCTGACCTGTCAATGGGTGGCGGCTTCGCACCTAGGACCACATTCGGACCGAGTCGTGTCAGTGCTTTGCGGGTTAGGTGTGTGTGTGTGTGTGTGTGTGTGTGTGTGTGTTTTCTGTACTGTGTGATGTCTGTGAGGCGTAGAATGGAATGGATTATTTGGTTATAATGTCTCTCTGGTGTTACCTTAATGGTGCGAGGTGTTGGTGCCTGATTGTACATGTAGTGGCAAGGGTGTTGTGGGTTAGTTGTCGCTGCTGCCATGAATTGTGTTCCCTTCATGTCCAAATGTTCCCTAACTTTCAGTATTTTTGTTTCTGTGTGCAGGTGTTCTATTGATGTTGTTTAAGTACATCCTGCAATGATACGAAGTGCGTTGTTTTGTATTGTCTGTAAGGTGTTTATGTGTGTGTTTGAGATAATGGGTGCCCAGCATGAGCTAGCATAGTCCATAACTGAGCGAATA
>JAJOZX010004123.1:227500-280000 GCA_023014485.1 Bathynomus jamesi
ACGTTCTTCATGTATCGATGTATCGGTATCGCTTTAGCGATTTTCATGTATCGATGCCCATCACTGGGAATGGATGACTGTTGAAGTATCCATGTTAGGAGCCGAAGAGTGGTAGCAGATTTCATTTTCAGTGATGGTTCAGAAGAATTATTTAGCTATTTTTAAATTGAAGGCAGAACTATTGTTTGTTTGCTTATTTTGTTTGAGGTGCATTCAACCTTAAACGTCATTTACACCTGCAACCAAAAGTAAAAACTGCCACAAAGAATGTCACGCCGAGCTAAAAAAAAAAACGGCCACTACCTTTTCAAACTTGAGGCTAGCTCCAAGTTATATAAAAAAAAATGAAAATGAGGCCTGTTAGTAAGAATATGAAGCTAACCTAAATGATGATCATTGCAAATTTTGAAATATAACAAAAATAATAGCAAAAGTATATGTATTAAAGGAAGGTGTATATATAAAAGGGTAAGAAATCAATAACAATAAATTAAAGGAAAAAAAGATTAAATTTTAAAATAAAGGTTAGTACATCTTAAAAATTTCAATATAGCATTTGCAGATACTAGTGAAGAGAGGATGTTAGAAAGACAGTAAGTATTTCCTCTTAACTGACAGAAATTTTCCAGTTCTTTCCTCTCAACACGAAACTGAGGACAAACCCAAAAAATGTGTTCCAGTGTATAAGTAACTCTGCAGGCAGAACATGTGGGTATTGGACTATTAGAGAAACAGTGACCATGTGTAAGCGTACATACCCCAAACCTAAGGCGGGCAAGTACAGTTTGATCTCTTCTGGTACCTACATAAGTAGATGACCAATCTCGGACCAAAGGTTTGATCTCATGAAGAAGAGTGTTATTAGTATTCCAGATTGCCTGCCACTTTTCAAGCAAATAATTTGAAAGTAAACCTCTGCCTGAAGGCAGAACTATAGTGGTTGAGGGATAGTTTTGTACTAAGGATATATAGGGATTCGAGGATGCGGAGGTAGTGGAGGTAGGTTGGTTGGTATGCTGAATTGATAATTTGAAATTAGTGGGGAGCAGTGGGTGATTGTGGAGGTGGCAATGATATCGTATTGCTGAATTCGATGGATTTTTAAAGGTTGTAATGTTCTGGTAGAGATGCCGCGATGTTCGTCCACTCTTATTTGATATTGGCGAATGGTGCTGCCAATATAACGCGCTTTGCACTGAGTACAGTTGAAACAGTAGATAGTGGAAGAAACAAGGGCTGAGTTTTTTTCTTTGTGGTTAAGATACGATTTAATGCTATTATTATTGGTGAATACAAATTGAAGGTTAATTTGAGGGTAAAGAGGGATAAGTAGGTGGCGAAGTTCTGATTGTATTTTGTAAGTAATATAGTCGTAGTAGGGAAAAGAAAAGTATTGTATATCTTCTTTAACAGTGGGGACTTTAAGGGGAGGTTAAGGGGAAAGAGTTATTAATGCTGAAATTGTGAATGAATTCTATTTCGTTGTGGAAGGATAAGTAGGAGGAACAAAGTTGATAAGCACGGTGGATTAAGATTTTAATGCTGTTAATTTTATATAGTGAAGGGACGTGGCTTAAGTAGTTACTACCTTGCAGTAGCATCTCTACCAGAACATTACACCCTTTAAACAAACCATCAAAATCAGCAATAAGAGATCATTGCCACCTCCACAATCACCCACTACTCCCCACCGATTTCAAATTATCAATTCAGCATACAAACCAACCTACCTCCACTACCTTTTCAAACTTGAGGCTAGCTCCAAGTTATAAAAAAAATGAAAATAAGGCCTGTTAGTAAGAATATGAAGTTAACCTAAATAATGATGATTGCAAATTTTGAAGTATAACAAAAATAATAGCAAAAGTACATGTATTAAAGGAAGGTGTATATATAAAAGGGTAAGAAATCAATAACAATAAATTAAAGGAAAAAAAGATTAAATTTTAGAATAAAGGTTAGTACATCTTAAAAATTTCAATATAGCACTTGCAGATACTAGTGAAGAGACGATATTAGAAAGATAGTAAGTATTTCCTCTTAACTGACAGAAATTTTCCAGTTCTTTCCTCTCAACACGAAACTGAGGACAAACCTAAAAAATGTGTTCCAGTGTATAAGTAACTCTGCAGGCAGAACATGTGGGTATTGGACTATTAGAGAAACAGTGACCGTGTGTAAGCGTACATACCCCAAACCTCAGGCGGGTAAGTACAGTTTGATCTCTTCTGGTACCTACATAAGTAGATGACCAATCTCGGACCAAAGGTTTGATCTCATGAAGAAGAGTGTTATTAGTATTCCAGATTGTCTGCCACTTTTCAAGCAAATAATTTGAAAGTAAACCTCTGCCTGAAGGCAGAACTATAGTGGTTGAGGGATAGTTTTGTACTAAGGATATATAGGGATTCGAGGATGCGGAGGTAGTGGAGGTAGGTTGGTTGGTATGCTGAATTGATAATTTGAAATCGGTGGGGAGCAGTGGGTGATTGTGGAGCTGGCAATGATCTCTTATTGCTGATTTCGATGGTTTGTTTAAAGGGTGTAATGTTCTGGTAGAGATGCTACTGCAAGGTACTAACTACTTAAGCCACGTCCCTTCACTATATAAAATTAACAGCATTAAAATCTTAATCCACCGTGCTTATCAACTTTGTTCCTCCTACTTAGCCTTCCACAACGAAATAGAATTCATTCACAATTTCAGCATTAATAACTCTTTCCCCTCAACCTCCCCTTAAAGTCCCCACTGTTAAAGAAGATATACAATACTTTTATTTTCCCTACTACGACTATATTAGTTACAAAATACAATTTAGTAAATTCATAAAAACACTAAACCATCCACAGATACATCCAGGCTATACAAGACTATAAACAGCCTTACCCACTCTAACAGCGGCATTCACACCTCACACGCGGCTATCTGTCGCAGCCAAAATAATATCCCAACATACACACAACTAGCTAACATTCTAGTTAATCACTACGCAAAGATAAGTCACTTAAACAGAGACAACAACCAGAAACACGCAGACAGACAAACAGCCAGATACAAGAAACCCTACAGACTCGACACGACCATTACACCCTTCAATACAGACCAGACCACCAAGATCATCAAAAACATTAAGAATTCGAAGGCTACTGGACCAGACATCATATCTACCATACACCTTAAACACTTGGGCCCACAAAGAATACTAGCTCTCACAAATATCAGCACATATTCATACCAACACTGTATTATTCCTGACATATGGAAACAAGGTAAAATTATTACACTACTCAAACCAAACAAAAATCCAACAAAACCAGCTTCCTATAGACCCATTACTTTACTATGCACACCTTCCAAAGTAACAGAAAGACTAATCTTACAAATCACCAACCCACACATTCCACTATCGCCTACTCAACATAGATTCAGACCTCACCACTCAACCACGACATTACTCACTAACCTCACGCAACACATCATGGATGGCATCAACTCCAGACGACCAGCTCAACGTACACTATTAGCAACAATAGACATTAGTAAAGCATTTGATGCTATCCCACGCTTCCCTCTCATAAACAAAATACTCAACACAAACATGCACAATAACACCAAAAGGTGACTGAGCAACTATCTTTCAGGAAGATACTCACATGTCACATTTAATGGCAAGTCATCCAAAAACAAGCTTTTTCCTCAAGGCTCTGTTCTCTCACCAACACTCTTCAACTTATACATGCATGACATTCCAACACCCATAGATAACAAGCTTATCTTATTATCATATGCAGATGACATCACTCTAACATCCACCCACAACAACATCGACACCGCTACAAATAACCTACAAACATACATAAACAGTATACAAGACTGGCTCACACACAATAGACTCAAAGTAGAGCCCACAAAATCACCCATCACCTTGCTTACAAGCAACACAAAAGAAAACCAGGTAATTTCACAACTTACACTAAACAACATCAACATTCCACACACTCACAGGACCATAATACTTGGGGTCACATACAACACATCATTATCTTTTGCAAACCATATTCAGGACATTAAAAACAAATGTACGTCAAGACTTAACACGCTTAGGGTACTAACAGGCACAAACTCTGGACACCAGCAGGAAACAACATCACTCATATACATGGGCGTCCGGAGGGGGGGGGCAAGAGGGGGCAGTTGCCCTCCCTTGGAAATTTGTGTTTGCCCACGCAACGACTTCTATAATTCTACTGCAGCTCAGTCAGTGTTTCCACATTCAAGGAAATGTCGTTTACTTTACCTTTACTTTACCGAAGTGCCGTGTCGTTGAACTTAGAAGTGTTAAATAAACTATACTGAAAGCAGGGCCGTAACTAGGGTTTAGAAATTAGTGAGGTCCAGATTTTTTTCGAGCACTGCGGGACGAGCAAAATTCAGACCAAAATGACATCTACAAACACAACCCAAGCTATACACTAAACACAAAACCCTTGTCTATAATACAAGCCCTCTAATGTTTAATACACGCTCGACGCTCCCTCTTTTCAAAAGAAAAGCGGTAATATGCGTTTCATACACGGAGAACGGTTCAGTCTCTTTTTTTTTTTTTAGGAAATAATTACTGAGGTCCGGACCTCGGTGACCTCATAGGTAGTTACGGCCATGACTGAAAGATATAGTAATGGAATTATTTGCAAAGATCATTATATTGAGTGTTTTATTTATTTTTTTCTCTCGAAAACCTTTTGGTCAATTTCACTGAAACTTACACGATTATAGTTAATCATAGTATCATATAACATATAAAAAATGGACTTGACTGGTAGAAAAAAAAATGCAGTGCATTTTTTTTTTTCTACCTAATAAAGAACTAATAAGAACTAAGAACTAATAAGTTAGTTTTGCCCCCCCTTGCTAAAAATCCTGCGGACGCCCCTGCTCATATATAAACAATATATTCGCTCAGTTATGGACTATGCTAGCCCATGCTGGGCACCCATTATCTCAAACACACACATAAACGCCTTACAGACAATACAAAACATCGCACTTCGTATCATTACAGGATGCACTCAAACAACACCAATAGAACACCTGCACACAGAAACAAAAATACTGAAAGTTAGGGAACATTTAGACATGAGGGGAACACAATTCATGGCAGCAGCGACAACTAACCCACAACACCCTTGCCACTGCATGTACAATCAGGCACCAACACCTCGCACCATTAAGGCAACACCAGAGAGACATTATAACCAAATACTCCATTCCATACCACGTCCCACAGACATCACACAGTACAGAAAATACATACACACACACCTAACCCACAAAGCACTGACACGACTCGGTCCGACTGTGGTCCTAGGTGCGAAGCCGCCACCCATTAACAGGTCAGAGATCAGCCTGAGCAGATCGGATCGAGTTAACTTAGCACGATTCCGATGTGGACATCACCCCAACTTACGGACATATAAACACAGACTAGACAACTCCATAGACGACACCTGCCACCTGTGCCAGGACACACCACAAACAATTGAACACATTATGACAGACTGTACTGCTCTAACACAACAACGAACACAACACAACATCACTAGTGCGCTGAACCTCTGGTCCACTACGGAGAGGGCGATCGGTTACCTGCGTGCCGCCGGCTTGCTCGATCAGGGTGGGCTGATCGGATAAACAACAACAACAACCTACCTCCGCATCCTCAGATCCATATACAGGGTGGGCCGAAGGTCTGGATCCATAGGAAAATATTTATTTTAATACATAAATTACAACAAATGGTAAATACTTAAAATGAATATAAACTTTAACTCGTAAATGCGTATCCGTGATACTGTACAGTAGTTCGTACTCCAGTATAAATACTCAAATACTTTTTTATTTCAGCCAAGAAATGGCTTCGAATCTAACAACAGAAGACCGGGTAGAACTTGTGCTCATGTACGCAAGACAGGGCGCTACACACAGAGAAGTTGCTACCGAATTCAATAGAAATCATCCTGATAAACATCCAGTAACACATGCGACTGTTGGCAAGTTGTTTAAACGTTTCAAAGAAACAGGAAGTGTACATGATCGACGGCGTTCTGGTCGTCCAAAAACTGCAACTGATGAAAATACCTCTGCAATGGTATGTGAAACTTTAACGAATAGTCCAGTAAAGTCAACAAGAAGATTATCAAATGAAACACGCATCTCGAGAACGTCAATTCGAAGAATTATTAAAAATCATAAATTCCATCCCTAAGTGTCTCGATGTCAGAGGCCGCCAATTTGAGCATTTGTTATAATTTGTTGTTTATACTGGAGTACGAACCACTGTACAGTATCACGGATACGCATTTACGAGTTAAAGTTGATATTCATTTTAAGTATTTACCATTTGTTGTAATTTATGTATTAAAATAAATATTTTCCTATGGATCTAGACTTTCGGCCCACCCTGTATATATCCTTAGTTCAAAACCTTGGGCTACGTCGTGGCCAATGTCATAACACCGTTTCCCGGAGATCAGCGAAGTTAAGCGACATTGGGTCTACAGATCTACAGATCTACCGAAGCTAAGGCTAACAAAGACCCTAAGATCCACTCTAAGGTTAGCCCGAGAAAAAGGAAAGAGTAGGGGGTTAAGAGAAGAGAGGAGAATAAGGGGTTAAGTAAGGAGGAACACCTATCACTCGTGGGTTAACATTCATTCAGAAAAAGAGAAAAAAGACTCACCATCATCATCCGCCGGCCACTGCCGACAAGTCATAAAAATAGTCGGAGAAAATAGGAGAGGGGTGAAAGATGAAAAGAAGTAAAATAAGAACGCTTATAAACCATGCAAACACAGTCTTAACTCACTGTCATACCATGCAAACTACAAACATGCAAGAAAAGTCTGGGTCTGGGTCTGGGTAGTAGTTGGATGGGAGACCTTCCTTTGCGCGCAGATTAATCACTGGGGAACACAACTTTTGGTGACTTAGATGTTAGACCTGTTTCTGGGTATATTGAGGTCGCTGATTCTAAAAATGACATTAGTTTTTCTCCATCAGCTCTGCTTATCAAGATATGATATATATCTATATATATTTCTATATAATGTATATAATATTATATAATTGCTGACTGGCAATCACTGTTGTTGTCAATTGAATACAAAAGTATGATGAATGTCAGCAAAAATAGTGTATTAACATCAAACAAGCATAAGGTGCGAAAAATATTTCTTAAATTCAAACAAGCTTGAGACACGAACGGCAAAAAAAGTTCTTTCATTGAGACATCTCACATAAACCGCGTTTCTGAGATTTCTTGCGATGAGATGTGCCAGGACATTCGCGTTGGATGCTCCAGCAGTAATCTGCCATCATGTGAGTATCCCATCGTCCGCGGTACCGTTCTTCCATGGTCCTTAGTTCTTGGTGAAATCGTTCACCCTGTTCCTCGCTTAGATCACCGAGGTTATCTGGGAAACGATCCAAATGACTGTGGAGGTAATGCAGTTTGATGCTCATTTTACAGCCAAGTTTATAAAAAGAAGAGAGCATATTCTCCACTAGTTCAACGTAGTTATCGGCCTTATAGTTCCCAAGGAAATTCTTCACAACCATACTAAACGATGACCACGCACGTGCCTCAATGTTGTCCATTGAATCTTGGAAACGCGGGTCTTTCATGAGTTCCCGGATTTGCGGTCCATCGAAAATACCTGCCTTCAGCTTTTCCATGCTCAGCGCAGGAAATTTTCTACATATGTAACCAAAACACGTCCCATCTCTGTTCAAAGCCTTTATAAATTGTTTCATCAAACCTAGTTTGATGTGCAGTGGTGGCAATATGATCCTTTCTCTGTCAACCAAAGCTTCTTTGATGATATTTCTTTCTCCAACCACCATGTTTTCTCTCAGAGGCCACTGTCTTCTCACCCAGTGTTCATCTTTAGCTCTACTGTCCCAGAGACATATAAAGCACGGGTACTTGGTGTACCCGCTCTGCTGGCCCAGGAGAAAATTCACCATCTTCAGATCCACACAGATCACCCATTGGTGGTCTCGGTATGATATCTTTTCTAGGACTAGGGCGACTGTCCCGTGCTCTTCTCTCATACAGACTGAGTGACCAATTGGGATTGATCTGTATCTGTTGCCGTTGTGTAGAACACATTTTAGGCTCCGTTTGGAGCTATCTATGAATAACCGCCATTCACTTGGTGTGTATTCTGATATGCTCATTTTCATCAGCAATCCGCGCACATTGTTGCAGAAAACTAAATCGTTCTCTTTTGAGAAGAAGGGCAGTAAATCCTTTTCTCTGTCGCGATATAACGTGATTTTGGTTCCCGGCAGCAGTAAATTTTTTTCTCCCAGCCTGGAAGCTAACAATTCAGACAATTTCTTCGAAAGACTTAAGTCCCTTATGAGGTCGTTTAATTCGTGTTAACTAAAACCTTCTGCAACTGATGACGGTCCTTCGAAATCACTGTCATTTTGCCCACATATGCTTTCTTTGTCAGTAGCAGATTCATCATCTTCTTGAGGGAGCTCTGGAAGATGGATGAATGATGGGACAGGTATCTCATCTGAATGTGAAACAGCCAGTCTAGCTGAGTCTATGTCAGGATACGTCCATTTACTCCGGTTACGTCCATTGATGCCCTTTATATTCACCAAACAAAAGTAACAGTCATCACTGTGGTTTCTCTGTTCTCTCCATACCATTGGTATACCAAATTTCAGGCACCTCCCCTTTCCGTTGGTCCATTGCCGCAGATGCTCCGTACACGTTTTACACACAACATGAGGAGCCCATGGCTTATCTTGGTCCCCTAGTTGTACTTTGAAATAGGCAAAATAAGCTTTTTTCACAAAATCAGTAATAGTTTTTCTCTGTTCAATGAGCGTGTACTCTCCGCAGATAAAACAAAACACATCTGGATGATTTAAACACTTTCTTCGTGATGAAGCCATGTCAACACCTGTAACAGGAAAGAATTCACGTTAGTACATGTACAATACACATGCAAAACAGCAACATCAGCAAAATCATAGCTACAATTTAATTATACAGATGCATTTAGATTTACGAGCAACTCATAATACCGTTCCAGAAGGGTAATAAAGTAGGTAATGACGTATGCAATATCTCAAAAACTAGAGCTGCTTGAACAAAATGGATGATATTTTCTGAATTAGTGGCATGAAAATATCCAGAATAAGGTCTAAAATCTCAGGCACCAAGAAAAAAATTTTTTTTTGTTCCCCAGTGTTATGTAGCGACTCTGGGTCTGGGTAGTAGTTGGATGGGAGACCTTCCTTTGCGCGCAGATTATGTAGCGACTCGTGTTTCAGATCCCACGTAAAGCTGTAGGTCCCCTCCGTCATATGACCTTAGATGTTGCGAAGGAGGTTAAACAACCCCAATTAAAAAAAAATAGTACAAAACCAACCCTCAACGACTACAGTTCTGCCTTCAACTTAAACATAGCTAAATAATTCTTCTGAACCATCACTTAAAAAGAAATACGCTACCACTCTTCGGCTTCTAACATGGATACTTCAACAGGCAACTATTCCCAACCTTTATACAGTTAGATTAAACCCCCCTCGTACAATAATCCGGTAAGATTTGTTTTCAGTATTTGTTTCACCCTATAACATTTGTATATTTTAATCATTGTCTTACCTCTCTACATGTCATGTACCTTTTTTAACTTTAAATTATTATCATAGGAGTGCATGAATATATTGTATAAAATCTTTTACTACATTTGTTTACTCTTTTTACTTTTCATTTTTTAGCATTGATGAGAGAAATTGAATTTCCGAAACTTCTGAGTAATAAACATGTACCACATTCTCGTTCTCTTATTACTTACTAAGTTGCGGTTCCCCAAGAACAAACCCTTCAATCGCGTATATATATATATATATATATATATATATATCGTGTTTTCGTTGGTTAGATTTATAATGTGACCGTCTGAGTTGCATATGTTTTACAGTAGTTTATAGTATTGATTTAACTTGAAATTTAATCTCGGTTTCAACAACTGTAAAACGAGACCAAGCAAAGATTTGAAGAACTTAATAAATATTTTATTTTTCAACTTTACTTTCAACTTCCAACTTATGAAGTATTTAGAGGGGTTCAGAACTGAATAAACATTTAAATATTCGAAGATCTGTTACTTAGCAGAGAGGAATCGAGTGGTAAAATCAAAATAATAGTATTTTTTACATTAGAATGAAAATCAAGTTGAACAAAAGGCTCAACCGAGTGTAATAAAAGGGACTAAAAGTTAATTGATGTTTTACAACGGGTTTCTTAATCGTGACTAAAAGGGTGAACAATTAGACATGGAAAAAGGGCCTTATTAATACTAAAAATGAAAAGGAGAAAGCTATCAATTAGGGGCGCAAGATTTTGGTTAGACAGGGCGCTCTTATCCAAATGAAACATTTTAGGTCATCACGTTAACTGAACATGCTTTACCATCTACTGTACTTCTATAGCAACTTAACAACAAAATAAAACAATTAAATACCGATATATATATATATATATATATATATATATGGGCTACGTCGTGTCGTGGCCGATGTCGTAACACCGCTTCCCGGAAATCAGCGAAGTTAAGCGACATTGGGTCTGGGTAGTAGTTGGATGGGAGACCGTCCTCTGCGGCCAGATTATGTAGCAACCCGTGGTTCGGATCCCACGTAAAGCTGTAGGTCCCCTCCGTCATATGACCTTAGATGTTGCGAAGGAGGTTAAACAACCCCAATTAAAAAAAAAAATATATATATATATATATATATATATGTTAATAGTAAAACAACGTTCCGAAGCTAGACATTTACTTAACTTAGAAATGAAGTAATAACTGACCATAACTGACCTTACTTAACTTTACGAGCAGAAAATAACCTAACAGAAGATAACCTATCAGAAGGTAACCTAATCTTACAGAAAAAAACCTAACAGAAGATAACCTAACCCAAACTAAACTGCAAACATTATGAACATTCATTTTATGAATACTGTATGTAATATTTATAAATAATTAATTAATTAATTGCTCTTACATAATGTAGGTTTAAAATAAATAGATTTGTTTTAGTTGAATAACAAAATTAAGGACAGTTTCTTACTTTGTAGGTAAATTATTTATATTTGAAACTAATAATCACAAAGCGTAAGGCTGACATCTTGGATATAAAATGGATACTAAATGGATACTCATCTCAAACTGTTCGTTGAGTATCATTTTTAAGTAAACTTCTTCAGTCGGAGTAGTTTGTTAGTTTTCGTTTTGAGAAGTACAGTTTTCAGTCTTCTCGAGGGCGCGTAGAGATTTCATTCAATACTCTCAGAGCATATTTATGTAAAAGTAACCCAACAAACAAAATCGTACAACTCATTACTGCAATTCAACGATACACCGTACAAATAATATATTGTTATTTTTCGATAATCGTGGGATCAAAATAACTGAAAACTTACTTGAATGAGTGGCGCCATTTATCGGAGGAAAATTAAATTTTTATGTCAATTCAATTCAGTTTCAGTATTTATGTCAATTCAGAACGACACACTAAAGAGATACTTAAGTTTTAACGTTTTAACATTATATACGCAACAAATTAATTTTTCGGATCACCTGAAGATCAGGGCCCTCAGCCTTCTTTAGTTTGCCTTACAAGGCTAACTAACGAAAATATCACGACCTAACCTAACTAATCGTTAGGTCAACTGTACGCCCTTGACGATTGGTTAGGTTAGGTCGTGATATTTTCGTTAGTTAGCCTTATAAAGCTAACTAAAGAAGGCTAGGGGCCCTCATCTTCAGGTGATCCAATTTTTCTTACCTGGAGAGATCAAACTCTGCCATATGAAACACGAATCCTAAGAGGCGGCACGTTATCAACTCTACCACGAGGTTCCTGACTCAAAACAAAGCGACTTCCAAGCATTTTATATATTCTTTTGTTGTAGTTTCGCATGTTTCAATTGTGTATTTATAGTAATAATTTTTCCTCTTTTTCTAAAAAAAAAAAAAAAAAAAATATATATATATATATATATATATATATAATGTGAAAAAACACGAATGAAAATTAAAACACGAAATAATGCTCAAGCGCATTCTTCTAATGATATCTGAAATTAACAAGATCGAGGCAGTATATACAGTTCATGAAGAAAAACTAAGATTATGTGATTGGTGCAGAGAATATTGGAGGAGGAATATACAATCCACGTGGAAAAACCACCAGAGTTTTAGCGCCTTGCCCTTTTTATCTAAATCTGATCTAAAAGAATTCACAGTAACAAGTTCGGGCGAAAAAAAGCCCTGGCTAAGGTTGAAATTGTTTGCAAGTTGAATAATGGCAGACTCAAGAATGGTTCTATTAACAATGTTGCTTGAGTGAAACAAAACAAGAATTATTCCAATTTATACAATGGGGCACCTCTGACAAATGGACGAAAAGGGCGTTCGACGACTGTCCCGTTCTAACCGAATATTGATTTCGTTTTATACGTACGTTCAAATTTTTTCCTGTCTGTCCAATGTAAAATAGTCGCATTGTTTACAACCAATTTTACCAATAATACCTGAATTTACGGTAGGACAATTCTTTATTATGACATTTTTCACAATATTTTCATGAAAATACTACATTAGCCTAATGTTCAAAAGTTTAAGTATCTTATCAATGCTTAATTAAAAAGCCAGGGAAAGGGAATTACTAAAATATTTTTCGTTAAAAGGTTCGTTTTTTCTTGTTAAGGCAAGTTTCCAAAAAAGCAGGTGGGCAACATAAATCGTTTCCAATATTGTTGATATTTTCTAACTCAGCATCCATTTATTCCTGGCTGGCGATCCTAAGAGCACGGAGAAACATAGAAGAGAATATAGCTTTCTTGATAGGGGTCATGTCTGGAGTAAAAGTGTACAAAGGACAAATTGTTTTTTTTTCCGTTAGATACTAAACTTAAAACCTGTGTGTACTCACATACAAAAGCAAGATCGAGTTGTTTCGTTCCACTGCCAAAGTAAACTTAATGGAGGGAGTAGTATGACGCAAAGTGGGAGAGTGCAGGAATGTTGCAATGCAATATTGATCAATGTTGCAAAGGGTTATGCAACAAAGGGGAGGAGCTGTTGCAAGTTGTCATGCAACAAAGGGGGAGGGGGAATGCTGCAAGTTATGCAACAAAGGGGGGAGGGGGAATGTTGCAAGAGCAACAAGGGGTTATACAACTTGGAGGCGGAGTTATCCCACAAGAGAAAGAGAGAGAAGGAGAGAAAAGAAGAGGAGAGGTGTTCGCCTGGCGGGAGCCAAGTGCATATTAAGACTTCAGCCGAGCGGCCGTTGTCTTAATATGTTCCTAATCAGCCAGTTGATAGGGGTCATGTCTGGAGTAAAAGTGTTGTCTTAATATGTTCCTAATCAGCTAGTTGATAGGGGTCATGTCTGGAGTAAAAGTGTACAAAGGACAAATTTTTTTTTTTTCCGTTAGATACTAAACTTAAAACCTGTGTGTACTCACATACAAAAGCAAGATCGAGTTGTTTCGTTCCACTGCCAAAGTAAACTTAATGGAGGGAGTAGTATGACGCAAAGTGGGAGAGTGCAGGAATGTTGCAAGAGCAACAAGGGGTTATACAACTTGGAGGCGGAGTTATCCCACAAGAGAAAGAGAGAGAAGGAGAGAAAAGAAGAGGAGAGGTGTTCGCCTGGCGGGAGCCAAGCGCATATTAAGACTTCAGCCGAGCGGCCGTTGTCTTAATATGTTCCTAATCAGCCAGTTGGCTTATCTGGCTGAGTTGCCATATTGCGCTGTTTAATTAATTAAAGCTTATATTCTGGCTTAATCAGCCAGTTGGCTTAGAAAACTGAGTTGCCAGTTTGCACTATTTATTTAATTAAAACATATATTCTGGCTTAATCAGCAAGTTGGCATAATCCGTCAGTTGGCTTAGAAGGCCTAACCAGCCATTTGGTATAATTAAATAATAATAATAATAACGTTTATATATACAACCAAAAGAATTAAATAAAGCACCACCACATCACTCTTTATTTAGACGAATTATTGGATTGGCATAATCCGTCAGCTGGCTTAACCTGCCAGTTGACTTAGAAGGCCTAACCAGCCATTTGGCATAATTAAATAATAATAATAATAATAATAATAACGTTTATATATACACATCCAAAAGAATTAAATAAAACACCATCACATCACTCTGCTTATTTAGACAAATTATTGGATCCAATTTCACGAAATATATTGAAAGTAAATATACATTCCTATACAAGCGAAGGAATATATGCAATCAATAATAATAATAGCATAAGGACGAATTATTGGATTGGCATAATCCGTCAGCTGGCTTAACCAGCCAGTTGAATTAGAAGGCCTAACCAGACATTTGGTATAATTAAATAATAATAATAATAATAATAACGTTTATATATACAACCAAAAGAATTAAATAAAACACCACCACTCTACTCTTTATTTAGACTTATTGGATTGGCATAATCCGTCAGCTGGCTTAACCTGCCAGTTGACTTAGAAGGCCTAACCAGCCATTTGACATAATTAAATAATAATAATAATAATAATAACGTTTATATATACACATCCAAAAGAATTAAATAAGACACCATCACATTACTCTGCTTATTTAGACAAATTATTGTATCCAATTTCACGAAATATATTGAAAATAAATATACATTCCTATACAAGCGAAGGAATATATGCAACAAAAAATAATAATAGCATAAGAACTACGAACGAGGAGTGTATATATATACACCTTTGGTTAGCTTCCGCCCGAATTGTTCATTCTGACGAAGGTCAAGAGGAAGCGAGTAATAGGAAACTGCAAATTATTTTAAATAAACTATGTTTAAATTACATAATAATAACCGCATATTATGAAGCTGCGTTACCTTTACTGAAAACTAATTTTCCATAATTATTTTTAACATTTTTCCATTATTATGACTAAATTTCAAACTTTCAAATTATATTTTAATGTACTCTTCAACAAATAGCTGATATATATATATATATATATATATATATATATATATATATATATATATAACGCTTGTAACTCAGTGGGTAGCTTCAATTCTTCTTAAGTAAAGTGAAGACAATGAAATCGGGGGTTCGACTCCTGTAAATAATTATATAGGAGTTAGCTTGTGCCATTTTTCTGGTCCTACTGACTGCTTATATATACACACCTTTGGTTAGCTTCCGCCCAGCGTCTTAACCACTAGGCCACCTAGGGTACCCATTTATCTACCAACCACTTTCTTTATTGTGTGGAAGGATGAACAGCTGGGTTTTGCTGCGCACCGGCTGCCGTCGGGTCCCGAACCCGGGTCCGATGGATTCGTCGTCAGCGACGCTAACCACTACACCACCGAGGCGCATATATAATAAAAATATATAAAAAGAATATATAATAAAAAATAATAATATACAAACCCGGGCCTATCCAAATTGTTGAATCTAATGAAGGTGAAGCATGTCACTCCACCTTAGACCTACAGTTTAACGTTGAATCCGAACCACGTCTAAAATAAAATGTTAAAACTCCTTAACACAAAATCTAATTTCAGAATAAAAATTTTTAATCAGCCTAACCACACAAAATATCACTCGGGGGCGGAATAAGACGGTTTACCGAGAATAACAGAATCACTTTGTGAAAATAATATAATTTACTGCAGAATTGTTCATTCCGGCGAAGGTCAAGTGTGTCACACCACCTTAGAACTACAGTTTAACGTTTGAATTCGAACAACGTCTAAAGTGAAACGTTAAAGCACTCCTCAACACAATAAAATCTAATTTCAGAATAAAAAAAAATTTAAACAGCCTAACTATACAAAACATCACTCGGAATTGTCCTGAAAATGAAAGAAAGAAAAAAATAACAACAATCAGAGCACCTATAAAAAATATAAAAATTGATGAATATATATATATATATATATATATATAAAAGTAAAAAAGCAAATTAATTTATCAAAAGAATTTACGAAAACAATTTCTCTATTTCAATTAAGCCAATTTTGCTTATTTTGAAATCTCACACAATTTATATACTGCAAGCATAATAAACTTAATCAGACCAAATTTGACCCAGGATAAATTAGTCTTTAACGAATATTTTTCGACTTTAAACCTTTAAATTAACTTAAAATTATAAAGCGAACTAAAACTACAAAGCGATGCCTGCAAATCCATTATTTACATCCAGTCAAAATATAATCTTAAAAATTCGAATAGATTCTGGAAAATTTTGCTACTTCTTCATTGAATCTCTTAGAATACTCTACTATATATATATATATATATATATATATATATATATATATATGAAAATTATTTCACGAAAGTAACACGTGAAAAATATTTATGATGAATAAAACCACGAAGGAAAGGAAACACAAAATGGTGCTCAAGCGCTTTCATCTAATGACATCCTCAGGAACACTGAAGTACATAAAAAGGTTAAGCCTATATATAGGTTACAGAAAGAAAAAAAGAAAAATAAATAACACACACACACACACATACATATATATATATATATACATACATATCTATATATACAAATACATACATACATACATACATACATACATATATATACAATAAACAGAGAAGTAAAAATAAAAAATTAAAAATTAAAACCTTAAAGGATTACCAGTGAGGCGTACAGATTTGTAAGGAAACATATCGATTTTTAGCACAAGATCAAATGGATTATAAAAATACAAATTTATACTGGAACTCTGCCCGGGTTTTAACACACTGCTGCCTATGGTCAGGTTTCGATATATATAAAAAAATAAAATGCAAATTAAAAGTTAATCGATTTTTAGCACAAGATCAAAAGCAAAGGTCTTTTTCAACTCGATCCTGTTATTTTGAATTCCTTTAAAACAGATTTAGATAAGAAGGGTAAAACATTAAATCTTTGGTAAACTTGTCTTCTACTTTATTAACTTTTAATTTGCATTTTATTTTTTTATATATATCGAAACCTGACCATAGGCAGCAGTGTGTTAAAACCCGGGCAGAGTTCCAGTATAAATTTGTATTTTTATAATCCATTTGATCTTGTGCTAAAAATCGATTAACTTTTAATTTGCATTTTAGTTTTTTATATATATCGAAACCTGACCATAGGCAGCAGTGTGTTAAAACCCGGGCAGAGTTCCAGTATAAATTTGTATTTTTATAATCCATTTGATCTTGTGCTAAAAATCGATATTTTTCCTTACAAATCTGTACGCCTCACTGGTAATCCTTTAAGGTTTTAATTTTTAATTTTTTATTTTTACTTCTCTGTTTATTGTATATATATGTATGTATGTATGTATGTATGTAATTGTATATATAGATATGTATGTATATATATATATATGTATGTGTGTGTGTGTGTGTATGTTATTTATTTTTCTTTTTTTCTTTCTGTAACCTATATATAGGCTTAACCTTTTTATGTACTTCAGTGTTCCTGAGGATGTCATTAGACGAAAGCGCTTGAGCACCATTTTGTTTCCTTTCCTTCGTGGTTTTATTCATCATATATATATATATATATATATATATATACATACACACACACACATTTTTTATTACCTAAAAATGCGGTACCATACACTCAAACATTTTAAACCTTGCCGTATAAAAATCAACGCGAAAAGGAAACAAACAACTGTCGAATTCCGACTCTAATTTTGACTCCACATTATTACGGCTTTCACAAGACGACCCAGATAAATTTTGAGTTAAAGCGGTTCGGAAGTCTAGAATCCAACGAGGAGAGGAAAAAAAATTTGACCGCGAAAATTATGAAAATGCTCGCTATGAGAAGAAATTTTGAAATGATGGGCGCCATCTTGAAAAACAGTTACAATGACTTGATAAGGAATGAGATTCAAAATTTGCATGCAAATGGGATAACACAATGCATCTTGCTATTTAAATAATCGAGCCAGAATATTTATTAATGCTATAATACGGGTAGCAACAATTTTTACCGAAATATAAGGCAACGTGGGAAAACCTTTATTTTTATATAAAGGAGTATCGCATGCCACCAAAATGTAGTAATTAAGACCTTTTTACGTTTCTTATGTTGCTTTTTTATATTATTTTCTCTTTCTTTATTCCAGTTCTCTTTATCCTTCATCATTCTCTTTACACTCGCTTCGCTGTACTTTATAAATACATGTATATCTCAAACATACGCGAATTGTTCCAATTTTTTCTCTGCTAATCGTAGTTTTTCTACAAAAAAAAAAATTTAATTACGGGGCTATAAAGCCCTCGCATTCTGAACTTTTCTCATATATATATATATATATATATATATATATATATATATAAATGCACACACACATATGTTTATTTCTTTATTGGCGGTTCTCTGATTTCCAAGATTCGAGATAGGGTACGCATTTTAAATTAGTGCAAAAGCATACACACACATACACACACATCTTTTCTGGTATTCGAAGATATACAGGGGGTGGGTTTTAATACCCCAGGTTTGGGGGGTAAACCTTCACGGAGGAAATACCCACGATGCCTCATGCTGCTTCTCCCTGCACTCGTTCTTTGATTTTAAATCACAATAAACAATATAAATATTCTTTGAGATTAATATTTATTTTTCACCCTATTAGCAACACTATAAACGGAAGAAATGGTCTGCCTTATAAATCTAAAAAATAACTTCTTAACAATCCACGCTTTCAAACAAAATTTTGGCTTTGCACTCATCATTCCATAGCATACTCTATATCAAGATATAGTTACTCTAATGATATTAAGTTAAGTTTCGTACTTTAATAATGATAATGATGGATATCAATACAAAAAGGATTCAAATAACTAGACCAAAAACGTTTCTGTTCTTCTTTTATTGAGTAATTTTCAAGTAGCCTATCAACTTAGAAAACATCCTAATCAACATCATCAGGCATATTTACTTTCATAAAGGCAATAACTCTAAATAAAATATACTTTTGTTAAAAATGATTATAACCTTTTAATAATTTCCATTTCCTAAAAGTATTATTTATAAATCAAATATATTTTTGCTGAAAAAAATAAAAGTTTTTGAATTCCTTTTTTTAGAACTATTTTTAAACAAAATAAACTTTTGATAAAAAAATACTAAAAATTTACCAAACCTTATATTACCGGTGCCATCATCGTACGTTTGGCCCGAACGGAAAGAGTATCACATGTGGCTTGGCAGTCAATGTGTTAGTCATTTAACAAAAAACTGCAAGTTAGACTGCATATTAGGACAGATGAGCCGGGCGTACATGACTATGTGCGGTGAAGAGCGCAAGAGAGCAACTAGATCCCCCACCAAGCGAACATGTGTGGCAGAGAGCGCAAGAGAACAACTTGCTTCTCCACCAAACCGGGCCTAGAGGCGGGACCATCAGCTTCGATCTTCGTGTGAAGAGAGACCGACACGCGGAAACGCATCGTGGCACACACACACACACACACACACACACACACATTTTATTCATGCAGTTAGCCGTGATTCACTGTCGTCAATTGAGTTACCATGACCTACTACTTGTCACCATCATGCACTTATCCACGATCGTGGCATGGCGCTAACTGCGACTTGGAGGTGTTTACATTCGCGGGTTCCAGGAATACCGGCACAATGCGACTCAGTCAGTGTCTCTCAGCGCGACCAAAGGCAATATTATGAACGAAATTATCAAAGACGCAGAGAAAAATCGGCGAGTGGTACCAAACCTCAAACTAAACCCAATAACCATACACACTGGCAACGCCTAGTGGCACGCGTTCATTAGTTGCGGGACTATTTACCGAACTTTTTGATCACACCTCGCATATATAAGATCTACTAAGTCCTTTTTCATCCGGTAGTTAAAAGAATACACTCATTTTCATCGGTTCAGGCTCATTTCTTTAAGGTTCAAAATTGAGTGTCAAATGCGATGCTAGAGAGCATTTCCCTCCTACACCAAGCGGATAAAGAGAAATGGAATAAAGAAAGAGAAAATAGTATAAAAAACAACATAAGAAAGTTAAAAAGGTTTTAATTACTACATTTTGGTGACATGCGATGTTCCTTTATATAAAAATAAGGGCTTTCCCACGTTGCCTTATATTTCGGTAAAAATTGTTGCTACCTGTATTATAGCATTAATAAATATTCTGGCTCGATTATTTAAATAGCAAGATGCATTGTGTTATCCCATTTGCAAGCAAATAGTAGCACTAGCCGGACGTTATGATACACCCTAGGATATTATCAGAGACTGAAAGAACGTATCTCAGGTTCGCCACAACAGTCAAAGTTGAGGTCTTCCGGGCCTGGTGGAGGAGCGAGTGGCTCTTGCGAGTTTTCTGATAATTATAATTTTTAACAGCGATTTCAAATCACTAATGTGTGTGTGTGTGTGTGTGTGTGTGTGCCGTCTTCAGTTTTTGATTCTCTCTCTGTATATATATTTCGTTCAACTCCGAGTGTTGTGTACTCCCAATGTGTGTGGAATGGGCGGGGTGGGGGTGGGGGTTATCGAGGTTTAATGAAGCTGAAAATGTGTGTGTGTGTGTGTGTGTGCCGTCTTCAGTTTTTGACTCTCTCTCTGTATATATATATATATATATATATATCACACAATTTATATACGGCAATGTGCGTGGATGGGTGGGGTGGGGTAGGGAGTTATCGATGTTTAATGATGCTCGAAAATGAATTGTTAAGAAGTTATGTTTTATCTTTGAGGTAGATCATGTCTACCGTTTATGATGATGTTTATAGGATGAAAAATAAAATATTAATCTCATAGAACATTTATATTGTTTATTGTGATTTTAAATCAAAGAACGAATGTAAGGAGAAGCAGAGTGCGACATCATGGGTATTCCCTCGCTGCTATCTCCGGAAAACGTAACGATGGTTCCCTTTCATGTACCTTCGCCCTTTCCTTCTCGTCTCACGTAAAATAAGTTGGATGCGAAGACAATTTAATGTAAAAATGTATTTACTCTATTTTCTATAAAAATTAACAGTTGCTCTCCGCCACACATGACCGTTTGGTGTAGGAGGGAAATGCTCTCTTGCATCGCATTTGACACTCAATTTTGAACCTTAAACAAATGAGCCTGAACCGATGAAAATGAATGTGTTCTTTTAACTACCGGATGAAAAAGGACTTAGTAGATCTTATATATGCGAGGTGTGATCAAAATGTTCGGTAAATAGTCCCGCAACTAATGAACGCGTGCCACTAGGCGTTGCCAGTGTGTATGGTTATTGGGTTTAGTTTGAGGTTTGGTACCACTCGCCGATTTTTCTCTTCGCGTCTTTGATAATTTCGTTCATAATATTGCCTTTGGTCGCGCTGAGAGACACTGACTGAGTCGCATTGTGCCGGTATTCCGGGAACCCGCGAATGTAAACACCTCCAAGTCGCAGTTAGCGCCATGCCACGATCGTGGATAAGTGCATGATGGTGATAATTAGTAGGTCATGGTAACTCAATTGACGACAGTGAATCACGGCTAACTGCATGAATAAAATGTGTGTGTGTGTGTGCCACGATGCGTTTCCGCGTGTCGTCTCTCTTCACACGAAGATCGAAGCTGATGGTCCCGCCTCTAGGCCCGGTTTGGTGGAGAAGCAAGTTGTTCTCTTGCGCTCTCTGCCACACATGTCCGCTTGGTGGGGGATCTAGTTGCTCTCTCGCGCTCTCCACCGCATATAGTCATGAAAGCCCGGCTCATCTGTCCTAATATGCAGTCTAATTTGCCGTTTTTTGTTAAATGATTAACACATTGACTGCCAAGCTACATGTGGAACTTTTTCGGTTCGGGCCAAACGTACGATGATGGCACCGGTAATATAAGTTTTGGTAAATTTTTAGTTTTTTTTTATCAAAACTTTTTGTTTAGAAATAGTTCTATGAAAAGGAATTGAAAAAACTTTTATTATATTTTTATGCAAAAGTATATTTGATTTATAAATAATACGTTTATGAAATTGAAGTTTTTGAAAGGTTATAATCAATTTTAGCAAAAGTATATTTTATTTAGAGTTATTGCCTTTATGAAAGTAAATATACCTGTTGATGTTGATTAGGATGTTTTCTGAGTTGATAGGCTACTTGAAAATTACTCAATAAAAAAAGAACAGAAACGTTTTTCGTCTAGTTATTTGAATCCTCTCTGTATTGATACATGTATTTACATATTCATGTATTCATGTATTTATAAAGTACAGCGAAGCGAGTGTAAAGAGAAAGATGAAGGATAAAGAGAAATGGAATAAAGAAAGAGAAAATAGTATAAAAAACAACATAAGAAAGTTAAAAAGGTTTTAATTACTACATTTTGGTGACATGCGATGTTCCATTATATAAAAATAAGGGCTTTCCCACGTTGCCTTATATTTCGGTAAAAATTGTTGCTACCCGTATTATAGCATTAATAAATATTCTGGCTCGATTATTTAAATAGCAAGATGCATTGTGTTATCCCATTTGCAAGCAAATTTCGAATCTCATTCGTTAGCAAATCATTGTAACTGTTTTCAAGATGGCGCCCATCATTTCAAAATTTCTTCTCATAGCGAGCATTTTCATAATTTTCGCGGTCAAATTTTTTTTCCTCTCCTCGTTGGATTGTAGACTTCCAAACCGCTTTGACTCAAAATTTATCTGAGTCGTATTGTCGAAGCCGTAATAATGTGGAGTCAAAATTAGAGTCGGAATTCGAGAGTTGTTTGTTTCATTTTCGCGTTGATTTTTATATGGCAAGGTTTAAAATGTTTGAGTATATATATATATACAGTAGAGCATTCTAAGAGATTCAATAAAGAAGTAGCAAAATTTTCCGGAATCTATTCGAGTTTTTAAGATTATTTTTTGACTAGATATAAATAATGGATTTACAGGCATCGCTTGGTAGTTTTAGTTCACTTTATAGTTTTAAGTTAATTTAAAGGTTTAAAGTCGAAAAATATTCGTTAAAGACACTAATTTATACTGGGTCAAATTCGGTCTGATTAAATTTATTATGCTTGCCGTATATAAATTGTGTGAGATTTCAAAATAAGCAAAATTTGTTTAATTGAAGTAGAGAAATTGTTTTCGTAAATTCTTTTGATAAATTAATTTGCTTTTTTACTTTATATATATATATATATATATATATATATTATATATATATTCATCAATTTTTATATTTTTTATAGGTGCGCTGATTGTTGTTGTTTATTTTTTTCTTTCTTTCTTTTTCAGGACAATTCCAAGTGATGTTTCGTATGGTTAGGCTGTTTAAACATTTTATTTTAGACGTTGTTCGAATTCAACGTTAAACTCTAGGTTTAAGGTGGAGTGGCATGCTTGACCTTCATTAGAATCAGCAATTTGGATAGTCCCGGGTTTGTATATTATTATTTTTTATTATATATATATATATATATATATACACACTCCTCGTTCGTAGTTCTTATGCTATTATTATTTTTATTGTATATATTCCTTCGCTTGTATAGGAATGTATATTTATTTTCAATATGTTTAGTGAAATTGGCTCGAATAATTTGTCTAAATAAACAGTGATGTGATGGTGTTTTATTTAATTCTTTTGGATATATATATAAACGTTATTATTATTATTATTATTATTTAATTATACTAAATGGCTGGTTAGGCCTTCTAAGTCAACTGGTGGGTTATGCCAACTGGCGGTTTAAGTTAGCTGACGGGGACAAACGCACAAAAATGCACGTACACCTCCGACTAGGATTATGCCAATCCAATAATTCGTCGAAATAAAGAGTGATGTGGTGGTGTTTTATTTAATTCTTTTGGTTATATATATAAACATTATTATTATTATTTAATTGTACCAAATGTCTGGTTAGGCCTTCTAATCAACTGGCGGGTTAAGCCAGCTGACGGATTATGCCAATCCAATAATTCGTCCTTATGCTATTATTATTATTATTATTTTTGTTTGCATATATTCCTTCGCTTGTATAGGAATGTATATTTATTTTCAATACATTTCGTGAAATTGGATCCAATAATTTGTCTAAATAAGCAGAGTGATGTGATGGTGTTTTATTTAATTCTTTTGGATGTGTATATATAAACGTTATTATTATTATTATTATTATTTAATTATGCCAAATGGCTGGTTAGGCCTTCTAAGTCAACTGGCAGGTTAAGCCAGCTGACGGATTATGCCAATCCAATAATTCGTCTAAATAAAGAGTGATGTGGTGGTGTTTTATTTAATTCTTTTGGTTGTATATATAAACGTTATTATTATTATTATTTAATTATACCAAATGACTGGTTAGGCCTTCTAAGCCAACTGACGGATTATACCAACTGGCGGGTTAAGCCAGAATATATGCTTTAATTAAATAAATAGCGCAAACTCGCAACTCAGCCAGATACGCCAACTGGCTGGTTAAGCCAGAATATATGCTTTAATTAAATAAATAGTGCAAACTGGCAACTTAGCCTTCTAAGCCAACTGGCTGATTAAACCAGAATATATGCTTTAATTAAATAAACAGCGCAATCTGGCAACTCAGCCAGATAAGCCAACTGGCTGATTTGGAACATATTAAGACAACGGCCGCTCGGCTGAAGTCTTAATATGCGCTTGGCTCCCTCCAGGCGAACACCTCTCCTCTTCCTTTCTCTCCTTCTCCTCTCTTTCTCTTGGGGGATAACTCCGCCTCCAAGTTACATAACCTCTTGTTGCTCTTGCAACATTCCCCCCTCCTCCTGTGTTGCATAACAACTTGCAGCATTCCCCCTTGGTGCATAACAACTTGCAACCTTTCCCCTTCTTGCATAAGAACTTGCAACATTCCCCCTCCCCATTTGTTGCATAACAATTTGCAACATCCCACCCCCATTTGTTGCACAACCCTTTGTAACATTGGTCAATATTACATTAAACATTGCAACATTCCTGTACTCTCCCATTTTCTGGTCATACTACTGAGGGAACTTGATTATTTGACTGACCGAGGAAGTCATCCAAGTCACACCTCATGGGTCAGATATACAAAATATTGTCAACGTAGTGCAACCATGGGATGCCAACCCCAAGGGCTCTCGGGATGTAAGTTATCTCAAATTATTCTATATAAATATTGGAGAGAGGGGCGACAAAAGATTACCCATAGCGATCCGAAAAACCTGTGGATGTTGTCGTCAGCATGTCGTCAATTGGCACTTTTGTTCATTGTTCACAAAATTGCCAATTGACGACATGTTCTATTTTCTCCCACGAGAATTACTTACGTATGAACTGCCACTACCTGCACACATTGTTTTGGAACTCATTAAACTTTGCAAATTCACGTTTAATCGTCAATATTATCAATGTTACGTGAAATAATTTAATAATTTATATGTATATTTTTTTATGCAGGAAGGAGAGGCCAAATGCCGACAAAATTGCCCCCCCCCCCCCCAACCATCATAGAAGTAGGAGAAAGCAAAATCAAGGTCCGGGATTTTCGAGATGCCTAGACACTGAGTGTCAAAGATGGGAGGTCATAGACAGGAGGAAAGATGGATTGAGGAAAATTGTTCCAGAGTTGACCGGTTGAGTAGATGAAAGACTGAAAATACCGATTAACCCTTCAGTTAGATAGTTGGACAGAAAAGGAATGAGAAAGTGTAGAAAGTCGGGTGCTGCGATAGTAAAGAGAGAGTGAGGCAACATTGCGGCGAGGAGAGAGAGATTGAAGACAATCAGTAAGAGGCGGGGAATTGATGAAACGAAAAGAATTTAATTCCAGCCGGTCAAGTACGGCTGTGTGGGTTGAGCCACTCCAAACATGAGAAGCATACTCCATACAGGGACGAACAAGACCCCTGTACAGAGAGAGCAACTGAGTGGGGGTGAAGAAACTGCGGAGGCGGTACAGCACACCTAACCTCTTAGAAGCTGTTTTAGGAAGACAGTATATGTGATCTTTCCAGGAAAGATCACGAGAAAGAGAAACGCCAAGAATGTTAAGAGAAGAGGAAGAAATGAATTGTGTATTGTTGAAGGTAAGGGGATAGTCGTGTGGAAGACTGTAACGAGAAGACAGATGGAGGAACTGAGTTTTTGAGGCATTGAAAGCCACAAGGTTTTCTCTGCACCAATCAGATATAGCAGAAAGATCAGAGGTCAGGTGTCCCATAGCCGTCCTACGCGAATCATGAAGTGACTGCTGTGAGGGACGCTTTGGGAAGTGGATGGAGAAGTGAAAAGTGGAATCATCGGCATAGAAGTGAATAGAACAGGAAGTGCGAATTAAAAGATCATTAATAAATAAAAGGAAAAGAGTGGGTGACAGGACAGACCCCTGAGGAACACCACTGTTAATAGCTTTGGGAGAAGAACAGTGGCCATCTACAACTGCACCTATAGATCGGCCAGAAAGGATTAAAGCACAGATAGAAGGATAGAAACAGAAGGAAGGCAGTTTCGAAATTAAAGATTTGTGTCACACTCTATCAAAAGCTTTTGATATGTCTAACGCAATAGCAAAAGTTTTACCGAAATCCAGAAAGGAGGATGACCAAGAATCAGAGAGATATGGAAGAAGATCGCCAATAGATCGCCCCTTGCGGAACCCATAGCGACGATCTGAAAGAAGATTGTGAGAAGAGAGATGTTTAAGAATCTTGCTATTAAGGATAGATTCAAAAACTTTGGAAAGGCAAAAAATCAAAGCAAATGGACGATAGTTGGAGGGTTGAGAGCGGTCATCCTTCTTTAGGACAGGCTGAATGAAAGCGAACTTCCAACAGGAAGGAAAGGTACCAGATGAGAGACAAAGACGAAAGAGTTTGCTTAGGCATGGTGTCAGCACAGAAGCTCAGTTCTTAAGAACAACAGGAGGAACACTATCAGGACCGTACGCCTTCCTAGAGTTGAGCCGAGATATGGCATAAAAAACATTTTTAGAAGAGATTCTAATTTCAGACATAATAAAGTCAGAGGGAGGAGGAGATGGAGGAACAGCACCGGAATCGTCCAGGGTTGAATTGTAAATGAAAGTTTGCGCGAAGATTTCACCTTTATCAGGAGAAGAGACGGCAACTAAGCTGTCGGAATGAAAAAGAGGAGGGAAAGAAGAGGACAGAAAGTTGTTGAAGAGGTTTTTAGCCAGAAAGAGCGAGAATAATTAGAATTGGATAGATTTTCACATTTTTTTCGGATGAAAAATTTTTGGCGAGTTGAAGAACAGATGATTCCGGCAGAAATATAAGCTGAGTGGGAGTAAGGAGTTCGATAGCGATAGCATTATAACAAGTAAAGTTAAACCAAGATTTTTTTTCATTAGTAGTAGGAATACAATATATATATATATATATATATATATATATATATATAGATATATATATATATATATATATATATTATGAGGTAATCGTAACCTGTAATCGCAATCGATTACAATCGATTATATTTTTTTAAGTTCGTAATCGTAATCGTAATCAATTACATTCACTTCTTGTGCACTGCACTGTAATCATAATCGTAATCGACTGCACTACTAATATAATCGCAATCATGATTACTTTGGTATTTGATAATTTTCTGAATAGTGAATTATCTTTCTTCTTTCTTTTAGAAATATTGATTAAAATACAACTGTATATAAGTGGAATTGACATTCATTAAATTGAATATTACACCATAGAATCGAATTCCAAATAAAAGCTGTATTATAGTAAAAATCCTGCAGTTAATCAGTTTTTAAGCCGTGTCAGTATCTAAGTGAGTATAGTGTGCACAGATGGTATTTCTTTTTAAGTAGTGAGATCGCGGCGTATGTCAAAAAAAAAAAGATAAATAAAAACGAAGCGAATTAATCTATACAGCATTTTTCCGAGTGTTTCTTTTCGAAGGAAATTAGCTGCCCATCGCTAGGCTGGAAAGAATTTCCTACAACTCTCCCCTAATTATCCCTCGCGCCCACACTCCCGAGCACCAGTCTGAGAATTACACTATACAGCGTACCACATTCCCCATCCCCTGGAATAACGGAGAATACTTTCCCTCACTCAGTTTGAATTAAGCCCCAACCAATACATCCCATTGGTATGCCGTTTGTAGGCATTATTGTGCCCTGAGCAAATTCCACGACTTGCACCACCCATCCCCCTGTATTTACTTATTGATTCATTTATTTATTTATTTATTTACATTTAATATTGAACATAGATTCAGATATTATTTTGTGTTATAACAAAGACAGAGCAAAAACCTGATATACAGTATATAAATACTTATATAGTAGCCTACCGATCATCAATCTGTAGTGACCTAGAAAGTAGAGTTACTCTAATTTACAAATTAAATTGAAATGAATAATTAGGGGTCACCAGTTTGGGGCACAACCCAAACAAACAATATTTAATAAGGAGAGAGAAATTACTTTGTTGTTTTGTGTTTAATTAGAAAAATAAATTAATTATTTGTTCACAGTGATTAACAATTATTTATATGGTAATTGTGCTATATTACAATGGCTGAATCTTAGCAATGAGAAATGGCTTATACAGTATCAACGTTAAGTGAATATAATAATTACAAGAAACACTAATTCAGTAGGGTAAGGAGATGTGCGGCAATGAACACACAATAATAAGTAATTAAGCCAAATAATGTTACAATGTTATAATGTTTCAGACCAACAAAGATCCTAGGATCCACTCATGGCTGGTCTACCTAACTGTGTTCGTAATTGTGTATTGTGTATGTCCTCCGTGGTGGCGGAGGGGACCTACAATTTTACGTGGGTTCCGAACCACAAGAACATAAGAAATTTATGTAAGAACTGCCTGCACATTGGCAACGACCAATTTTTACAAAACTAAATAATTATCAATTTAAAACTAATTAATTATAGATTTAAAACTAAAGATAGAATCTCTGGATCCAGAGGATCAAGTCATAATAGACTACTATCCACAAATATGTTACACTCTATATCTATTTATAACCGACATGCAAATATATCAGATCCAAAAAATTCAGTCAATTTCATTACGGTATCCATCAATACTAGTACCTTGCCAACCAAAAATAAGTCACGGTCCATTTCGATTGCGGACCAAGTCAAAATTGACCACCATATACATTACAATATATATAATTAGGAGGAAAAGTGTAGGTGTGGCCGTAAAGACTGTACAGTAATGTAGAAAAATGTGTGCACGCATTTTGGGTCTCCCATTTCAAGGTGTTTGTGGGGCAAGTGAAGATGATGAGTTTTTCAATACCTCACAGTACTATGGGGGGCACCGCTCGGCAGAGGAATCTCTTTAAATGGGGTGTGTAAGGTCAGAGAGTATCCCCTAGCCCAAGATGCTGCCTCCCTATATCCCACAACACTTGTGTTGAGCTGTGGGATCTATCACCACAAAGCCTTAATTTTACTACCCTAAACTATACCCAATCTATCAACATATGCGTCTAATCGATTTCTAAACATGTTTATAGACGTGCTACTAATTACTTCTACCGGCAAACTATTCCACCTATTTACTATTCTATGCGTAAAAAAGTTTTTCGCAACTGCTGTCTCGAACCTTCTACTTGTCAACTTAAACCCGTTATTTCTAGTCCTATTATATTGAGATATTTCGAAAAAGCTATCTCTATCTACGTTATCGAACCCATTCATAATTTCGAAAACCTGGATTAGATCACCCCTTAGCCTCCTCGTCTCGAGTGTTGTCAATTTTAACTCCTTAAGCTCGTCTTTGAACTCTTTCGATTTTGTCTATATCTTTGCATATATGCGGATTCCAAAATTGGATCGCGTACTCCAAATGGGGTCTAACTAATGATTTATAAAGAGGAATTATAATATCATAACGGAGTTAATAAAAGTACGGTGTTGGTACAGCAAAGCGATTAGGCAAGTAAAATAAAATACATAAATGAACAAATAAACAAGCGGATACAAATATGGTAAGATAATTCAATACGGTAAAATAATTGAACGGGCTTACTGTAGTAGTAATAGGAAAGTTAGTTTGCCGGTTGTTTGCGTACACTTTTGGGCCTACTCTATTAGGCAGAGTTTGTGGACTTTTCAGCTTTGAATCTTGAATAGTCTAGCACGACTTAACAAAACACTGTAGGCCGAATGAGGGCCTACAAGAGGCTTACCGAACTGCGATTTTGACGGAGATAACTTTGAAGGCTGAAGAAGCCTACGTGAAGGTTTACCGTCCTACGTTTCGACGTGGATAACTCTGGAGACTGATGAGGGCCTACGTCAAGGTTGACCATACTGCGTTTCGACGGAGATGGTCTGAGGACGTACAGACCTACCGACAGGAGAATGTGTTGAGGGTCTGTTGATAGACTTGTTGAAAGGGCCCCGATCGAATTGTGGTGAAGGATGAGTGAAGCCAGAGTGATGTCTGCTTCCGGCTAGATGAAATTGTAGGTCGCCTGAAGTGGTGATTCACTTCATGTACTGGTGAATTGTTGCTTGAAGGACTGAGAGCAGTTGAGCTCGAACGGCGCTACGTGAAAGTGGAGATTCACAAGAAGGAGTAACGAGCAGTGAGAGCGATTTTTAATGAGCTCGGGCTTTTATAGGTTCGGAAGACGCGTAGTTTTTGTGTTTTTTCAGAAAAAAAACAGCACAGTTTGATTCTCTCTCCTTAAACCCACGTGTATTTTTCGGTCTCCGGTGATTCACAGATGTTTGCGAAAGGCGAAGAAAGGAATTTTCGGTCAGTCCATACACATATATAGGCGGTTTATGAATGAAAATAAACAATGTTTTGATGCATATTAAATTTTAATAACATTATAACATTACCAGACTGATGGGTATCTGTAGTTTTCATACGTCACTGCTTAGAATATCTTCCAATTGGCAAATGGACGACAGCTGAATGGATACTACTGGTATGGCATTGTTATATCCGGAGCAAATGCTATTTCTAGATCAGCAACACTGATATAGTAATAAAGTCACTGAGAGAAATATTATTTAGAAACAAAGAATGTTTTGTATTGAGGCAGTATCATAAATGCATATAATTGTTTTGTATTAATAAGTTCAATGCTACAACTTAAGTTTTCAACCACTGTAGCTGTGATTCTCGGCGGTCTCTCACCTCAAAGGAAAGAATTACAGAAAATAAAACTCTTACAGTGATTCATATCAATAAACATAGAGCCATTTAAACGATGATATTTGACAATTTTGCAAAGGTGTTACACATTTATAATTACCATTGTATTTGAAAGATATTTTATACATGAGCACAAAAATTTAATATCTTGTCTAGCCACCGTTATTGTCAATGACTTCCTGCAGTCGATGTGGTACAGAAGCAGTATGATTATATACAGGATGTTGATTCTTCTGCAGCACCTCCCACTCACTAAATGTGTGTTGTAAAAGCTGGTCCGTTGTTCGTTCCTCCGCTGGTTCCTACACATTTACGAATTGGGGACCTGTCTTGCATAAAGATGATTTGCTCAGGAAAAGGCAGAGTATATGCACGCACGGAAGGAAGCACAACCTCTTCGAAAATTTCCATATACTGGTCTGCAGTAAACCTCCCTTCTATTTTGATGAGCTCTCCTACACCATACAGATGAATCCATCCCCACATGTTACAGGTGACATGACCGCTACGTATTTCCTCACAGATGTGTTCTTGAGTATATCGAGAATTATTCCTCCTCCAACAATGAAGACGACCATGGGATGTGGAGGAAAAGGTCTTTTCGTCAGTAAATATCACTCGGCTCCAAAAGTCAAGTCCTTTGTCAACATGTTGCTGAGCAAATCGAAGTCTATTTTCTCGATGTTGCTGATTTAACTTCTCCTTGATAGCCGGGGTCCGATGGTGTAACCCAGCTTCATATAGCCGCTGCCTTACTGTAATTGCCGAAACATCAAGCTGCAATTGTTCTCTTATGGCAACAGCATTGGTAACAGGGGCGTATATTTAGGGTGTGATAGGTGTGCGGCGCACACCCACAAAAGCTGTAAAATAATTATTTTAAAAAATTAATGAATAAATGATTAAATCTTTTATACTAAATAATATTTAATAAAAATAAAAGGTCATGATAATTTTGCATGCATTAATACACAGTATTAACCTTCGTTGTTGCTTCAAGTACTTTCTCTTCGCTGCTCATATCTGCGGTCAAGCTGAACCTTTCTCGCACACTTTAGGGAGGAGGGATAGAAGTGAGGACAGGTAGGAGATGGGGTAGATGAAAGGGAGTGTTAGGGAATAGTGGGGGTTATTACTGACTGAAGTCGAGCGGAGCGGCAGTAGCACACAGCTTGCTGTTTGGTGTGGGTGTGTTTCGCAGTGTCGTTCGATAATATAGCCTAGTTTTGTTACTTATGCACCGCAGAAAGAGATTTGGATTTGCTTGATTCGTTCATTTTTAACGAATCACTATTGTTTGTATGTTTAACTTTCCAATTCTTAATGCATTTCTACATTAGTTTTTTTCTATCTCGCATATATATATATACATACACACACAGTATATACACACTGCCATTTAAAAGCATGCCATTTATTATATATAAGTTAAATTTTAGGGTTTAGGTACCTTGTTATAATATTCAGCACACCCTGTTTTATTAACTACCATATGTCACTGATTGGTAAAGGGATGGGCTTCGGCAGCAACGCAGATCCTCCGATCATCCACAGCACTCGTTAGTCGAGGTTTCCCTGATCTGCAGTGATCTCGTAGATTCCCTTCCTCTTGCCACCTCTTCAACCATATATAAACAGTGTTCCTAGAAATTCCAAGTTCTCTTGCAATTTGAGTTGGAGACAGCCCGCTCTCTTCATGCCGATGATTCTTCCCCTTTCAGCAATTTTCTGGTGATGATAATCCATTCTACAGAGTAGTTGCTTCGATGAGATTCAGGAATAGTGTGAGCTTATTCTGTCACCATACCTGTTAACACCTCTGTCATGACGTCATGTGGTGTCACGTGATATGTTAGAATTGTTGGAATGCGGAAACAGTTTGGAAAATAGTCATTAAGCTGCTACACCAGTGGTTCCCAAACTTTTTTTTGTGATTACCCCTTTTGGTTAATCGGCAAATGGAAATTACCCCCCTGCAAAAAGCACAGGAAACTTTATTTTACTGAGCATGAGAATAATTATTCAAATTTTATAATAATACTTGTATATTTCTATGTAAACAGTGCCTTATGTATAAGTTAAACACATGATACTGGTTAAAGAATGGCTACAACATCACATAGGAAGCAAGCAAAATGCGTCATCACCAACTACTAGTTTAGTGCGAGGGATGCTGAACTAAAACCTGAATTCTGGGTTCAGTTTCGCTCAAGGCGCAGCGTAAATCGCCTTCAATGTGCAGCCGATTTCGCAGTTTGTTCTTTATGACCATCATTGCTGCAAAGCCTGCCTCACAACGATAACTTGTCGCAAAAGGCACCAGCACTTTCTTTGCCTCTTCAGCAAGGAAAAGATACTCTCCATCCACTTTTGCCCAAAATGTCTCAATTTTTTCTCTGTAAACTCAAACTTCAGAATAAGATCTTGCCGCATTTTCAGGGATTCTGCTTTCAGTTCAGGTGAGTCACTGCTTTTCAGGGCGTAATAAGTGAATGGCCTCTTTTTTTAGATAGCATGGCTGCGTATTAAATATGCTTCTGTACCACATCGACTGCAGGAAGTCATTGACAACAACGGTGGCTAGACAAGATGTTAAATTTGTTGTGTTCATGTATAAAATATCTCTCAAATACAATGGTAATTATGAGTGTGTAACACCTTTGCAAAACTGTCAAATATCATCGTTTAAATGGCTCTATGTTTATTGATATGAATCACTGTAATAGTTTTATTTTCTGTAATTCTCTCCTTTGAGGTGAGAGACCGCCAAGAGTCAGCTGCAGTGGTTGAAAACTTAAGTTGTAACATGGAACTTATTAATACAAAACAATTATATGCATTTATGATACTGCCTCAATACAAAACATTCTTCTTTTCTAGGCAATATTTCTTTCAGTGACGGTTTATTACTATATCAGTGTTGCTAATCTAGAAATAGCATTTGCTCCGGATATAACAATGCCATACCAGTAGTATCCATTCAGCTGTCGTCCATTTGCCAATTGGAAGATATTCTAAGCAATGACGTATGAAATCTACAGATACCCATCAATCTGGTAATGTTATAATGTTATTAAAATTTAATATGCATCAAAACATTGTTTTTTTCATTCATAACCCGCCCATATATGTATTTATATTATCAGGTTTTTGCTCTGTCTTTGTTATAACACAAAATAATATCTAAATCTATGTTCGAAATTAAATGTAAATAAATAAATAAATGAATGAATTTGGAATTTGCTCAGGGCGCAATAATACCTACCAACGGCTCTGTTTTTATACATTGAAACGTCAGTTTGTTCAGGCTTGCCAATACCATGAACATTGTCATCACGTCCGAAGGTTTTTTTTTAGTTTTTACAAGACCATTTTTTATTCACTTCATTGACATCCCCCTTCTTAATATATAACCCCTTCTTGAATTTATATTTAATTATTCATTTATGTTTCCTTAGTAATATGTAAAACAGAGTGATGAATGGAAATAACTAAGTTCTAAAGATATTTGGCAATGAGTCAACGAACCAATCAGCGCTCACTCACTAAACATTCATTCATAAAATGTTAAACCCGTTTGTAGTACACACAACAAATATATGCCAGGTTTCGCTATCTGTTCTCAAGATTGTCCTAAGAATAATGAGCGCAACTGTACATATGAACATCCCCCAATATGCAGTTTTTTTCTACAATAATAGTCATTGTAAATTCGGAGACAGATGCAGATTGTACCACCCGGACATTTGCAGGACTTATGCAAAATATGGAACCTGCAAATATGAGAAAAAATGCTACTATCAACATCTCCCGACGAACCCGAAGGACAAAAGACAAGCTTCAAAGGACAATTGGAAAAACGTGAATAAATATATGTACACAAACCGTGAACAAAATTTTTACAACATCGCAAAGACAATATGGCTGCTCAGTGTCATACAATGCATGCAGTCGACACAGCTGGGAACCCCCAAGTTGAGCCGCTTCCTGGCAAGAAGCTACCAGAACAGGTAGGCGGAAACGGGTCTCTTCGGAGGACCTTAGGGCACCTAACCCACGATACCGAAGGAAAACGAACTTGAAATACACTTGGGGCAATGCACAACAAATAATATAAATATTGTCCTGGATAATATTCAAGGAATAAAACCAAACCACTCACTGAACAAGGTTTTATCCCGGAAAAGATTTATGGACGAAACAAGGGCGGACATCGCATGCCTCACAAAAATTCATCTTAAAAACTACCAAGGAAACTGTGAAAACTGCGATTGATAAGAAAGAGATAAATATCGAGGGTTTCAACTCACTAAGAGCTGATAGAACAGCGAGACGTAAAGGTGGCTCTGCTATATATATATATATATATATATATATATATATATATATATATATATATATGAGAGTCATATGACAGGGATGGTAATAAGTAAATCAAACAGTTTCTTGGAACTTCTAGCAGTGAAAATATAGGTACTATAGACCTTCAAACACTCCAACCGAAAAATTCTTGGATGCCTAGTAAAGTTTGTAAATTCTCCATCCCCCAATATAATACTCTGCGGAGACTTTAATTTCCCATTTATAAGGTGCAAAAAGGTGGCTATATATATATATATACACACATATATATATAGAGGGCGTCCCAAAAAAATGTATACACACTTTAACAGCTGATAGCTCAATTGATGTTTCTTTCTTTCCAAGTTAAACCCATTAGAATTAATAATGGCAGTCAGACTAAGCTTTGAACAAAGGAAATTCATTCTAAAATGCTACTGGAAGTGTGAAAACGCAGTTGAAGTGCAAAGACAGTTTAGGAGGGAGTTTCAAACAGATCCACCAACGCGACTTACCATCACTCGAATTAGAGATAAGTTTGAAGCCGATGGAACTGTTCAGAATGTCCACAAGAAGCGTTCCGGAAGACCACGGACATCGACAAGCCCCACAAAGCAAGAAAGAGTACTGGAAACGTATCACCAAAGTCCAAGAAAATCTGTGCGGCAAGCGAGTCGTGAGGTAGGAATTTCAGAATCGTCTGTCCAACGCATTTGAAGCGCTGTCAATGGAAAAGTTACATTCCAAGATTAGTCCATGCTATTAATGAAGATGATCCGGACCGAAGAGTGGAGTATTGCGAGTGGTACTTGGCACGATGTGGATGTGGATTGGACGAAGGGGTTTCGTAGAATACCCTCCGCGTTCACCAGACCTCACACCACTAGACTTTTTTTATGGGGATACTTAAAAGACAAAGTCTACGCTATAAAACCTGCAACAGTCGCTGAATTGAGAGCAGCCATTGAACGAGAATGCACACAAATACCAAACGAAATGTTTCGTGATGTTTGCGATTCCATTGCTTCGCGTTATCAGCAGTGCCTGGACCAGAACGGACGTCAGTTTGAAAACAGGCGTTGACAAAACAATTAAATAATGTCTGTAGATTCTATTACATTTTGAAAATGAAATGTATTTTAATAAACACTGCCTTTATAAGTATTTAAAGTGTGTATACATTTTTTTGGGACGCCCTGTATATACATATATATATATATATATATATATATATATATATACCAGGACGAGGGGTCACAAGAGAAGACCAGGAGCAAGCATAAATGTTGATGGCTTTCACAAACGAGTTTATGTTGACACAGAAGATAACAGAAAACATCAGAAAAAATAACTGCCGGAATCTGGTATTCACGAATAACACGAACTTGATTGGATTGCTGATATAAATATAGCCCCCAACTATTATATCAGACCACAACATGATCGAGATATCAACAAATATGGCGACAACATTAAAAGACTCCAAGACTATAAATTGGGAAGCAATCAGATCACACATGGCCCAAATAGAGTGGAGAACAGTTTTAGAGAACAAAATAACTGAAGAAATGACAACAACCGTGGAAGAAAAGACCCTGGGAATTTTAGAAAAATATGCTCCGAAAGCACAACCAAAAGGAAAGAAGAAGTGGTTCGAGAGGCAATAGAGAACAGTATTCTGCAAAAGAAAGAGTAGCGGCAAAGTTAGTTAATTCCAGAGACAACAGTACCAGGAAAGTAATAGAAGAAAAACTGGAAAGTATCGATAGGGAAATACAAACCCTGATTAACGGCCATACAGAGAGGGAAGATGAAAAGGCGGTAGAAGTAATAAAGGAAAATCCAAAATACTTCCATAGCTATACAAAAAGGAAAACAAAAATGCGCGCCATTATTGGGCCCTTAAGGAAAGGAAATAATGAACTTAACGGACGATCTAAAAAAAAATATCTGAAACATTGAGAGCCCAGTATGAATCAGTCTTCAGTACCCCAAAAAATGACAAAGCGATACCTGACATAGATGCATTCTTTGAAGAGAAATTGTAAGGAGATTGTCTAACAGATTTTGATTTTACCCCAGAAGATGTAGCGCGAATGATAGTACAAATGAAATCATATTCAGCTGCAGGTCCAGACAAATGGAACGCATTATTGATTAAAAACTGTAAAAATGAAATAGCTACACCCTTATATTGGATATGGATAAGATCTCTAGACACTGGGGAAATATCGAGCACCTTGAAAAGAGCAAACATGTCCCTGTATATAAAGGAGGGGAGAGAGCTCAAGCAAAGAACTATAGACCAGTGTCATTGACGTCCCACCTCACCAAAGTATTTGAAAGAATAGTTGGAGAGAAAATCTATGACTTCTTGGAGACACTGGAAAGACTCGACGAAAATCAGCACGGATTCTGATCAGGAAGATCATGCCTATCACAACTTATAGAGCACTATAACAATATCCTAGATGCACTGGAAGGCAATGAAAACTACGATGTCATATACACAGATTTTTCTAAAGCTTTTGACAAGTACGATCATGGTATAATAGCACATAAAATGAAACATATGGGAATAACAGACAAAATGGGAAAATGGATCTCCAGCTTCCTCAAAGAACGTCTACAGGTCGTAAAAATTCAAGGTATATTATCATCAGAATCAGAAGTGCGCAGCTCAGTACCACAAGGTACAGTACTGTCCCACCTATTTATTATCATGCTAACAGACACAGACAGTAAGGTAAACAGCAACAGTGTAATAAAATCCTTTGCAGACGCGATACAAAGATCAGCAGAAAAATCAGCGATGCAAAAGAGGTGGAGGCCTTGCAGAGAGACACGAACAAACTATACAAATGGTCAGAAGACAACAACATTACATTTAACACCGAAAAATTTCAGCTCTTGAGATATGGTAGAAATGAGGAACTTAAACAGACTGCAAATTATGCTCCAGATAAACAGGAAATTCAGAGAAGAACGAAATCGATCGATTTGGGGTAATAATGACCGATGATGCGAAATTCGAAACACAAAATCAGACAGCGATAAACAAAATAAAAAGAGTTGCGGGACAGGTACTAAGAACGTTCAAAAGAAGGGACAAGACAGTAATGATTCCCATGCTGAAAACAAAAAGGAAGAAACTAATAAACTAGAAGAAACTCAGTGACATTTCACAGAAAAGATTGGTGGCTGCAAAGAACTCGACTACTGGGAAAGACTACGTAAACTAAATCTGTACTTCATGGAAAGAAGAGAAAGGTACACCATAATCTGCATATGGAAAATGATCGAAAAACTGGTACCAAACCTCAAACTAAATCCAATTACAATATCATCCAAACAACGCTAGAAAAGAGGAAAGGCAGAATCTGGAGTGTTCCCAAGTTAAAGCCCTGACAAGGGACTTCTTCAACACTGAAGGAAAACACCTTGGTTATCAGAGGGCCAAGACTTTTAAACCAGCTTCCAAAGGACCTCATGAACGTTACAGAGGTCAAAATTGAAGTCTTCAAAAGACGAGATGCCTGGCTCAAAACGGTACCACATGAACCGGGTATACCTGGCTATGTGCGGTGGAGAGCGCAAGAGAGAAACTTGCTCCTCCATCAAGCCAGGCCCAGCCAGCTTGACCTTCGTGTGAAGAGAGATCAACGCACGGAACTGCAACGAGGTTAACGAGGTTAATCGGGAGGTCATGAGATCGAGTCCGTGCAAGGACTTTGTAGTTTCTGACCGCTCGTGGTGGGTCGTTGTTCGGATTCCACGTTAAGCTGTAGATCTAAGGTGAGGAACAAGCTCATTCCGTCAGAGTGAGCAATTTGGGTGGAAGCAAAACCAAGGTTAACCAACCAAGGTATATCGGTTAATTTTCGATGGCACACAAGTACTAAACTTTTAGGGAGAGTGGTGTTTTAGGATAAAAGGACCTATACAAGGTTACAGATTAAGGTTTTGAAAATATAAAAATTTTGCCCACATTTTGAGTGGTTTAATAAGAGCATTCCTCTTCCGAAAGGTTTTCAACTCCATTAAAAGTGCTAAAAAATTAAATGAGTATCCATAAGGTTTTCATTATGAAAAACTTTTGAGATTTTTTTGTTTTCTGTGATTAATTTGTTGAACTTTATTTATTTAATTTAAAATTATGTAAAATTTTATTAATATTTACCGTGTGTTTATTATTATTATTATTGTTGTTATTAATGTTGTTATTATTGTTATTATTATTATTATTATTATTGTTATTACTGTTATTATTTTTATTATTACTATTACTACTGCTTGCCGCTTTCACCCCTCTTATGTAATTGTTAACCCCTCCGTCTATGGCCTTGGTCGGTTCGAAGTTGACGGGGGTTCTGGTTAGGTGGCAGCAACAGATTTGTTACTCTGGAATAGCTGGTACCGTATAGGGAATCGTAGCAGTTTCTTCCATACTACTCTTCGATTTCTTCTTGTAGTGGATCGGAGGATTCTGTGGAGCTTACTAAATTCTCTGAAGGTTCCCCGATTCTTCTTGTAACGTATCGGGAAATTATCTTCTCTGTTTAAGACTAAGTTCTCTGAAGAGAGCAAGGCTCGAAGAAGAAGACGAAGATTTTTTTCTTACTGTAGTTTTACTGCTAAAATGTTACAAGTAATGTTCAGCCTCTAAGTTAGATCAGCCAATTCAGAATGAACATTGGGGAAATTTTATGGGTTTTTATACTGAATTTTTTACTGACATCATTATCTGGTTTTGATTTTTATTCTCAATTGGCTGATTTACTTTGCAAAACATTTAAAGATAAAACAAATATTTTTGCGGTAGCAATATCTAGACTGCTATTTTAGCTGTAGCAAGAGGAAGCCATATTTTTATTTTAAACCGCATATTGACAGATCTGATGTTAAAAAATTGAAATTGAAATATGCCTTCCCATCACGAATTACAAACAAACCTGCACATGAGCAAAAATTAAATGCTTAAGATCCAAAATTAAACATTAAGCAGGACATGACTTCATCTTTTACAACGAAGAGAGAATGTATACAGGGAATGAACAATATTACATTATTATGCTAAATCTAAAAAAAATGATTAAATAGTTTAGAAAGAAATAATTCACCAATTATAAAATAGAAAGCAAATCAAAAATTTATCCAAACTCGTGTCAGCGTTACGCGATTTTGGTCTTTATGTAAAAATGAATATATGAATATAAATGTATACAAATATAAGTATTATATGAATATAATGAACATGAGGATTATATAAATATAATGATTTATATAAATATACGAATTATATAAGAATTATACGAATGAATATAAGAATATAGGACTTATTCATTGTTCATTTTTACATAATAAATAAGCTGAATCCCATTAATTTTGCCTAAAAAACCTCCATGCTTTCAACAGCATATTTTTTGTACAGAAAAATATTGTAAAACTCTGTCACTTGTATTCTTTTCTGAATAAAGATTTTTGCATTTAAAATAATCTGTAACCATTTAAATGGTATTAATTGCTTCATTGCTAAAACTAAAGCAAATACGTTACTTTTCTGTTGCATAAATAAACAAATACATAACAGTGATTTTAGGTTGTTTCAAAGACTATAAAATGCCACTAAACCAATTTTAGTTTTAAACAGTTAACATTTTTTATGAATTTTATTTGTTTCTTAAAAAATATATTTATTTTCGACTGCAATTTATTTTTTGAGTTGAGAGATATTGCTGAAGTTCAGCTGAAGCGGAGGATAAGAATTGAAGATGAGACCGATGCTCGTATATAACATCGTTCCCTCGCCCAATCAACGCCGTAAATAAATAACGGAAATAACAGAGAATGGACCGTTCTTCTCCAACGAATAAAACTTGTATAAAATATTTCAAGGGGCTTTTTGGAGTCAGTCCAAACGTATCTATTCAGATATTAATGTTTGGATTACGAGATTATAAAATATTAACGTCACTGAGAATCTGCGAAGCAATTTGGAATCTTGTTCTTATGTCTAAATCAGGTAGTCGGCCAATACGAGCATCGCAGTGAAAATGGCCATAAAATAGCGTACGAGTTTCTCTTCCGTTCCATTTAATTTGGGTGTCGTTGCGCGTTGATTGCAGAGCTAAGTGAAAGGTCGGACGGAGGTTTCGGGTGTTGGGCTCCATTCATTAATTATTCATCGGTTGGTGGAAACAAAAGCAGTCGATAGGTCCTTTCCTCTCAAATTTCGGTTCGGTGCATCTTAAGGGGTTCGAACCGAGGGTTTCCGAAAGATGACGGAGGTAAAACTAGTCGGGTGAGACGCACGCTGCGTTTGGTGCGCGAATACTTCCTAGAATGACAACGTAGGCGGGATGGTGTCGCCAAACCGTTATAAAAACTCGTGAGTCATAAAGAATGTCGAAGTGGAGGGTTGAAATATTGCTTAGCTGACGGATATTAATATGTCATAGCAGTTTTTTCCCCATAAAATTTATGAAGTAATATTTAGAAATATAAAAGGACAGCATTAGGCCGTAAAGTTAAAAATAAATGAAGTTATGAGTGAACAAAATTTTATAGGAACAAAATTATTATAAATAAATTAAATGGAAAATAAATAATCTTATATAAGAATTACCTTCCATCTTCATAAGTTTAAAATGTTTGAGTTAACAAAATATTAATTGGGTATTCAACTAAACCAAATTATAAATTTGGACGATATTCATCTTCATAAATTCAATTCGTTTACAAATAAAAATTCACCGAAAAAGTTTGACCTTCATTCGATAAGAAATCAACGCATAAAACTTCTATCACGTTACCAGGATTTTCTTTTTTTTTTAACACTAACAGTGACCATTAAATCAATTTTTGGGATCGTGGAAGCCAATATTTTTGCGATTTTGATTCGCTTTGAATGAATAAATGAAAAACGTGTTTTTAAATATTTCTTTACAACAGAACCCATAAAATGGAGAACAGAAATCGAAAATAGAAAGATTTAAAACTTGAACTTTTTACCTACGTTTTAAAAAGAATTTAATTGAACCACTAAATAAGAATTTGAAAGTGTATTACGAAATCCAGTTTCACTATATATTTGCGACAACCGTACTCGGCCGAAATAAAACTCTTTTACAGCAATGAGACTTTTAATTTCACGAGGGTCTATGACTGTGGGAAAAGGACTTTTATCTACTTCATTTTTGCATCAGATATGTGACTGTGATTTAAATTTCATTCCTGTTTTTATCTTAAAATGAGTTCAAATTCTGGCGAAGGAACGGCCGTTTTCCATGAATGCACAGGAAAGGATACGCGAATAACTGCATTGCTGATTCACTTGACAGGAAGAAGTCATCAATCTTGGGTTTGAAGATCTCCGCATTTGAAATGTTTCTGACAATATATGCGGATAACGATTATATTCGAAAGATAAATAGTCTTCACAAACTTCAATTTACAGCGCACAATATATATATATATATATAGAGAGAGAGAGAGAGAGAGAGAGAGAGAGAGTCCTCATGATTACTGATTTGCTTCAGTTTCTTTAATAATAAAAAGACTGAGTTAATAGAAAGGAGATTCACATCAGCAAGCGGAACCAAGTCTACTGTTATTTTCACCTTTTCCATGCAAGCTCGTTGCTCCTCCACCACCTTCGGCTTCTTTCTAAATGGGAAATTCTTAAATCTATCCCGAAGCAGAATTTCGTTACCCGAACATAAAAAAAGCCCTTGGCACTGAAAAATATTTTTAGATCACGAGACTATGTCATCCAGGTCAACAGACGCATTGTTTCAAAACTGAGCTTGTGAGTTATTTGATCTAAAAGAATTAGTAACTAGTCACTGAACCTGAAGTAATTAATTTGCAGCTAGTCTCTGGACGAGTGGAAAATAAATTAACTTATTTTTTCTTAAAACGTCGTCAACTGACGACGTTTTAAATAAATATGTTCACTTAAAATGAATAAGTTCACTAGTTTAATTTTGTAGTGAACTCGGATCACCTGAAGATCAGGGACCCCAGCCTTCTTTAATTAGTTTTATAAGGCTAACTAACGAAAATATCACGACCTAACCTAACCAATCTTCAAGGGCGTACAGTTGACCTAACGATTGGTTAGGTTAGGTCGTGATATTTTCATTAGTTAACCTTATAAGGCTAACTAAAGAAGGCTAGGGGCCCTGATCTTCAGGTGATCCGTGAACTCGTATATAGACTAAGTTTTGAAAAACGAAACAAATTACACATCTAATCGCATGACATGTTCCCTCGTGATGGGAGAATAACTAGTTTCATATTTAAGCTAAGAAGTAGATAAACTATAAACATAGTCTAATATAAATAGGGCATAGAAAAGGAGAAATATAATACTTACCCAAGGAAAGTGCCATAATGGTTTTATTGCATAAAAAATATGGCACACCATATTTTCACAGTACTGCTAATTAATGAATAGTTTATCCTTTTTAAACACAATCAAAAAATTATTTTTAATATATATACAAAAAAACGTCAAAATTTAAGTTAATTTGAAAACGTTTAGAGGAAATGCGCAAATTATTATATCAAACAATAATTGCCAAATTGGGATCTATTAAACTATTCCCCCCCCCCCCCCCGACCCAGCTTCAGAGAGGGGGGACATAGTTTAAAAGGTCAATATTAGCGGTGAGATAATTTAGCAGGTTTTACTTATCGTTGAAAAGATCAACAATTGGGTGGTGATTGTTGAAAAGAGTTTTTCTTATGTACTGTAGAATTTAAATCTGAATCTATTTTTTTCTATGGTATTTCTTTTGCAAATTAATATTAACGAAGATATAAGCAATTTTTGGATCGATTAAAATTGATTGAAATAGTATGATAGTAATTATTCATTTTACCCCTGCGGGTCGATTATGATATGAGAATAGGTTTTCCTGGTGTATTTTGGTGTTTTATTCAAATCTGACCTTTATTTCTTGTGAAAATTAATTATTGAATGCCCGTTTAGGTTAACTGAATGGCCGGTTTTGTCAACAGTACGCCCTTGATGAGTGGTTAGGTTGAGTAGTATGGGCGAAAAAGGTTAGAGTGCAATACAATTGCAAATGTTGATCAATGTCGCAAAAGGGGGGAATGTTGCAAGAGGTTATGCAACAAAGGGGAGAGGGGTTATGCAACAAGGGGGAGGGGTTATCCCCAAGCTGCAAGCTCCCCCTAACCTCTTTTGGGGATAAGTTGGGACGGCCTCACCCCCCAAAGGGGTATACTTAACCTAAGAGAGGGAGAGAAAGGAGGAGAGTCTTTGTGGAGAAGTTGGGACGGCCTCACCCCCAAAGGGAAACCTAACCTAAGCCTTAACCTAAGTAGGAGAGAGGAGTCTTCGCCCGGCTTCTGCCAGACGCATAATGAGAGTTCATCCGAGCACCAGCTGGCTTATAAGGTCCTAATCAGCCAGTTGGCTTAATCCGCCAGTTGGCTTAGAAGGCTTCTTAGAAAGCGTAAATGGCTTGTTCAGGTGTACATTATTAGGGTTGAGTTGCCAGATTGCGCTCTTTATTTAATTAAAGCATATATTCTTGACAGTTTGCTTTCCGCCAGATGGCATTATCTGACAGTTGGCTTAATCCGCCAGTTGGCTTAACCCGCCAGTTGACGTAGAAGACCTAGAAGGCAGGTGTGTATATTAATTAACTTTTCAGCTGCCAGATTGTGCTATTCAGATATTCTTGACAGTTGGCTTAGAAATCAGTCAGTCGGTTTAGAAGGCGTAACCAGCCATTCGGTATACATATAATTAAATAATAATATCGTTTATATATACAACCAAAAGAATTAAATAAAACACCATTACATCATTCTGTTTATTTAGAAAAATTATTGGAATCAATTTCACGAAATATATAGAAAATAAATATACAATCCTATACAAACGATGGAATATATATGATCAAAAAATGAAATAAAAAATAATAATATACAATACGATGGAGTATAACCATGAATATAACAGTACTGGAGAAATATATATATATATATATATATATGCAGTAAAATCACAGAATAACCCGTGATCTTGTTAATAAGCAAACAACCACAGGGAAAAGGAAAAAGAAACACGAAATCCGAGCGCTTTCGTGATATATTCACATCTTCAGGGAAAAACAAGTAATAGGCAGATTTTACAAAGTAAATGAGTTAAATACACAAGCGAAAAAAATTCCCAGTCGGCAACTCAATTTAAAAACCTTGAAACACTAAAGATTTTTTCAATAGATAACTTAATCCGAAGGAAGCTAAATTATTGAATATAAAAGAACTATATAGATGGAATTAGACAATTAACATGTAGAGAAAACAAAAATTATTATAACAGTTATTAGAAATAGTATTTAATTAAAGCAGGCAATTAAGTGGCAAGAATTTAATGAAAACAAAGGGAATGGTGCCAACATCTTACAGAATATTCCAAACTTCTACAAACAATCTGAAAAAACTCCCAAAAGCCAACCTGATCAAAAGTCTAATACACCACCAAGCACCCAAATATTATATACGAAAGAAATATTACAATGCACACATAAGAATGTTAACAGTTCTTAAAATAATATTTAACCAAAGCAAACCGTTAAGGGGAAAGAATGCGGTAAAGAAATCAATAGGCCCTACGCCAACTTTCTAATTATGTACGGGTCTAATTTATACAGCCAAGGGCTTATATTAAGGACCAAATCCACATTATTCTTGATCACACTAGATTCAATTATATTTCTGCTAACAATGGATTTACTAAACCTTAATATGGAGGCATTTTTCCAGTCAGTGGGGTGATTAGTATTTCTTACGTGAATGAAAAAAAAAAAAAAAATATATATATATATATATATATATATATATATATATATATATATATAAGTATATATATATACACACACACAGTTATATTGAATAATTAAATATACTGAAAATAAAAAAAATAATATACTATACGATGGAGTATAACCATCAATATAACAGTACATGATATATATATATATATATATATATATATATATATATATATATATATTAAATAATTAAATATATTGAAAATAAAAAATAATAATATATAATACGCTGAAGTATAACCATTAATATAACAGTACAGGAAAAATATACACACAGTTATATTACATAATTAAATATATTGAAAATAAATATACATTAATATACACATAATCGAGTCTACAGTTACATCATTATTGCTTTGCCCTACGCAGTAAATACGATTTAACATTATTTCACCGCTCAAGGTGTGCGGGCGCTTATACTCGATGTAAATGGCCTTCATTTCGTTCGATACTATATTTGTGCCCACTTTACATTCGGTTGGCAAGTTTTCTTTAAACACGGATATAATACAGTCAAAAGCATGCACAAAGATTGTATCGTAGCTACCACATCATTACTAAATACAAGTTTATGAACACTTCTTTCCAATCGAGAGTTTTTTCTTACCGATCTGAGATTTTCAATCGTGACCGCTTCTTCACACTGCATAGCGACAATTGAAATAATCTTTCAAGTCATAATGACAGCTGCTCATTATATAGAGGTACATTTCTTCAGGATGAACAGAGTAGGCGAGCTCTGCCTTGTACCGCTCAAGTCCTTTGTACCAAAGTCCATGATATTTCGAAGAGTCTAAACCTTTTAAATAAACATCCAACTCTAGAACATTCTCGCCTTCTTCATTCCTACATTCGATAAATCCGTCGAGCAGAGAGGTGTATGCGTATTCAAGAACCGTGTCAAAATAAATCATATCCGTAACACGCGCGTCTAATATAGGCTTCAGCTTGCGGAAACCGACGATTTCAAACATTCTGTCGAGGATGAATCGGTTTCGCGTAGGGACAAGAACGTTATTATCAGATGCATTCTTCCACATCAGTCGTATATCAATGGATGGTTGATCGTTATTTATACACAACGTACAAACAACGGCATATGAGGGGGCATCACTAATCTGTTCGCTTCTTGTACCTACACCTGCAGGTATTTTATAACGGTCCTCACCCCACTTCTCAACTATCACGAAGACTCTATTCATCTCCTCAACACTTAAATAAATAACATTACGTTTACCAGAGTTTGCTTGTCTACAAATCGTTTGAAGTACATAGTTAATGGCACCGGTTTCACGCCTGAACACGAGCAATGACTTCGTCACGGACACATCGTACGCGGCATTGAGAATGCTTCTCAAAGGAAGTACCATCGTATTCGAAGAGTGCACGTCCAGTCGGTTCAAGCTATGAGATGACTATAAGGTACGGGTGGGCGGATCGGCTCGACGAGGGAGCGAGTCACACCATAAGCTGTTGAATCGTGTACGGATTTGTTCTAGCATGAATCATACGAGTACTTGTAGCCATTATATCGGGCAATTTTCCGACACATGGGATAATTTCAGTTTTAATGTTTTATGCGCAACAGACGTTCTCCACACATTAACAATCCGGTGCACTATTTGAGAAACATGTGACCGTATTTATCCTTTTTGTTTAACAATCGATACTCGTCTCTAAATTCTATTAAAAACTTACACAGACATTTAGCTACAACCTCACTGCGAACCTCGTCATGATATATATGAATGTAGTGGTAAAAGTACTTTAGCTTGTCCATGATGACAAGGTTTACATTCTCAGCAGCAGGGTACGCGTACTCGGTATAATGCAGCATGAAATAATAACTCCTGTCACACCACTCATCAACAAGACTCATTATTCGTATCCGTTGCTTCTCTTCTGCACGCGCTGTTTCCTTTACCTCACGGTATATGTACGCTTTTATACAGTTTAGCCCTACAACGTAGTCCATTACGTCGTTTGTGCCGCGAAATCCGGCAAAACTCTCGCCAGAATATCCATAGAGTATTTGAACATCTTGTTCCTTCACGCGATTCAATGTAGCATTAAAAGTCTCAAAGGAGGTTGGGGTAGGTCGTCTTTCAGTATTCACCACATCTTCTGACTTTACCGAATACCACTTCATAAACGTCGAACACGCAATATCAAAAGTAGCCATCACTATTTTTTCGTCTGCGTGAGAAAATACACGTCTGATCTCCAGGGTTTGCAGAGGTCAACTGAGCACGCTGGGGTAGAGATATGCCCAGGTAGTAGCAGGAGTCACATGACCGAGCTCACGGTGTGCGGATAGGGCGGGTCATACTACGCATTTTTTTAAAATCAATGGAGAGGGGTGTTCAAATGACATATTTTGGTGTATAAAACACAATTCTGAAGAAAATATTTAATTCTGATAACCCTAACCTACATCATTTTGCAGTTGATTATTATTAAATTGTTGATTATTTTACTATTGTAGTTACCCCAGAATATGTCTTCTCACGTTTTCTATCATGGCTGCTCACGTTATCTCTCATAGAGCATTGTTCTAACTAATTCATATAAACACATATAATGTAATTCATAATAATAATAATATTTAAATACTCAAATAAAAAGGTGTGCCATTCCACTTAATTGTAATTATCATACAGTTTGGTATATGAAATATTTTGACGGTTTTCTGGCGCGCATAAGGCCATTTTCTGAGCCACCTTTCTCAGAGGCTAGAATGTAACGTTTCAGAACATTCTAAAACGTTTTGTGAAATATTTGAAGTGACTCATGATTTATGAAGCTATTTTACCAGCTCGGCTTGCAGTGAGGGGATAGATTTAGTGATTATCTACTGATATTTTTTTTGTTACTGTTCACATGTGAGTATTATTCTGTTATATTTTAGAAAAAGCTATTTCTACGCATATTATAGTGATACATTGAGCAAAATTTAATTAACAACTTTGATTTGAGCTAAAATTAGGTGGTTCATTTTTAGCACAACTGAGCAGTATGAGGCCTATTTCAATGTTCTAAAGAATACTTTTAGGATGTGTTTCTTTAGTTTTTTTAGAGTACATGAACAAATTATTTGCATTACAGTCAACAGATAAATTAGCATTTTATAACATTTTGAAACCAAAGAAGCATAATGTGTTTAGCATTTGCAGACAAATTTGTTCTTGCCCATTTCAGCTCTTTTTTTAACCAAGAATTTTGCGCTGAAAAGAGTTAATACCTGTCTGTAGTGGATACTTAACTGTTGTATTATTGTTTTTATTTCAGTGTGAACTCATTAAGAAAATGGCTCAAGTCAGAACAAGGACGAAATCAAGTTCTCATCTGAGTAATCTTGTTGGCACTGGCCGGGAGCTGTTGGTGTCTGAACTGCCAACTGTGAGGGATATCCTGAGGTATGGCATCTACTTGAGGAAGCAAAGTGAAGATGACAGGAGGAACTACCCAGTGGACAAGCTGGTGAGTGACATCTACACTGGTCTGATTTGTCAGTGGAGCAAAGCTAATGCTCTTTTCAAGCCACCTGTTATCAATGAAAAAGTGACCATGTCTAAGCTCAAGGAGGTCTGGAATCAGGCAGTGAAGTTTTCTCTTGGGAAGGGCAAACAACTTGATGCCAAAGAGAGGTTCATTGTCAAGTTAGACAAGTTCTTTGATATTTTGACTTGCAAGTGTCAGATTACCAGTTGTGAGGGGGGAGGCTGTGAGGGCTGTGTTATCCAAGCTCACATTAACTGTTCCTGCAGCAGAGAGAAAAAGATTCCTGTGAAAGATCTTGCCTACATCAAGGGACAGAAAGAGAAGGTTGGAAGTAAGGGACCCCACCAAATAGGGGGTCCTGATCTACCAGAGCACAAGAGACAGGTGAGGACATTGAAAAGGCAGTGGATGGAAAGGAAGGCAGAGAAAAGGAGAAGGAGCAAGGAGGAAAGTGCTGCAGTAGCAGAGAAGGCAGCCAGGAAGGATGTTAAGAGATTTTTGGCAGATGGTGATGAGGATCTGGAATTGGAGAGAAGTGGTGATGAAGATGAGTTTGTTCCTGAAGTTGAGCTCTTCCCTCAAACTGACCCTGAGCCAGCAGCTTCGGCAAAGGTACAGAAAAACTATGATGAGATTCAAAACATTGCCCTTGCTAGTGTAAGGTATGGCATAGGGCTGAGGCCAACTGTGAGAAGATCTGCTTGGTATGCCCACAGTGAAGTCATCCTCCAAACACTACTCTGCTCTGAGGATCAGAAGGAGAGGATTGAAGGGGTGGAGAGAATCCTGGCCATCAGGGGAGAGGGGGACCCGGACACTCAGCTGGGGGACTCCTCTATTAGGAGCAGAAGGACACCTAACATCAATTGTGATGCTTCCAGCATCGGTGACTTGATCAGCTGGTCAGAAGGTGTGTCAGAGCCACCTCTCACCTGCTCTCTAAGCACCTCAGAGGTGAAAAACTTCATCAACACCCCCATGGAGGTGCGCAACTGGCCTTGCCACACACAAAGCATTGAGAGGGTTGTTAAAATGGTGACTGAGGCTTCTGCTAAGTACTTCTCACAGGAAAAGAAGGAGGGAGGGATCAGGGCTCAGGAGACCAGCAGGAAGCTGATGTCCAAGTCTGAGTCAAAGCAGGATTTGTGCAACCTGGCAAAGTTCAAGATGTCAGGAGAATGATCTTTGTAATTATATCCAGTGATATACATGCAGTTCACCTATTAATAAATATATGTAAAGTTGATTTGGCCTTGTCAATATAAATGATTTACCTTATATCTTTTAATATATTATAAAGGGGTTCAAAAGGGTAAAATTGGCAATTTAGAAATACAAAATGATGTAGGTTAGAGTTATCCTATCCAAAAAAGAAGCTCATATTTGAATTCCCCATGTACAAACACATAATTTAGACACCCCTGATGGTAGGATTTCCTTCAGATTCATGTTGTCACCTGAGTACGACCGGCTAGGCCTTTTAAAAAATCAACTTTTTCTTATTTTCATAGGTTTCTGTACATTTTCCCATGCTTTTTGACCTGAAAAAGCCGAAAATCACAACTATTTTGACCTAGGATGTTGGGAAGCATTGCCGCATGGAGCTTTAAATTTTCTGCCTTGAAATCGGCCAAAGCGCCAATTCCGGGGTAACTTGAATTATGTTTTGCACTTTAACTTTTGATCTAAACAAGATAGAGCAACAAATTAGGTATCAAATGAAAGAGCATAAAATTAATAAATAATAATAATAATAATAATAATAATAATAATAATAATAATAAATAAATAATAATTATTAATAATAATAATAATAATAATAAAAATTATCTATCATTTTTCAGGAAACAACAGAAACTCACTCAGAATCTAGAAAACCATCTACAAGTTACAACTTCACAATGGCATTAAGCAAGGAGCTGAGGGAGCTCCGTGGGCGCACAGTTGATATCTCAGAACCTCCACGTACTGTCCACAGGCAGGTGTCAACTGGGCCATCTACCAGATCTCTCACTTAAACTTTCCTGGTTGGATACCCTTCAGCTTTTATCAGTGGTTCCCAGCTTCCCACCAACAGACAGGCGTTCCAGTATTTCCTTAATCTTCAGAATTTACCGGAAAATGCAGGGAGGCCCAAGGTTCAAGACCTTGCATATGAAACAGTTGAATCTATCATCCCATTCTGGCAGATGGCTAGGATCAAGACAATGACCAAGTACAACGCAATGAAGCTCTTCATGAAATTACATGAGAAACATCGTGCTCTGGTGAAAAGCAAAGGAAGAGCAAGTAACCCTGGAGGAAAAAGAGGAGCATTTGTGCTGGAATTAGACAGCCTGTTCGATATAGGAGCTCCAGATGCAATCCAGGAAATACAGAACAACAGACTGTTATCCAGAGAGAAGAAAGATGAGGATATCAGGTTCTACGAAGACCAAAAGACTGAGAGGAAAGGTCATATGTCTGGTCATGACAAGATTTTTGAGACAAGATCCCTGCAGCAAGCAGCGAGGAATGAAAGACTGCAGC
>JAJOZX010004123.1:285000-400000 GCA_023014485.1 Bathynomus jamesi
TCGGTGGTACATGCTGCGCTCAAAGAATGGAATGTGTCTGAAAAGGTATCAGCTATGAGCTTCGACACCACAGCTTCAAATACTGGTTACTTGTCTGGGGCATGCGTAATTTTGGAGCAGAAACTCGGCCGCCGACTCTTATACCTTGCATGTCGCCATCACATCCTAGAACTTGTCGTTGAGAAGGCGTACATGGAATGCATGGGACCATCATCTGGTCCAGATATCCTCCTATTCTCCCGCTTCAAAGAGACGTGGAATACAATTTGCCAAGATAAGTACAAGACCCTGTCAGACCTTCCATCGAGTCTGAATGAGAATCGAGAAGAACTGATCGCTTGCTGGAATCTATATCTGACAAAACATCAGCCGAGGGATGATTACCGTGAATTCTTGGAGTTGTCGATTACAATCCTTGGAGGTAATTTACCTAACTTTAGGTTTCGGCGACCTGGAGCACTTCACCGAGCACGTTGGATGGCAAAAGTAATTTATTCATTAAAAATCCTGCTGCTTTCCCATCAGTTCAGACTTACAACTCGTGAAATGTCTGGCTTAAAACGATTTGTATTTTTTGCCCTGGAGTTATATGTCAGCGCGTGGTTCACGGCCAGCAGTCCTTCATCTGCTCCCGCGAACGATTTGAAGCTTCTTCAAGACCTAGCAAAGTACCACGATGAAAAGATCTCAGCATCCTGCCTTAGTGTCCTCGGTCGTCACTTATGGTACCTCAGCGAGTACTTGATTGGTCTCACACTCTTTGATAAAGGTATCAATGCAACAACGAAAAAGAATATCGTTCGATCAATCCTCGAAAAAGAAGCTGCTGAAGATCCTCCAAAGCGAGCCCCAATACCTGCTGTTTCTTCCATTTCAACAAAGCAGCTCTCGGATTTTGCCTCGAAAGGATCAAAGCTTCTCTTTGAACTTCTAAAAATTAATGATGGTTTCTTGTCCAAGGAACCAGAGATCTGGCCGGACGACGAAGATTTCAAGACTGGTTTGACTATAGTTGAAGGACTAAAAGTCGTCAATAACATGGCAGAGAGGGGAATTGCCTTGATCCAGGCCTTCAACACAAAGATTACGAAGAATGAAGAACAGCGCCAACATCTCTTGCAGGTTGTTGAGGATCATAGGAAGTCTCAGCCTGGTACATTGGAAAAGGGGTATGGCTTGAGGAAAAGCAAGAATTAATGGGTGGTCTACAATTGAATGAAAGACACCCTGGAATATATTTAGTAAATATATTATTTACTTATTACGATTGGATGGAATACGCCTGCACTTAAACCTTATGAACTAAAACTAACGTTTATTTACATTAATTAAAAAAAATATTAATTTATTTTTACTAGGTAATGAATAATTAATTTTTGTTATAAGGAGAATTATTTACCTCACTTGAGACACCCTTAAATATTATCTGAATGACCTAATATTTACAGTACATTATTTTCTCATGTAGTAGCAGCATTGAACAAATGGCCAATAAAAAACTCCAACTTTCGATTTTTATTGTCACCCTAATGGAGGTCCCTTGTGACGGCACACTTAGGGCGCGGGCATCCATACCACCAGCAGCCGTTAAAGGAGTACACAGTCTTCTCACCAGTGGTTGGATCCTCACGTAGACCATCAACTCAAAAAACACGACCTTCTTGCGTACTTCCTCCGTGTTGCGGGCGTGTTTTGTGTATACCCCGGTCTGTTGCTGTAGGTGTATGAGCCAGTAAATAGCTTTGTGCCCATAACTGCGGGGATTGTTTCTGTGAATGACGGCTAAGGTGTCTCTAGGCATGAAGTTATTCTTGAATACCATAAAACATAATGAGGCGATCGTGGTTGCGACTTACAGCGGGTCGTATTTGAAACGGGCTATGTACATTAGGGTGATGCACAAATCATGACCATCGTGGATTTTAAGGGATACCCCCTCATTTGTTCCAATTTGTCACAAAAACACCCTGTGAGAAATTCCAGGTCAAACAAATAACATTCAGAGGTCGCGCCCGCCAATTGAAAATTTGAAAATTACAAAAAATTAGAGTAAAATCAAATTTTTTGAATTTGTTCTTATTTTTGTTGCAGGTTTGTTGCAGGTTTGCTGCAGGCAGAGTGGTAGGTGATGCGTATATGAGCAAATAGCGTTCAAGGAAATCGGTATCGCAGTGTGCTTGTGGCAGTGTCCAGGAGAGGTGCTATATCAGTGAGTCTCTCCGCCTCAATTTCTCTTCTATTTCCTCTATCTTAATTGTGACAAAAATGAGATCAAGAAGCTCAACAGATATCTGGCTGATCGGTCAACAAATAGATAAATTGAATCAAAGTAAGCTTCCATCAAAGAAAGAAGTAATTTCCTTATTCATGAATTATAAACATATCAAGAATGAAACTGTCAGAGAAGCATTAACTTCAACCGTTAATGATGTATTGGAAGTGTGGCAGAGAGCAGGAATACCAACAACCCAGAAATGTAATGTTGTGAAGAAATTAAATAAACTGTATGATGAGTGGCAAGGGCTGAAGAAGAGCAAAGGAAAAAAATCGAAGTTTTCAATAGAGAAAGAGAATACATGGAAAGAAAAATTGGATGGACTCTTTGATATTGCGCATGCAAATGCTAACGAGTTAATAACTATTGAGGAAGATAGAGAGTTTCTACGGCTACAAAGGGAAGGTCGAAAGGGTAAAATGATGGCAGTTGATAAGGATGAAGGAAAACGTCGAAAGGAAGCTGCGAAGAGACATGAAAAAATGGATAAGAAAAGGTTACATGAATCAAGTGCATTTGATGAAACAGTTGTTCTTGCAAGCAGCAGCAGTTCCTGCAGTGATTCACCTGCATCTACGGAAGAAGAAGTAGATCTGGAAGTGCCCTCAACATCCAAAAGAGGCCTTCCAAGAAAAAAATTCAAGATTATGAATGAAAATCTGCTTTCCTCATTGGATGTTGCTAAGATCAGCGACCGATCAGCCTCTTTAATAATTATTCCAACGATCGCAAATGTTGGAAAAGATCCAGAGAATTACAATGTTAGCTACTCATCGATTCGCAGGGCAAGACAGAAATCAAGAAAGAAGTTCAGTGAAAACTTGAAAGAAGAATTTCAAGCTGACAAACCCTTGATTGTTCATTGGGATGGCAAACTCCTCGAAGACATTACCGGGAATGAGGTTGTTGATCGGTTGCCAGTCCTAATCTCTGGCAGTGGAGAAGATCAACTGCTTGGAGTGCCAAATATAGATCATGGCACAGGAAAGGATACTGCAAATGCAGTACATCAGGCGATCATTGATTGGAATCTAATAGATAAGGTAAAAGGCATGTGTTTCGATACAACTGCATCGAACACAGGTCGTAAAAACGGAGCTTGTGTCCTAATTGAACAGAAAATGGAGAAAGATTTGTTGTGGTGTCCTTGTCGACACCATATCCTTGAAATCATGTTGGAAGCAGTGGTATCCCCTGCATTACAGGCTTCATCAGGCCCTGACATTCAGTTATTCAAAAGATTCAAAACAAACTGGAATAAGATTAATCTAACTTCATACGATAAATTAGAAAATTATCCACAAAAGGAAAAAGAGGAAATCATCAACTTTGCAGCAAGAAAAATCAATGAAGATCAACCTCGCGACGATTACAGAGAGTTATTGGAACTGACAATCATCTTGCTTGGCGGTACTCCAACGACTGGAATAAAATTCAGGAAGCCTGGGGCTTATCATAGAGCCCGTTGGATGGCGAAAGTCATTTATTCAATGAAAATCTTTATGTTCAAAAGTCAGTTCAAAATAACAGCAATAGAAGAAAGAAATCTAAAAGAAATTTGTTGGTTTTCTGTTTCAATTTATATTAAGCATTGGTTTTCAGCACCCTGCGCAGCAAGTGCTCCACGAAATGATCTGAGTCTTCTCAAGAATCTTCACAGCTACAAAAGCACAAATGAACAACTAGCAAATGCTGCTTTAGAAAAATTCAAGAATCATTTGTGGTATCTCTCAGAAGAGTTGATCGCATTGGCTTTCTTTGATGATAAAATCAGCTTTGACACCAAAAGAAAAATGAAGGAGGCTCTTACAAAATCTTCGGAGCCAGATCCTCCAAAGAAGACACAAATAGACATCAAAACTATTGACAATAAGCAGCTTGAAGATTTTGTAACTGCTAACACAAAGTCCTTCTTCAGTATACTCGGATTGTCTTCAACGTTCTTGAGCAAACCAGTAGAAGATTGGCTTCTCGATGAGAGTTATTGGGTTGCAAAGAACGTAGTGAATCACATGAAAGTTGTTAATGATATTGCTGAAAGAGGAGTGAAATTGATTGAAGATTATAACAAATTAATTACCAATGATGAACAACAGAAGCAATATCTACTGCAAGTTGTATCAAATTATCGGAAGAAGCTTCCGGACAAAACTAAGAAAACTCTCGTATCTTTGACGCAACAGTAAAATTTACGAGTATATCCATTCTATGTATCTATTATAAATATCTATTGTATTGTATCTGTTTTATGAACAAATGGAAAAGAGGAAGGTGGTATGATAGGCCTCGTGGGGAACTTCCACTCAAAAAAAAAGTAACGTGACGCTTGCTGTACCTCCTGGGTGTCATGGAAATCAGCAAATTTTCAAATGGCGGGCGCGACCTCCAAATATTCGAATTTTGACCCGAAATTTCCCCAGGATCATTTTTCCACCAAATTAAACCAAATGAGAGGGTATCTCAAAAATTTGAAACAAAAAAATTTTACTCCCCCACTTTTGCATCACCCTAATGTACATCCTTCAAAAGGCCTGGAAACATACTCTAAGTGCGCACACATCATTCACGCAATAACGCTCACATTCCTGAGCTATAGTGTATGGACTAGTTTCATTAAAACTGTTGTAGTGGCGGTCAAAATCTTCACGCTCACGTAATATCACTCATGTTGGTGTAATTAAAGTAATGTTTGGGTGAAGGTAGTGCTACGTAATTTAAAGTTTCGTCAGTGAGGAATGTGTAAGGGAAATACCCTTTTGAAACTTCGGGAGCAAAACCCATCACCTTGGATAGCTTGGCTAATTTACAAGGTGTGAATAATAAAGTATCTTCAAACTGAACATTACCTCTTATCTGTATTTGTATAAGTTTGTACCCCCTTTTCAAGGGGTCGCCTATAAATATCTCCGATGTCTCGTGTTCAAGCAATTCCTTATAAAGGAACTGTATGTCGAATTTTGCCCCGTTATGGGCAAGAATATGCACAGTCATATCTTTGAACTTGTCCGCTAATTTGACAATAGAGGACCCAAAGAGTTTCACAAGGCTGTCGTGTGCATTCGTTTCAAAAACGTTTGTCCGTTTACCACATTTGTGACACTCATCACACTCGATCTCCATGCACTTATCGAGAGAGTCTGACTTACAAGTAAATGTGGAATAACCTCTTTGGTTTCAGCGTTCGTGTATGTTTCTATATCGTAGTACACATAAACGGGCTCTTTTTAGGCTTTGCATCTTTCATATAACATACATGCCTTACTCCAGCCGCATTATATTTCTCATGGCATGTAGAACAGTAAATTTCATCACATTTATGCTTGAAATTACCCCAATTATTCATCATGTGAAACACACCGCACTTACAAATCCTCATTTTCCTGCAAGTGCCAATTGATTTATGGAGGTCAAAGCATTTATTATTGAAAAATGTACGTCTACACATTATATTCCCTCTTCTCTCATTCAACCATACAACTTTCACATTTGGGGCTTTTACACTGCTCACATACCATGTAGCATTCCTTACAATGTTTCACTATATCATCAGCAAACTCGAGACATCCCTTACACAAATCATGATGCCTTCCATATTTTCGACTTTCATCATAACTAGCGTAGAGAGTCTTATATTACAGATGGGGAGATGGGATGTTCCTGACAATCCTAAAATAGTAGAGGTCTTGTACGATCTCTCACACAGCTTTTAAAAATATACGCACTCCTACGACGATCACCCATTCCAAATACAACTATACGAACATTCATTTCCTGGTCTACCCTTCTCAGCTCTTCAGGACCCATATTACACTGAAACTCAAGCTTACAATCTGAAGCCAGTTTACGGGCACGCTGCACTACCGTAGGCAGCCAGATATTATACGCGATTGTATTTAGCACAGTGAACATATGAGCTAAGACTATTGCTATAAAGCCGCAACTACGTTCGATGTTTAAATACTTTCTGTAAATAATCGGAGAATTGAAATTAAGAGTATAAGGTGTGGCACTATGACCCGCAACCCGGAATACTCTACCAATATCTATCGTGACGTTGTCCATGTTGAAGGCTGTACTACTTCGAGAGACCTGCATTATACGACCAAAGATATATTCTATGTCTACAGTTGCCAATGGTCTGAATGGTATTACTACCCAAAAGTCATCTACATCCCCGTCATCTGAACCGAACCTGAGGGACAACCTCTTCCGGACTTCACGTTCGTCGTGGTTCTGAAGGGCAAACTTCACAATACGTTCAACTACGCGTCGCAGTCCAACACCGTTGCTATACAGGGATCGAAGGTCAACCCTGACCACGTACCGATTTCTAGTCAGGGCAGGGGTGGGGGTAGCGGTGTGCACCAGTTCGAGTGTTATACCTTCCTCCACAGCACGAGAAGCTGCTGCTGCTGGTATGGAGGAAGTACCCGGAATTAAACAGGAATAAGGGGGTATATTTGAGGAGGGTACTATTGTGGGGGTTGTGTCGTAAGACGTAGAGGATTGGGGCTCTATTACTGGGAGTCTAACAACCGGCGCAATCCTGGTGCGCTTTATACCTGACGTGGAAGGTTCTTCATCATACTTCCGCTTTGAATTTTCGCGTGCTACAGGTATCGCTGGTGAGGGTTCGTCAGCGGGGATGGAGTCTGTAGCTACACGGTCATCGGTGCCATCTGTAATATCGATGATGGGGGGCTGTACATCGTCGTCATTCACGGTTCTGTGGAAAAAGAAAAACAAGAATATAAGGAACAGCACTTAAATTTTGTTATATTTTGTAAATGACCCACTTAGGGGTGTGACGTGTTAGAGATGGAATCTTTAGAAGAATTCAGGTTCACGTGTATTATATCTAGCCCTGTAGGATGTGGTAAAATTGTGTTTATGCTTAAAATCACTAAAGATAAGGGGAAGATTTTCTCAAAATTTTTGCATAAAGTAATATAGTGTTATTCGACGTATCAATCAGTGTTCAACGAGTACCAACCTGATATTTCGTTCCACAAAGGTGTATGTGACGTTAATTCGTTAAAGGGTAATGAGCATACAATCATTGTAATTGACGATCTCATATTGGAAATGGATAAAACGTTTGCCGAGACATTTACAGTGTTCTCCCACAATCTTAACATAAGCGTATTCTTCATCAATCAGAATCTATTTTTCAATAATAGGATACATGCGCGATGTGTCGTTAAATACAAAATATCTAGTTTTATTCGCGCAACGTAGAGATGTGTCACAAATTGGGGTATTAGCCAATCAAATGTTTTCGAATCAGCGTAAGGAGTTTTTGGAAGTTTATAAAGAAGTTTCAAGTCGGCGTTACGGATATTTGCTTTGTGACCTTCATCCGTGAAACACGTTGAGGGTGCTTCTAAGAACGAATATATTCCCAAACGAGCCTGAAGCGGTATATATTCCAGAATGACAAATAGGCTGAAGAAATACTGTGAATTAATAAAAATCTATCATCGATTGCCCGGGCACTGCAACAGATGTTTGTTAAAAATATCGATTCGGACTTTTTAAAATGCCTCTGTGAAATCTTTCTTAATGTTATAAAATGTAATGTACCAATGAAACCCCTTCAGAAGGCTCGCCTACGTCGTTACAAGAATATAATACGTACGCTCGCTCGTAAAAGTCAAGAGGGTGATCATTCCTCCCCATCTTATTTTCAGTTTTGGGACCTTTACTGACGAGATTAATATGATGAAGAAAGTGGTAGACACGGTTCTAGAACCCCGTAAAAGCAGGCTTAAAAGAATGGAAAGCGACTTGTTAGCCCTATTAAACAATGAAAAGTCACCTGATGAGAAAAGGAATTTGTACCAAGAGGCTCTGCAGAAATTTCTTCATGAGTACGAAGATTATAAGAATCCGACAGAGATCCCTGTGGTTATTAGGCACAGCGTGAGCAACGATGAGCATGGCGATATAGGACCTGGGTCCAAAGTTAGAGATGACCAACCAAAGAATAACGGAACGCAACACATCGAGCATGTATTAAAAAGCAGTCTCCCACATACATTGAGGAATAAAGGCATACGTCTTTATAATCTATTGAATGAGGATCCCATCATACATTGGACCGATACAGGTGAGGTCATTGTTGAAGAATGAAGGGTACAGGGACCGATTATCGTCGACATTGTCCATGATCTGGTGAGAAAGTGAGACAGACCCTCATCAGCAGGATAGAAGCATATTAAAGCAAGACTACAAAAATTTAATGTCCCCAAAACATTGACAGCAAATCTGAATAGGTTAAAAGACTTGGAACAAGTCTCGCATGTGCCACAACTGAGTACGCCACCACCCCCAACAGTAGCATCTCTGAAGAGGAGAAAGAAGTGACCAAACGGCCAACTTTATCCACGTGTCTCTAAAATACGCAATTGGCTAACATATTAAGAAAACGCTATTATGACGTTTCTAATCCAGCCTCCTATGGCGATGTTAATAGGCTGTACAGAGGTGTTTACAATGATGGAGTAGGGAAAAAAATGTTGAGAGGTTTTTGCTGGAGCAGGATGCTTATACACTTCATAAGCCTGTGAGAAAAAGGTTTAAAACGGCCAAGACAACCGCGGCTTCGATTGACTCTATTTGGCAAGCAGATTTAACAGACATGCAAAGATATTCAGTGTATAATGATGGCTACCGCTACATCCTATTCATAATAGATGTATTCTCTAGATATCTGTGGCTAATTCCTCTGAAATTACCCAAATGATTTTATCAGGAAGGAAGATTAGCTGGGTGTGCTATGCATCATCTGCCTGCACCGGGCCTCGACCCCTGCGCAGATATCCTTTCACTTCGTTTTATTACGGCTTTTTATAAATTATAACACTTGCACTGACTGAAACGATAAATACAGTATATATAGCCCGGCCTTCCGCTTAAATCACAAACTAGTTTTCCAGAACGCATTTATTATGGCTTTTTATAAATTAACTAACACAGGCACTGAAAGAAACGAAGTATATAGCACGAGTCACAAATTAAATTAATTACTTACTTTTCAATGCCGTCTTCATCGGCTGTTTCTTTCTCGCCGTCACAAATTTCTGCAAAGCTTTCTGTTGAAAGTAGGGCGTTCCGGTCTGCCGCAGCGAATAGATGAAGTGTAGCCCCTGCATAGAAATCCCCATCTTCAAACAACTGCGGGTAGCCGCAAAGCTGTTGTGATTGGCTCATGGTGATATATGTGGTTACTCGCTGATAAATACAGCTGTTGTGGATTCCAGATGAAAAGGCCCCCTTTTATATACACTATATTAACTATATATATTGTATATATTATTATACACACTATACTATATACACTATATAGTATATACATAACACTATATTATATACACTCTATTGAACTATATTAACAATAACCTAAAGTCTCTTTGCCAACAGGAAGGAGTGCATTTTGCGAATTTTTGGAACAGTTTCTACGGCAGGAGGGACTTGTTCCTCGGAGATGGATTTCATCTTAATGACGTTGGAGCTGCGCGTTTAGGAAGACTATTTCATAATACTGTCTCTTCTTTTCAGGCTGCCGTAACTCGAACGGTCCCACAAATTACCCCTCCGCTCGCGAAGGTGTCGCAATTACAAACAATTTGAAGGTTCTATCCTTAAATGCTCGTAGTCTACGAAATACTGAAAAATAAACGAATTTTTTTCTTTAATTGCTTGTAAAGGCTATGATTTAATTGCGATAAATGAATCGTGGCTTAGCACTGAAACACGTGACTTTGTGGGGGAGTATCAAATTAGAGGTTATAGACTTCTTGTTAAAAACAAAATAGATAGGCGAGGAGGCGGTGTCATGTTATATATCAAAGATAATATTGAGAACGTTATAGAAGTAAAGCACACAATTTCAGAACCAATAGACTCGACTATAGCAGAACTTAAATTGAACGATTTCAAACTTGTTATTGCGGTTATATATAGGCCCCCTAATCAAACAGCTGATACGGACGAAGCATTATATCGTGAACTAAAGAGAATAATAGGTAGTGAGCAGGCTTTAGTTATGGGTGACTTTAATTGCGCCAACGTGAATTACGATACAATGCAGGGAGACGCGGAAGGTAATCGTTTAATTAATTTTCTCGAGGATAGCGTTCTTATTCAAAAGGTTGGGGAACCTACGAGATTGGACAGTATTTTAGATTTAGTAATAACTACGGATGATAGGCTAATTACTGATCTTCATGTAATAGAACCGTTAAGCAATAGCGATCACAATATGGTAGAGTTTGTCCTCTCAGTAAGTTACTCGAAACCAGCTAACTCGACTAAAATTCCTAACTTCCAGCACGCACACTTTTCTAAATTTCGAAATAAATTGTCACACGTCAATTGGGAAAACGTAAAGGGGAACTCCAACGCAAAACTAATATGGGAATCGTTCGAAACAGTATTTAGGACTATAAATGCGGAATGTGTACCGTACAAAATTAAGCGTGCGAAAGTAAACAACAAGCCCTTGTGGTTTACTTCTAGAGTAGGAGACATTATAAAGAGTAGAGATAGGGCTTATAGGCTACATAAGTGCGATAAAGACAATTTGTTGTTACGAAACAACTACATATCTCTAAGGCGTGAAGCGAAAAGTGTAATAAAAAAGTCCAAGCGCGAATTTGAAATCTCCATAGCTCGTGACGGTAAAGAAAACCCCAAGCGATTCATTCAATACGTCAACAATAGAAATCCAGTAAAAAGTGTCTTGTGGCCGTTGAAAAATGTTAACGGAGATCTAGTTTCTGAAAACAAGGAAATGGCTACCTTGCTAAACGAATTTTTACGTTAGTTTTTACTATAGAAGATGTAACGAATATCCCTACGGTCATAGACATAATACCTTTTGATAATGTTAATATTTTGGATAATATTGTGGTTAGTGAAGGGAAAGTCATGCGCTATATTGATAAAATGAAAACGCGTAAATCATCGGGACCGGATTCCATATATCCCATACAACTTAAAGAATTAAAAGATAGCATTGTTGTGCCGCTAACAAAGATATTTAATGCGTCTATTTCTGAGTGGTGCGTACCAGATAATTTCAAGTTAGCAAACGTAACACCTATCTTTAAAAAAGGCGATAAAGGTGCGGCGGGAAATTATAGGCCAATCAGTTTAACGTCTGTTGTAGGTAAGCTACTGGAATCAATAATTAGGAATCGTATAGTCGAACATTTAGAATTGCATAACTTAGTTAGAAATACGCAGCACGGTTTTAGGCGAAACAAATCTTGCTTAATTAACCCATTAGAGCCTACGGGGTATTTAAATACCCTCGTATAAAATCATCTATAATTATATTTTTTTTCAGGAAATTTTGTTTTTTTTCTATTATCATTCTTTTGAATGTACTGCCTCTATTTTACCAATATTCATAATCAGTAAAGTTGGCAACACTAATTTTTAAGCACTCTACTCATAAACATGGCTGCCTTTAGATCGACCAGAAGCCAACGGTAAGTTTCTTTTATGAATTTTTATATGTTCATTTGCTTTCTTGTGAATAATTTCACCCAAGCTTTATTTTTAATGCTTAAATATATAAATAGACATAATTTTATTTGAAATTATAAGTAATAACTTACAATTATATGAGATTTATTTGCAAAGTGTATTATAATACCCCTTCGGCGTTCGGGCAAAGTTCACGTCACTAAATGTTTTCTTTGACACATTTCTATTTTCTTTGCATATTTTGATGCATAACTTATATAAACGTGTATAAATAAGCATCCTTTTGCTGGCACAATGAAATAATATATTTCTTATGCATTTCAGGTTATCTGCGAATGAAATTATTTCATTATTAGAAACATTGGATGCTACAGATGAAGCTGATTTGGCTCTAGGATTTCCAGAAGATAACCTAACTGATGAAGATAGTGATAAATCTGATGAAGAAGGTGAAGGTGAGTTACAACATTTAGGGAGAGGCCTACTGGAAACTCAGTGTTATGTTACCAATAAAGATGGAGATGAACTATGTATTTCTCACAATGATACAGAGGAAATGTTGGAGGTGCTTCTAGAAGTGAATAAGATCAGACGGATCGGACGCTTGGTTCCAAACTCCGATCCGGTCGCCCGAGAGGTGGCCGCTCACCCACTGGGCGGACAACACGTGGCCGCGTGCCCTCCCGCTAGAGTTAGGGGCCTGGTTCTGCGAACACCTGCAGAAGCTGAGCACGCGTTCCGTTTAGCACTTGCCGCTTCTGTGGACGGCAAAGGGCTGGCGGGCGCGCGTCAACAGGCTGCGTCAGCCTCCCATGGATGGATCAACGACGGTACGAGGCTTATGACCGGACGGAATTACATCGACGCCGTCAAGGTCCGTATCGGCGCTCTGTCCACGAGAGAGCGGCGGACACGGGGTCGGGGCGGCCCCCCACCTTGTGAGTGGGGGTGTCATGCAGGTGATGGCTTAGGCCATATCTTGCAGAGCTGCCCTGACACCCACCGCAAGCGCGTCGAAAGGCATGACCGGGTGGTCCGCTTGGCGGAACAGTCGCTCCGTGGCTCTAGGGCCCAAGTGATTGTCGAACCGGTGGAGCCCACTTCGGCGGACATTCGGCGTCCGGACATAGTGGTTGCATGGGACTGAAGTTACCATCGTCGACGCCCAGATCATAGCGGACTCCTGCTGCACGACCTTGGAGGAGGCTCACCTCCGGAAGGTTCATCGTTACGACGAGCCAGCCATGAGGCAATGGGCCCTCGACTGGGCACGACAGCAGGATGACAATTGCCAATTCGCCAAAACTACGACGATAACTATATCCTGGCACGGTGTACTAGCTGCCAGCTTAGCCCAAGATCTCAAGGCGCTAGGCCTTGGAGCTGGCGTTCAAAAACTACTAGTAGTCCGCAGTCTTGAGGGGTCGGTGTTCACATGGAGGCACCGGACGCACCGGGGCATGCGTGGTGGGCGGAGACGTGGGCGACCACCGAATCCCGAGCCGGTTCCCCGGCGGGATTGATCAGATCCTCCAAAGATCCTGATCAGTCACCATAGGCTTCAAGCTCTTGGTCTGTTCAGGTAGGGGGACGCGGCCACGCGTTTCGACCGCACAGAACAAACAGCATCAAGTGTTCAGTCCCTCTATTGACGAACTATTGAGGCAATCATATTATTAGCCGAGGTGTGCGGGGGTTACCTAGCCGTTGCTAGGTAGTTTCCCCTAGCTGCTGTGTTACAATGCAGTATGCCGCGGCATAGAGCGATACATTGACGACCTCATAGACCAAAATATTGGAACATACAGGGTTAGAATGCGTCAAAGGAAGTGGTGGTGGCCAATATTTAGCTACATGTTATCTGCGACTGTCAACAACACTCACTGTCTTATGGTAGAACATGGAAAAAAGATTTCTTTACTTGATTTCATTGACAATCTCTGCACAACATACTTGAAAACCTATGGAACTCCAAGCCTACAAGGAAAAACAATTTCACAAAATTTTAGATGCATCGGAAAATATGATGCAAAGGATCACTGGATTGTATATTGTGAAAAAGGCAGAAGGTGCATGCTGTGTCAAGTAAAAAGCAAATTTATTTGTGAAAAATGTGATGTTGGTTTACATCCTAAGTGTTTCAAACAATATCACATTCCCTAAGAAATCCTGTCTTTATATATATATATATATATATATATATATATATATATATAAAACACACACACACACACACACACACACACACACACACACACACACACCTACACACTTTTACATTTCCTACTGTTTTCAATTCAGACAATGAATTAAGTTCGTCCTAAGACCCACGGGGTATTTAAATACACATTGCATAACTCCGAAACTTTTTAATATTTTTTAAGAAAATTTTGTGGTACTCATCTTTGTGTTAATATATCCTTCCCACATGAAATAAATTGAAATCAGATAATAAATGCACTTTCGGCTCTAATGGGTTAACTAATCTTTTAGAATTTTTTCAAAGCGTGGTTGACGTTTACGATAGTCATCGGGCGGTTGATGTAGTGTATTTAGATTTTCAAAAAGCGTTTTACACCGTACCGCACAAAAGACTCATTGAAAAAACTAAGGCTCATGGAATCAGGGGTGTAGTAATAAATTGGATAGAAGAGTGGTTGCGAGGTAGGAAACAGAGGGTGGTCGTTGATGGAGCGGAGTCGTGTTGGGCTAATGTAGCGAGTGGCGTTCCTCAGGGTTCTGTATTGGGCCCCTTGCTTTTTCTTATATATATTAACGATTTAGATGTCGGCCTGGTCAGTACAGATTCAAAGTTTGCGGATGACACGAAGCTGGGTGGTAGGGTGATTAATGACGAAGATAGAGGTAAAATCCAGGAAGATCTAAATAAAATCGTTGATTGGTCAGTCACATGGCAAATGAGATTTAACGTCGAGAAGTGCAAAATTTTACATACAGGTTCGCGTAACGGTAATTTTGCGTATAGTATGTCAGGGAAAGAGTTAACAAGCGTAGAGCAGGAAAAAGATTTAGGAGTTATAGTCACTGGTGATTTAAAAGTAGCGAAACAAAGTACAGCAGCGGTCAATAAAGCGAACAAAGTGTTAGGTTTTATAGCTCGGAATTTTGAGTACAAATCGCGCGATATTATAGTTCCTCTTTATAAATCATTAGTTAGATCCCATTTGGAGTACGCGATCCAATTTTGGAATCCGCATATGCGCAAAGATATAGACAAAATCGAAGGAGTTCAAAGACGAGCAACTAAGATGATTCCGTCGCTTAGGTCAAAGTCGTACGAGGATAGGCTTAAGGAGTTAAAATTGACTACACTCGAGACTAGGAGGCTAAGGGGTGATCTAATCCAAGTTTTCAAAATTATGAATGGGTTCGACAACGTAGATAGAGATAGCTTTTTCGAAATATTTCAATATAATAGGACTAGAAATAACGGGTGTAAGTTGACAAGTAGAAGGTTCGAGACAGCAGATGCCAAAAACATTTTTACGCATAGAATAGTAAATAGCTGGAATAGTTTGCCGGTAGAAGTAATTAGTTGCACGTCTATAAACATATTTAAAAATCGATTAGACGCATATGTTGATAGAGTGGGTACAGTTTAAGGTAGTAAAATTAAGGCTTTGTGGTTCGGAACCCACATAAAATTGTAGGTCCCCTCCGCCACCACGGAGGACATGCACAATACACAATTACGAACACAGTTAGGTAGACCAGCCATGAGTGGATCCTAGGGTGTTTGTTGGTCTGAAACATTATAACTATCCTAATTGTAAACACCCACAATGGCCGAATCACGAGTTTCCTATTGGCCGTCGCTGAAATTTGGGTGGAGCATAAAGTGTAAGCGTGTTTAGCCACCAACCAGAGGTTCTGGGGCTCTGCCCACTGGGGTGTAATTGGCTGAGCTGTGAATTCTGGGGCGTGTCAGATGTGACTTACCCATTCCATAGATTTCTTCTAGAAATGATTCGTAGAGAGAGAGAGAGAGAGAGAGAGAGAGATCGGAGTATGATAAACATCCATTTTATTACCTCAACTTTCGCATATATATATATATATATATATATATATATATATATATATGAGGTATTTAGCGACGTTCAAGGATAAATTTGGAAATCGGGGACAGATGGCTTCGGTTCAAAGTTTATGGTGTCGAGAGATTGGCGTGTAATAAGTATAATTTTATCTACCAACCAATATATATATGAAGGGTTTTACAACCATCTAAAATAATTTAAAAAAAATTAATTGTGGAGCGGATGTACGAAAAACATCTGTTTTATTAACTTGCCTTTTATTACCTTGCATTTAGCGAGATGATAAATTTGAAAATCGTGGCAGTCCCTCATATATATATATTATATATATATATATATATATTTAGGATAAAAACGAAGACGTAGAGCAAGAAAGTCATTATATTTGGCTGCAGCCTACGTTTCGGGCAACTCTACCCATTTTCAAGGCCTAATAAATAAAAAGCTAAAATTAATGCACGACAAAAAAAAAATATACGAATGTCAAAAACAAACTAATTCATAGCACAAAATAAAACCACTTAAAGAATAAAAATTAAAAAGCGTAAAACAAGCATAAGCCAAAAAAAAAATTAAAAATTATATACATGACAAATAACACATGATAAAAGTAAAACTTTAAAACTAAAAACATTCAAACAAATTAGTTAAAAACTTCACTAATAAAAAGTTAAATGAAAAGACACAAAAGTGCACGAAACATACCATGCTCACTTGACATCCTCAAACAACTGAGGCGAAAAGGAGACAGGGTTAAGGGGAAAAACAGAAAAATTTAGTTGGTAGGCATTCTAATTAATATAAAGGGGGTAACAGCTAGAATCAATATTTAAGCTGGAGTTCAGAAATTTAATGCACAAAGATTCATAAATACGGAGAGAGGACGGACATTTTAATGATTTAAGAATTTTAAAGTTATTAACGGAAATATCAACTTTACACTTAACAGAATGATTTCTAATGGCAGACTGTTCCTTTTTAGATAAAACTTTTCCTGTCCTATGGCTAATACCCATATGGGAGCAAAATCTTGCCTGTAAAGAACGAACTGTGCTGCCAACGTAGTTCCCCTGGGAACACCCAGGGCAGGTAAACAAATAAACGACAGAACAGTTCATCGCAGGGGGGATTTTGTCCTTACAACGGAAAAAACATTCAAGGGTATTATTATTCACAAAAGCAACCTTAAAATCAGTGTGAAAATAAAATTTCCTCACCACACTCAACAATTGCTTTTTCACAAAAGTGTTAAATTGGTAGAGATCAGGTAAAACAAGATATTTACAATTCTTAGGAACATCATACGTTGGGATAAGTTTGGGGGAATAAACATTATTAAGTAATTTACCAATAATACCTTGTACAAGAACCCGTGGAAAACCATTTTTAAAGAAAAAATCAGTAAGGAATTCAAACTCATTATGAAGCAGAGCAAAGTTTGAGCAAATATTATAAGCTCTATGCACTAAAGTGCGAATCGAACTTAGTTTGTAATTAAAATCGCAAAAACTATAAAAATTAAAACCTAAACCCGTAAAAGTAGGCTTCCGGTATGTGGAAGTTAAAACAGTTGAGCCTGATTTGGAAACCAAAACATCAAGGAAAGGAATAGAACCTTGAACTTCCTTTTCCTGCGTAAATATAATGTTCTTATGAAGTGTGTTCAAAAAATTTAAAAACTGAACTGATTGATTATCCGTTTGGAATAAAGCAAACGTGTCATCAACATAACGTCTGTACAAATTCGGCTTAAGGTGAGGGGGGCACTCACAGAAGGCCCTTTCCTCAAGATGAGACATGAAAATATTCGCAAAAACGGGACCCAAGGGGCTCCCCATCCCCACTCCATCCAACTGACGGTAAACTACCCCTTGAAAACTAAAAAAGTTATCCTTGACAGCCAAATTCAGAAGCTGCTCAAACTGTGCTCTGCCAAAGCCGTGAAAAAGTGAGTCCGGCTGTGGAAAAGCTTTATTTAAAATAATTGTAATGGTCTCATCCAAGGGGACATTTGTAAAGAGGGAAGATACATCCCCCTTGGATGAGACCATTACAATTATTTTAAATAAAGCTTTTCCACAGCCCCTTGGATGAGACCATTACAATTATTTTAAATAAAGCTTTTCCACAGCCGGACTCACTTTTTCACGGCTTTGGCAGAGCACAGTTTGAGCAGCTTCTGAATTTGGCTGTCAAGGATAACTTTTTTAGTTTTTAAGGGGTAGTTTACCGTCAGTTGGATGGAGTGGGGATGGGGAGCCCCTTGGGTCCCGTTTTTGCGAATATTTTCATGTCTCATCTTGAGGAAAGGGCCTTCTGTGAGTGCCCCCCTCACCTTAAGCCGAATTTGTACAGACGTTATGTTGATGACACGTTTGCTTTATTCCAAACGGATAATCAATCAGTTCAGTTTTTAAATTTTTTGAACACACTTCATAAGAACATTATATTTACGCAGGAAAAGGAAGTTCAAGGTTCTATTCCTTTCCTTGATGTTTTGGTTTCCAAATCAGGCTCAACTGTTTTAACTTCCACATACCGGAAGCCTACTTTTACGGGTTTAGGTTTTAATTTTTATAGTTTTTGCGATTTTAATTACAAACTAAGTTCGATTCGCACTTTAGTGCATAGAGCTTATAATATTTGCTCAAACTTTGCTCTGCTTCATAATGAGTTTGAATTCCTTACTGATTTTTTCTTTAAAAATGGTTTTCCACGGGTTCTTGTACAAGGTATTATTGGTAAATTACTTAATAATGTTTATTCCCCCAAACTTATCCCAACGTATGATGTTCCTAAGAATTGTAAATATCTTGTTTTACCTGATCTCTACCAATTTAACACTTTTGTGAAAAAGCAATTGTTGAGTGTGGTGAGGAAATTTTATTTTCACACTGATTTTAAGGTTGCTTTTGTGAATAATAATACCCTTGAATGTTTTTTCCGTTGTAAGGACAAAATCCCCCCTGCGATGAACTGTTCTGTCGTTTATTTGTTTACCTGCCCTGGGTGTTCCCAGGGGAACTACGTTGGCAGCACAGTTCGTTCTTTACAGGCAAGATTTTGCTCCCATATGGGTATTAGCCATAGGACAGGAAAAGTTTTATCTAAAAAGGAACAGTCTGCCATTAGAAATCATTCTGTTAAGTGTAAAGTTGATATTTCCGTTAATAACTTTAAAATTCTTAAATCATTAAAATGTCCGTCCTCTCTCCGTATTTATGAATCTTTGTGCATTAAATTTCTGAACTCCAGCTTAAATATTGATTCTAGCTGTTACCCCCTTTATATTAATTAGAATGCCTACCAACTAAATTTTTCTGTTTTTCCCCTTGACCCTGTATCCTTTTCGCCTCAGTTGTTTGAGGATGTCAAGTGAGCATGGTATGTTTCGTGCACTTTTGTGTCTTTTCATTTAACTTTTTATTAGTGAAGTTTTTAACTAATTTGTTTGAATGTTTTTAGTTTTAAAGTTTTACTTTTATCATGTGTTATTTGTCATGTATATAATTTTTAATTTTTGTTTTTGGCTTATGCTTGTTTTACGCTTTTTAATTTTTATTCTTTAAGTGGTTTTATTTTGTGCTATGAATTAGTTTGTTTTTGACATTCGTATATTTTTTTTGTTGTCATGCATTAATTTTAGCTTTTTATTTATTAGGCCTTGAAAATGGGTAGAGTTGCCCGAAACGTCGGCTGCAGCCAAATATAATGACTTTCTTGCTCTACGTCTTCGTTTTTATCCTAAATGTAAAATTACGTCTCCTTAGGAGGGATCCTATTTCATATGTATATATATATATATATACACAGGGTGTTTGAAAACTTTCTGTACAAATTGTAATGGGGGATAGGCAACACCAAGACAAACCCTTTTCGTCTATAAGTGTATGTCCGCTGACGTCACCATTCGGCGCGAGAGGGCGCCGCTGCAATTGGCTAAAAGGTGAAGTGGGCTAAACTCGCGCTTGCCGCGGGCATTCTTAAATTGGACGTAGTACGCGTAACATGGAGCGCTTCACGACTGCTGAGATGGCTGACATGCATATGGTGTATGGGGCTGCCAATGGAAACGGAAGAGCTGCTGTGAGGTTGTACCGACAGCGCTTCCCAAACAGACGTGTGCCAAACCACCAAACGTTTGCGCATTTGCATCGGCGACTGCGAGAAACTGGAACATTCCATGCAAACATGCATGACACTGGTCGGGAGAGAAACGTGCGCACTCCTGACATGGAAGAAGAAATCCTACGGCGATTTGAGGACAATCCAAGCGCAAGCACGCGAGGTGTTGCACGTATCCTCGGTGTGAACCACGACCTGGTCTGGAGAGTGTTGCACGAGCAGCAGTTACATCCGTTTCATCGTCAGAGAGTCCAGGCATTACAACCTCGGGATTACCCTCTTCGTGTGGAATTCGCACGCTGGTTTCTGCAGCAGACAGCGGTGCAGCCTAATTTTCCGGCTTATGTGCTGTTCTCAGATGAGGCCTGTTTCACACGTGAGGGTGTGTTTAACATGCACAATTCTCACGTGTGGGCGCACGCAAATCCTCATGCTACACGGGTGCATGCTCATCAAGAACGGTTCGCCGTCAATGTTTGGGCGGGTATCGTCCATGGCAAGTTGATTGGGCCGCACCTGCTGCCTGCCCGACTCGACGGGCGGGCTTATCGGATATTTCTTGAAGAAACGTTGCCGGAACTGATGGAAGATGTTCCCGTGGCTATTCGTAGACGAATGTGGTTTCAACACGACGGGGCCCCAGCACACTCCAGCAACGATGTGCGGGATTATCTGAACGCCACTTTTGGGGACCGATGGATAGGCCGGGGTAGGCCCGTAGCCTGGCCACCGAGATTGCCCGATTTAACATGCCTCGATTTCTTCCTGTGGGGACACATGAAGAACCTCGTGTACGAGACTCCCATTTACTCAGAAGAAGACCTCGTAGCAAGAATCGCTGTCGCCGCTGGAACTGTTCCCGAAATGCCGGGAATCTTTCGACGTGTACGTCGGTCAATGCTTCGACGCTGTCGGGCATGCATTGATGCTACCGGTCGCAACTTTCAGCACCTTCTTTAAATAAACATGCCTTCTTTAAATAAACATGTTACGCGTACTACATCGGATTTAAGAATGCCCGCGGCAAGCGCGAGTCTAGCCCACTTCACCTTTTAGCCAATTGCAGCGGCGCCCTCTCGCGCCGAATGGTGACGTCAGCGGACATACACTTATAGACGAAAAGGGTTTGTCTTGGTGTTGCCTATCCCCCATTACAATTTGTACAGAAAGTTTTCAAACATCCTGTATATGTATATATCTATATCTCTCTCTCTATATATATACATACACATTACTAAAGATGACAGAACCCAAGCAACAATGCTATTAGATATTGTGGAACATTACGCCCTTACCCAGGAAATCGGTGAAGCCACGAGAAAGGAGAACGTTTTGGATTTAATCTGGACAAATAACAACGAGATAGTAATAAATAAAAAAGTAACGCACACAAAGTTCTCCAACCATAACCTCATCGATATACAACTGAAGTTAGCACCCAGAGGTCCGAAAACGCATCCTAGAGAGGCAGATGGAATATTTGAAGGCTTAAACATAAATTCAAAGAAAGTAAATTGGGAAAACGTAAATAAAGATTTAAAGGAGGTAAATTGGGAATTGCTACTACATGAGAAGACTCCACAAGAAATACTATGTACAATAAAGACGGAAACCAAACCTATAATACTGAAACATATTCCTCGAGAGGAAAATCAGGACTCTATTCAGGCAACGAAGACAAACCGTAAAACATCTCCACAGATGCAGAACTGATGCAAAGAGACTCAAACTAGAGAGAAAACTTGGCGAAATAGAAATGAACCTAAAGCAAATATTCATACATAAGACAAACGAGAAGGAAAACAAAGTAGCAGAAAACAAAAAATAACTCAAAATACTTCTACACTTTTGCGAAAAGGAAAATGCAGTGTAAGGAGAGTATTGGACCGTTGATAGACGGGGAGGCCGAGTACACAAATGACCGGAAAGAAATCAGTGAACTGCTTAGGGAACAATTTAAATCTGTTTTTAGCACCCCTAAGTCCGAGATGGAAGTGGAAAACCCAGACGAGTTTTTCGACATTGATACAGATCAACCAAGAACAAATCCCGGCACAAACCTATTAATGGACTTCGAGTTCACGGAAGATGTAATTACGGCCTTATCACAGATGCGAGACAATTCAGAGCCAGGGCCAGACACATGGAGTGCCACATTTCTGAAGAAATGCAAAGAGAGTAATGCAAAACCGCTATACTTACTATGGAGGAAATCACTCGACACAGGACAAATTACACTCCCCTTAAAGAACGCGAACATTGCCCCCCTTATTTAAAGGTGGTAACAGAGCAATGGCCAAAAATTATCGGCCAGTGGCTCTCACCTTACACCTTATAAAGTGTTTTGAACGCATAATTAGAGGCAAAACTACCTACTACCTACAAGAAAAAGACTTATACAACCCAAATCAACATGGCTTCAGGGCGGGTAGATCATGCCTGTCACAGCTACTAGACCACCAAGAGAAAATATTAGGAACATTGTGTCGAGGACAAAACATTGCTGTAATATATACTGACTTTGCTAAAGCCTTCGATAAATGTGACCATGGAATCATAGCACACAAACTTAAGGATACAGGAATTACTGGAAAGCTAGGAAGGTGGATATTTAATTTCTTGACGCAAAGAACGCAAAGAGTGGTGGTAAACGGAGTTAAATCGGGTCTCGGAAGTCGTGAGCTCTGTCCCACAAGGGACAGTATTAGCTCCCTTGCTGTTCATAATAATGATTGCAGATATTGATGCAGATATTAAGGACAGTATTGTATCATGCTTCGCAGATGACACAAAGATATGTAAGGAAATATTGAACGAAGATGATATAAGAAAACTGCAAAACAACATTGAAACATTATTCCAGTGGGCAGAAGACAACAATATGAAGTTCAACGAAGAAAAATTCCAACTTCTAAGATATGGTAATAACAAAGAGCTACAGAAAAAAGGGTACAAAACTCCGCAAGCCAAACAGATAACACCAAATCCACAAGTCAGGGATCTTGGAGTAATAATGTCGTCGGATGCGGAATTCAGAGAGCACTATAAAATGAAAATCACAACGGCTAGAAAAATAACATCTGGAGGAGCTTCCGCAGCAGAAAAGCAAACATCATGTTCAAATTATGGAAGAGTCTAGTCCTACCAGTAATTGAGTATTGCTCAGTACTCACAAGCCCACACAGAAAAAGAGACATTGCGAGCACTGAAGCTATACAAAGGACTTTTACGTCTAAGATAGAGGAAACGGAAGGTGAAGACTACTGGTCTCGACTACAATCCCTGGAACTCTACTCTCTCGAAAGAAGGTGCGAGCGGTACACAATAATATACATATGAAAAATACTTGAGGGCTCTGTCCCTATCCTCAGAAATGAAATAGAAACAAACTGAAATGAGAGAAGAGGCAGATTTTGTACGGTCCCAGCTCCGGTGGGACAAGGAGCCATGAAAACGAGGATGGAAAATACCCTCAGAATACGGAGCCCAAAGCTTTTCAATGTCCTTCAAAAAGAAGTGAGGAATCTCCAGCACACCGACCTGAATAACTTCAAGAATCAGCTGGACAGATTCTTGTGCAAAGTCCCTGAGCAGTCATGCGTGGCTGGCTACGAGGGCAGGAGGAGATCAGAGAGCAATTCCCTCCTTCACGAAGTCCCTCGTGTACGAGACTCCCATTTAGTCAGAAGAAGACCTCGTACCAAGAATCGCTGTCGCCGCTGGAACTGTTCCCCAAATGCCGGGAATTTTTCGACGTGTACGTCGGTCAATGCTTCGACGCTGTCGGGCATGCATTGATGCTACCGGTCGCAACTTTCAGCACCTTCTTTAAATAAACATGCCTTCTTTAAATAAACATGTTACGCGTACTACGTCCGATTTAAGAATGCCCGCGGCAAGCGCGAGTCTAGCCCACTTCACCTTTTAGCCAATTGCAGCGGTGCTCTCTCGCGCCGAATGGTGACGTCAGCCGACATACACTTATAGGCGAAAAGGGTTTGTCTTGGTGTTGCCTATCCCCCATTACAATTTGTACAGAAAGTTTTCAAACACCCTGTATATATATATATATATATATATATATATATATATATATATATATATATATGAGAGACTTAGCGAGATTGGAAAATAAATTTGGAAATCGGGGCAATTCTCTTCGTTTTAAAGTTTATGTGGAATTAGTAATAAAACTCCGTGAACAAGCTTAAGATATGCGTTTTAAGATTTTTCGTTAATTTTAAATAATGTCTGGAAGCGTAAAATAACGTGGATGCGAAGACAATTTAATGTAAATGTATTTTACTCTGTTTTCAATAAAAATTAACAGTTAATTAACTTTGAATTGGCGAGATCTTCTTTATAAAAATAATATAAAAGTGTATAGAAAGGATTGCTGAATGTTATTCTATGAGAATAAGTTACCAAATTTAATACACATTTTTAGTGTATCTATTGCGTATTATTAAACTTGCTTTCATATGGTAAATTTAATATATAGATTTCTCAAATCAAAAGAATGCATATTAAGATGGATGAAAAAATTGTACGAAAACGAGAACCGCATCGGGTCCGTGCTCGAGGCCTGGTGATTGCAACCGGCGTTCGGTATACGAACATCCTTCCGCATGTTGTTGGAATAATGTGCAGTGTAAAGAGCCCTGTGTATTTCTTTTATTGTTAGATACGTAGCACACCCAGCTTCCGCACAATTGGTTGGTAGATAAAATGGGTACTCTGGGTGACCTAGTGGTTAAGATGCTAGGGTGCTGGATTCCCCGTTAAACCGTAGGTCTAGGGTTGGGTGAAAAGTTTGACCATCGTCAGAATGAACAATTCGGGTCGGTCCGGATTTTCCGTTAAACTGTAGGTCTAGGGTGGGGTGAAAAGCTTGACCTTCGACGGAATGAACAATTCGGGTGTTTTTTGTCTTTCTTGGAATTAAAATAAATGCTCTTTTGAAGGCATTTTGTATACGAGATGAATGACAAAAGTAACTCATCTATAAATAAATAATTAGTATATATAGCTGTATGTGTAATAATAGGGGATCTATGTGCGTTTGTGTGCGCTTCTTGAATGTTCAGCCAGCAGGCTGATAATGCCTGGAGGCACTGGCTTCTACGCCAACTGGCGGATTTTGAGTTCTAAGTCAAGTGTTGCTACCATGACCACTCATTGAGCTTCTGTCTCTCGTGGAAGCTGGATGGTCTCTTTCTCTCTCTCTCTCCTCCTCTCTCTCTTAGGTTAGGTATACCCCTTTTGGTGGTGAGGCCGTCCCACTTCCTCCCCCAAAGAGGTCAGGTGGACTCCCCTGGCTTGCTGGGGGAGTTCCCCTCCCCCCTTTCTTTTTTTTGCACCCTGGGGTTGGCACTGGGGGGTATTGCAACAATGGGGTGTCACGGCACTCATTGCAACATTGCATCATTGCATTGCACTCTAACCTTTTGCGCCCAAACTACTGGTTGTCGTGATATTTTCGTTAGTTTTAATGAAAATATCACGACTTAACCCAACTAACGAAAATATCACGACAACCTAACCAATCATACTGGGCATTCAATTAACCTAACCGGGCATTCATAATTCATTTGCACAAGAAATGACGGTCAGATTTGAATAAAACACCAAAATACACCAGAAAAACCCATTTCCATCAATCATACATTCCGATGAATGGAGGGCTTATCGCGGCTCAGGGTTAGGATTCCAGCACTGGACTGTAAATCAGTGTTAATTTTGTTGAGCCAAACGGTGTACATACGCAGCACATAGAATCTTACTGGCACAAGCATAAACAACGCATTAAAGAAATGATGAGATGCAAGCGCGATTTCTTACACTGGTATTTGCAAGAATTTATGTGGCGCGATAGATTTAATAGAAATGCTTTTAATAACTTATGTGAGCATATTAAAATATTTTATCCTATGTAAATAATGGTTCTCTATTTATTATATGTTTGCAATAAATAATAAATTTGTTGTTATTGTTTTCTTATCTTATTTTGGTTAATTTGCAGAGTTTAAACTTTGGGGGGGATATAGTTCAAAAGATCAACATTCGGGTGGTGATTGTTGAAAAGAGTATGTTGGGGGGAAATAGTTTAAAAGATCCCCAAATTAGCTTATATTAGTAATTTAACTAACCTTTATATAGCGATTAGGAAGTTGATTAAAAAAATGTTCTCATGTGGAATCGAATTAAATCAATTAGGCTGAAGACCAGTGTTGAAATTTTACCTTGTGGATTATGCGAGTCTTATAACTATAGTATATATGATAGAAACGAAAAGCAAGTTGAGCCGCGTAAGCGCATCATACCTCGTTAATGAAGAAAATTTTATTGGTGGAAAAATTGAGGATGACACGGAGAAAGGTAAGAAGAGAAAGGGAAAGGTGGAAGAGATAAACGTGAGATACAGATCCCATAACACCATTATCCTTAAAAACTTACGAGTCCGAAGGGTTTTCATAGAGTCCAAATACAAAGCCCGCGAATGTCGAAACAGATACTTCCACATCCCGTCTCAGAAGAGATTAATTAACCCAAAAAAGTTAAACATTGTTTCTTGTATGACTCAACTGTTGGAATAAGTTTGAACAACTTCCTCCAGAAGTTATTATTTCCTTTGGAAAAGGGTTCTCTCGACCCATGTACGAATATTTTTCAAACGCTCAAAACCGGAAGATGTAAAACATTTATGGCCCTAAGAGAGTGTTCCCAGTGATGTATATGCAAATAAACTTCCTTTAGATATGTGAAATTTAAGAGAGATTTACTTCTACCCAAAATGCCGCTTACCATAAAAGCAAACTGCAGATTTTCTCATTGTTAAGTAACTGCAATTAATGCGTATTATTTTTATAAATAAATTTTCTTCATGAAAGAATTTTGATTCATTCGTGGAACTTTGTTAGAACAAAGACTTAAAGCGGTCGTAAACTCGAATCTCGATGACGGAAAGGCCCCAACAAATACAAAGCATATTTCAGACGTGTGTATGATGTAGACGAGAATCTCTTAAAAATAGCCATAAAGCAATTCTCAGCTCCATAAAAATGGTCTCTTGTCAACTGCTTAGTTTCGTGAATGTCTACAATTTTTTCTTTTTGTTATGAAAATAAGTTTCGATATTTTCTACAAATTTGAAGTCGTTCACTTCATATAAAATGTTAGCGAAGTAAAACTGCATCAGTTCACTTAATATAACAGTTCTACTAAATATTTTTTAGCAAATGTTATAAAAGAATTTCGATAAATTAGATTTCTTTATACTCCGAAAGAATTATCGGAATTATATATGCGGTCTTCGTTCTGTTGATCAAACAATTTTCGTTTTTCATTTAGAGGTGAGAGAGAGAGAGAGAGAGAGAGAGAGAGAGAGAGAGAGAGAGAGAGAGAGAGAGAGAGAGAGAGAGATAAAAATGAAGTTTGTAGCAAAAAAAACAAATGAAGGTAGGGATAAGAGAGAAATAATAATAAAGTTTACTCTAAAGCATTGGTTCTCAACCGGTGGGTAAATTACCAAACCAACTGGTGCAATGACATCTATTTTGTGTGGTAATGACACGCGATCCATAAATTATAAAAAATAATATTGTGATAATCGAGAAGTTACAAAAAATAATATCTAATGATTGGGGTAATGGGGCTGGGTTAGAATTGGTTTTGGGTAACCATACAAAACAGGTTGAGAACCACTGCTCTAAAGGAAGATTGAGAATATTTGGTTAAACATTGCGTATAATATGAAACCCTTAAAATGAGGAAACGGTGTGTGAGATTCTTATTTTGTCATTTTAACTCTTTTAATTAATGCAATACGAAATGTTTAGCCAAATATGAGCCTCACTTCAGAGTAAGATATGAAGGCGAGCCAAATATTAAAGAAGATGTACTCATATTATTTCCAATTAAAAATATATCATAAATACGAGTATGCGAGAACCCTTTCAGTACTTTCGGGACACACGTGTACAGTTGGATACAAAAGTCGGGATACACCGGGACACACCTATGTTATTGTACAGTGTATCCCGTCATTTATAACTGATAATATAGGTATATATGCAAAAGCGGTCTTTAACAGTGTTAAACGTAACTAGACTATTTTCCTTATAATAAATGGAAAAATCTTACAGACGCGTCCATATTTGTTCCGTTACATTCTTTAACAGAAGAAGGAGGAAATAATAATAATAATAATAATAACAATAATAATAATAATAATAATAATAATAGTAATAATGAAATATATATATATACACAGGGTGTTTCACAACATGTGGGACGCACTTTCAGGATCGATTCAAAACCTGAAAACAATGAAAAAAGTTTATATAAACATGCCCGAAATCGCTTTGTTTCCGAGTTACAGCCCGTTTTGTGTTCCAGCAAGTCTTTCGTAAACTGTTTACAAACACTGCTTGCCGACAATGTTTGTGAGTGTGTACGAGACTTATTTCATGTATGGCTTTGCCGATTGTAATATTTCGTACACTCTATGACATGTTTCAATATCGTTGAGTGTAGAGCCATCAGTCAGTCAGAGGTGCATCGCGGTGTTTCACTGTTCGTATTCGTAACTTCTTACTGTGAATAAGTGCAGTCCAGTGAAAAAAAAACTTAAAAGTTTTTGTGCTATTCAGTGATAGTGTGCATTTGAAGTGAGAATGGAGGCTTATTCAAACAGAGAAATAGCAGACATGCATCTTATGTATGGACTTGCCTAGTGTAATGCGGCCGCAGCAAGACGTCTGTATGCGGAAAGGTTTCCGAATCGGCGTCTGCCAGATAAGAAGACCTTTCAGAGAATAGAATCTTGGTGATACAAGATCATTCAACAAGCGAGTTTCAGATGGTGGTAGACCAATCAAAGCCAGAACTGTTGAGATGGAGGAGCGGGTCCTGAATTGCGTGGAGGAACATCCTGGTGTGAGCACCCAAAGGATAGCAGCAGCAGCAGAGGGTGTAAGATACACAACTGTGTGGAGAATTTTACGGGAACAACAGCTTTACCCATATCACATTCAGAGAGTACAAGGCCTTACTGAAGCTGATTTCCAACCACGAGAGGCTTTTTGTATTTGGTTCCTTCAACAGTGTGCTCGCGATCCTCTTTTTCTATCCTCCGTGTTGTTTTCTGATGAGGTTGCCTTCACAAGAAATGACGTGATCAATTTTCACAACACTCATCACTGGGCCGAAGAGAATCCGCATGCCATCATCCAGTCAAAGCACCAACAACAATTTAGTATCAATGGATGGGAAGGACTTATTACCGACAACTTAATCGGTCCTTTTGTTTTGCCTGGAAGATTAACAGGAGAATCCTATTCTAATTTTTTAAGGAATGACTAAAGCGATTTACTAGATAAAGTTCCTCTTGGTGCCCGACGTCGTATGTGGTTTATGCATGACGGCGTTCCGCCTCTTTTAGTCGAGTAGCCAGAGACTATTTGGATGACCATTTCCCTTATAAATGGATAGGCCGTGGAGGAACCATTGCGTGGTCTGCTCGCTCCCGGACCTGAATCCACTCGATTTTTACCTGTGGAGTTATCTAAAATCCATCGTTTACGTGTCACCCATTGACAACGTTGAAATGCTTCGCCAACGTGTAGAACAAGGATGCCAGAAAATCCGAGCAATACCTGGAATGTTTGAACATGTCAGGCAGTCTATAACGAGGCGTGTTCAGACGTGTATTCAAGCGCAAGGAGGTTTTTTTGTGCACTTCATTTAAAGGTAAGGCGGATACTTTCTAGAACACATAACGGGCTGTAACTCGGAAAAAAAGCGATTTCGTGCATATGTTTACAAACTTTTTTCATTGTTTTCAAGTCCTGAATCCATCTTGAAAGTGTGTCCTACATGTTATGAAACACCCTATATATATATATATATATATATATATATATATATATATAGAAACTAATGTGATCGCATTGAAAATTTCATTAAATAATTTTTCGTACAAACCGTTTTCGTCTAATTTGGTGCATGTCTTTATTTGAAAAGCCTCATTCCAGTGGTTTATTTGGGAAGTTTTTCATCACTTCAGATTGATTATGATTGAATTTGTTGAGCATAATGCTAAAACGCGTTCCCAGCTAAAAACTTTGCTTATAATTGACTATTAAATCTGTCGAAAACTTCAAAATAATTGAATTTAGGCTTTAAATTCCCTTATTAAAATGAGGAGGAGGGGGTCTATGCAAATTGCGACTACAGTGCTTCGCTCCTTAATTAGTATGATTATTATTATTATTATTATTATTATTTTGAAAGTGAGAAGAACAAGTAGGAAATAAATGTAAGAAAAGTTCCAGACTATAAACAGGAATGAGATGCTTCGAAAATCTTCCCCAAACAAGCATTCAACAAGCAACCATAAAAGTCAAGTAAATCGGGTCGGAGATTACGGTGGGATCTCATCGTCTTGACAACAGAGTCTCCCAACAAAATTGTTTGAAGTCGATAATTTGTTTTTTCGTTAAGTTGAATCTGGTTTGAGGCGATGAGAATCCAAAGACTCGTTTGGCCGTGAACCTTCTTTGTTCAATGGAAGGGGCGTCTGATTTGTTGTCTGGACAATATTGGTGTCCTTCTTCGTGTTCAGCGGTGCGCGAATGCGTGAATGTAGTTTGCGTTATAGGGCGACAAACCTTTAATTTTTAACACGATCAATTAATTGCTAAAGGACAGATAATCATTAAAATTCAAGGATAAAAAGATAAGGATAATCATTAAAATTAAGTCACTGAGTGACTTACTTGGGGCTTTTGAGTACCCACGCAAAACATTTCTTTACTTCAAGTTGTGTATCTACTAATTACTCATATATATATATATATATATATATATATATATATATATATATATATATATATATATATATATATATATATATGGGATTGAACTCAGAATGGTCTCCTGAGGTTTTTTCATGATACACACAGACCGTGCATAGAACAAGAAACTCTTTTGGGAAAATTAAATCCACTATAGTCTGAATAAGTATTGGTAAATGACAAACACTATAGCTTTTTCTTTTTCATGATGTTAGCCCGACGTGGGCAACGGGTCAGTCGCAAAGAGGCCCCAAAAAATATAGCTTCCCTCACCAGCCATCTGCAAAGCAGATAGTATCCAGCTTTGGGACAGGATCTAGGGGTTACAGCTACACCTAGCCTACTATATCCAGAACAATATTTTCATTGATGTATTCAATCCGACGCGAATGCAACGACTCTTTTGCTTATATTGAGGTCCTGGATATAGTAGGCTAGGTGTAGCTGTGACCCCCTAGATCCTGTCCCAAAGCTGGATACTATCTGCTTTGCAGATGGCTGGTGAGGGAAGCTATATTTTTTGGGGCCTCTTTGCGACTGACCCGTTGCCCACGTCGGGCTAACATCATGAAAAAGAAAAAGCTATAGTGTTTGTCATTTACCATTACTTATTCAGACTATAATGGATTTCATTTTACCAAAAGAGTTTCTTGTTCCATGCATGGTCTGTGTGTATCATATACATATATACATATATACATATACATTTAACTGCAATGACCACGCAGTATATTAATGTATAGAAACGACGTAAGTATAGAGGAATGTTCTGCATATCGGACCGGCAATCGGAAGATCCTGGGTTCGATTCCCGGGCGGGGACCTCATTTTTCATTTGTTCGTTATTTCTCTTCCTCGTGTGCAGAACATTCCTCTATACTTACGTCGTTTCTATACATTAATATACTGCGTGGTCATTGCAGTTAAATGTATATATTCACGATTTGCGAGGGTGCCCTCTCAAGGCATTGGTTTCTGCTCTATGTAGGAGAATTACGACTTCTGACTATTGTGCCCTGTGGTGTAGTGGTTAGCATATCGGACCGGCAATCGGAAGATCCTGGGTTCGATTCCCGGGCGGGAACCTCATTTTTCATTTGTTCGTTATTTCTCTTCCTTGTGTGCAGAACATTCCTCTATACTTACGTCGTTTCTATACATATATATATATGTGTGTGTGTGTGTGTGTGTACACCTTACTAAGGTCAAGCTTTTCACTCCACCTTAGACCTAGAGTTAACGTGGAATCCGAACCACGCCCACCAACAACCCAGCGTCTTAACCACTAGGCCACCCAGGGTACCCATTTATCTACCAACCACTTTCTTTATTGTGTGGAAGGATGAACAGCTGGGTTTTGCTGCGCGCCTGCTGCCGTCACCGGGTCTCGATCCCGGGGCCGATGGATTCGTAGTCAGCGACGCTAACCACTACATTATTTATATATATATAATTGGCTACTGCAACCACCATTATGAAGTTTTAATATCTTTTGTCTTGGATGGAGACTCCAAGTAAAAATATAGATAAAAGCATCTCGACCTAATTTCCAGATCCATTTCGACGACAGATGGATGAAAACGAGTTCTCACAAATCACAAATTAGAACTTTAAACTAATATACTAAAAGTTAAACGAATGCCATTTTTATGACAATTTTGTAACCAATGAACTAAATAATTCGGAGCTAATAAAGGAATATTAAAATTTCCAGTAAATAAATATATTTTACGCGTGTCGCTGTTAATGCGAGTAATTAAACCTAAAAAACAGAAGGAAATAAAACAAAAGTTCTGATGTGGAAGTGTTCATTCGGAGTGAGAAGCCTTTTTAGTTCGCTGTCCACGAACAAAGAGCATTCATTAATGAAATTTGTTCAGAGTTTCTGAAGAAAGAATATCTCCTAAGGTAATCCTTCAGGGCCCTGAGTGACTTCGGATATTGTGCTATCTTGGGATATCTCATTGGACGTCCTGTGAATTGCTTATAAGGAGCGAGGGAGAATGAAGTACGAAAGAAAGAGAGTGTTTGAGAGAGGTAGGAAGAGGGGGATTGTGAGGGGAGAGGCGGAGACAAACAAAACCGAAAGGGGTTTAGAACCTAACTCTCCATGAGACGAGTGGAACGTCTTCATTACTAAAGAGGAGAGTGTGACGAAGGCGCACTTATTCCTTCATTCATTCATTTATTCAGCGCCGCTCTGCATGTTCTTCTGTCTTGATTAATTGGACTTTCGTCTGTTTGCCTCGAATCAACGCGACCGCACTCTCTCTCTCTCTCCCTCTCTCTCTTCTCTCTCTCTCTCTCTCTCTCTCTCGTGGCAGCGATTCCGAGGGGAAGGAATCGATCGTAGATTTATTATTTTAATTTACACATTTCTTTTTTTCTTTTTCTTTTTTTTTTACTTGGAGAAATTCTTCATATATAAATCTCGTTGGGTTGTTTCAGCTTTAGGTTTGTTTCTGGATTTACATGAATATATTTTGTCTTGTATATATTATTTATTTATTTACATAGAACAAAAACTTTTTAGAGTGAACGGAAGTAACAGAGGTAAAATGTATTATGGAATAAAACCATAACTTATACTTACAGTGTAATACAAAATAGGAGAAAAGTGAATAGTTTTTACATGGCCCCCATCAAGGACTACCACCTGTCTTGGCACACAGGAAATAAGATTTGTAAATGGTAAAGAGAAATGGTAAAAAATTTGCCAAAAATCAACTTAAGGTTTCCTTTAGAACTGCCGCATATGTGGGAAGAGCCCTTTTGTTTTGGCGTTTGCACCGAAAAATAACTTCGTTGCAACAATCAAATATTTGACAACTAATAACTCCATGATCACCAAAAGGCAACACCCAATATCCTAAGCACTATTTCACACACAAAAGGGTGAGTTAGGGTTAATTTCAAAAGTAACCTGAACCCGGGCAAAGGTCCCGATGGCAGTCGATCCCGGGCCTTCTCAGTCACAGTTCACTCTCCAACTATTCCTGCCACGAAATCTCTTGTCGGGTTTTAAACCATATTATCTGTATGTTTTTTCTGTTTGACGATTACGATGATTTCAATCGTGTTCACTAAGATTCTTATCAAAGAACTGTTGTTGTTGTTATTGTTATTAATTGTATTATTTACCATTCGTAATAACAGACAGGGCCACATGACAAAGCTATAGCTTAACACGGAATCAGAACCATGACTCATTACATCATCTGGATGCGGACGACGGTCACCCATCTAACTACTACTCAGATCTAATATCGCTTAACTGCGCTGATCTGGTGTTGTGATATGGACAGAACGTAGTCCTGTTAGTTTTTAGGCGTCCATGGAAGAATCCATGAAAAAACTTATCTTGTGCAGTGAGTGGTCGCTTTGGAGATGTGACGAAAGGCACAGGCCTCTTGCAGTATACGTGCATTTAGGTACAAAACCCCTCATTTGGAAAAATAAGTCCCAAATGAGAACAATCTCAAGAACGGATAAGTATTTAGCAGAATGAATACCAGTTGTCTTTGCAGCATACGAAATCGTCACATATGCCACCACTGTAAGCCAGAAATGCATGATTTCTATACCATTTGTGTTCTTTTGGACAGATCTCCAAAATGTCATAGCTCATTGCATTATCTCTATGCATTTGGCCCTTGTTAAACTTTGCTTTACACTGGCGACTGTACGCAAGTGTTTACGCAAAGAGACGCCTCATTCGTAGATCAGTTTATGCGAATGATGTTCAGCTGTTCCTTGAGGATTGATCTTACCTGGCATGAGGGGCATTTTGTATATATTCTGTAACCACCGATGGCTGTCTCGGTCGAAGGTTAAATTATTTTTTCTTTGTCTGACAAGTATTTGTGATGATCATAAGAGGTGTTCCCTTTTAGCTATTTGTCTCACTTTGATCATAGTCTGACTTTCCATTCACGTGACCACCAGGGTTGAATGGTGATATATCATGAACTTTATTTATATGAGGGAACTTTTACGATCTTGTGACTACCTCTTTGGACTACTGTTTGTAATCGAAACACGAGCCTTGCTCGTTAAATCGAATGTTTTGTACAGTAATTTATGCAATAAGTTGTGACGATCAAGCAGACAAAAATACGAAGCTATACACTTTAATTACTGTTACGCGTAACTTCTGCATAGCATATTTATAAATTTTATGTCAGTACCTTTGATATAACTTTTCTCCGTAATGTTGCCGTAATATTTTTGTCAGCAACTTTCATGTAACTTTTGCACGTGTAACTTCCTAGTAACAAACATACTTTTCATATAAGTGAGATTTTTGAAGGAAAACTGAAACACAAACAGGTAAATAAAATATTTATTATATAATAATACGGTTACATACTAATAGGGGCATAAACAATACTTAAAAATAAATGAAAATAATAATTAAAATATATACAAAAACGAAAGTATATTATATGCTGTAGAAAGAGTCCTTAAGTTAAAACATTTGACACATTTTGTTCCCACTTTTTTAAGCATATTCTGAAATGCCAGAACGTGTGTCAGCTTTACATAATGCAAAGGCGAAATCAGCACATTTCTAAATATATTGATTCAATAAGTTTGTTATTATTTATTGACTTTTATTATCAAATCAAAATACGTTGGAAAAACAAAGATGCTTATTTATTTTTGTCAATCCTCTGTGCGTATAACTGAATGTAATAAAAAATACACCCCTGAATTTGTATGAAATAGGAAATGCCTTGATTTTCAAATGCGACTGAACAAACTCGAAATGCTTTCGACAACATTCGACAACATTTCTTCGACGCATCGATGTTTCTGACATAAAAATTTTATGAACAGATTATCGACTAAAAGGATATGACAAGCATGCCAACTGTTTCGACAGTGCAGTACGAATGACGGTATGCAGTATAAATAAGCAAAATAGTATTTTCTGAGACATTGTGAAGAAAATTAAATGACAGAGCGTTATGTACTTGACAATTGCGATTACGTTTGATAATAATCAAATCGTTTTTAGTTCAAAATTGCGCATTATTTATTAAACACAACAACAATAACACCAACATCAATAGTATGGGCGCAAAATGGGAGAGTGCAGGAATGTTGCAATGCAATGTTGATCAATTTTGCAAAGGGGGAGGGGGAATGTTGCAAGGGGTTATGAAATTAAGGGGAGGGGGTTATGCAACGAAGGGGGAGGGGGTTATGCAAAAAATCAATGCTGCAGAGGGGGAAGGGGTTATGCAACAAATCAATGCTGCAAAGGGGGAGGGAGGGGGCTTCTGGGGGAGAAGGGAAGATGACCTCCCCCAAAGGGGTAACCTTAACCTAAGAGATGGAGAGAAATGAGAAGGAGGAGGGTCTTTTGGGAGAAGGTGGGATGTCATCACCCCTCAAAGGGAAACCTAACCTAAGCCTTAACCTAAGAAGGAAAGAGAGTTCTTTATTCCACCCGAGCCCGTCGCATTATGAGCGTCCAGGGGCCAAGCAGCTGTTATATAGAGCGTCGTGAGTTGCCAGATATCACTTATTTATATATGAAGGGGTTACCAGAGGGGTTACTATATATTTATTTTATTTATTTAGATGAGTTATCAGTTATTGTTTTTAATTTATCAGGTCATCCCATAAGTAATGTCGTTTTTTAGATCGGAATTTGAAGGACAAAAAAAAACAACTGAAACTTTTTTATCTAGTATATATTTTCCATCGCAATCAATGACACTCTGCCAACATCCTACAAGCTTTTCAATGCCATGTTTATAAAATTCAGGCGGTTTTGAGGCAAAAAACGTACAAAGACCGGTGTGCAGGTCATCTAAAGAAGTATACTGTTTCTCGTCAAGATAGTTTTGCAGACTCCTGAAGAGATGATAATCTGAAGGCGCAAGGTCTGGAGAATGTGGAGGATGTGGAAGTTTTTCCCACCCAAGCTCCTCAATTTTTGCAGAAGTGATCCGAGCGGTATGAGGACGTGCGTTGTCGTGGTGGAACACGATTCCTTTCCGATTAACCAAAGAAGGTCTTTTTTCTTTTAGTGCAGTGTTCAATCGATCCAGTTGTTGACAGTAGACTTGAGCGGTGATTGTTTGGTTGTGTGGTAAGGTTTACAAAGTGTATTACACCACCTTTATCCCACCAATCACTAAGCAACACATTCCGAGGGTGAAGATTTGGTTTTGGCTGTGGTGTCGCTGGTTCTCCGGCACAAACCCACTGTCGACGGCGCTTAACATTCTGGTACAGTATCCACTTTTCATCACCAGTCACTAAACGGTGCAAAAACGGATCTTGGAGTTCACGGGAATGAAGAGCTGTGCTAATGTTTACCCGCACCCTCAGATTGTCGACCAACAATTCATGTGGCACCCATTTTCCTAACTTAAGCAGTTTCCCGAGTTGTTGCAAATGTCGATGGATGGTGGACAGGGATGAATTGAGTTTCTGGGTCAATTCTTCGACAGATGTTGAACAGTCTTCTTCAAGTGCGGCTAACAGCAGGTCATCATCAAACTTTTGAGACCATCTTTGACATTTCCTCACATGCAGAATATCGTTGCCATAAACTTCCTGAATGTTTCGCGTTGCTTCAGTAGCACTATTCCCTTTTCTGAACTCGTAAAGCATTATATGCCTGATATGCTCTTCTGATACCGCCATGTTTATGAGGGGTTCACATAAAGCGAAACACACGTCTTCACTGGTCAAGGTCTGTATAGTATGTAGCGAGACACCATAGCTCTCCTCTTAGATATAACCTTCGGAAAATTTATGCTTAAACCGAGTAGGACTAGTTTAAACTTAATCTATCGTAAAAAACGACATTACTTATGGGATGACCTGATAATTACTTATTTATTAAGGCAAGAGCGACTTTCTCCTTAAATTTGTTCAGCAAGAGAACTAATTATTCAAACGAATGCAGATATTAACAATAAAAGAAATACAATTAAACCGAATTAAATAAAATACTAACCATTTTAATTATTTATTTATAGATGAGTTTTCAGAGACTCTGTACATGGCTAAACACACACACACACACACACACACACACACACACACACACACACACAACCTTATTCTACTTGCCGATCCTGGATGTTTAGTATTATTTTTATATAAGACTATTGTATTAGCCTTACGATTTAATTAACATCACACAGTCTTATATATATATATATATAATTTCATGAAATATATAGAAAATAAATATACAATCAAAGTAGTTAATTCTATTCACAACTTCAACGAAGAATATGGGGATGTTTGTGGTGGGTATGTGTGCACTAAATGCCTAAAATATACACGTCTACTGAGAAATCTTTTATTTTTATAAAGAAATTTCAACGAAATCAAGAAGAGGATTCCTTCATTAATTTATTTTCAATTAAAATTAATTTCGTACTTTTACGCCAGTATATTTAATTAACAATAAAAGAAAAATACATTCAAATATAATAATTACACACACACTATATATATATACACATACACATTCTCATAGAATAAAATTTTAACGGTGTCTATTTACTTTTACCATTCCTTTCTTTGAAAGCATCTCTGGAAAAAAAATGTCTAACGAGGTAAACTCGACACGCATAAAAACTCACACCTGACTTGCCCGAGGTTACTCCAAAAAGCTAGAATGGAATGTGGGTTAAACCACATCTCGTCTCAAAACCGGTCTCCGTCTCACTCCACTTCAAATATTGTATTGTTGAATCCGAACTATTTTTCTTTGCGTGTAATTTGTGTGGTATCTTCTTCATAGTTGTGTTAAAACTTTACATTGTCTCTGTTACTGAAATGAAATGAAATGAAATGAAAGAAATGAATGAAATTGAAAAATGGAAAGGTTTATTATTATTATTATTATTATTATTATCATTATTATTATTACGTACGATGATTCCTCATTTCACGAAGATTAAGCTTATCGCCCCTCATCTCGAGTTGATCTGATGAAGTGGTGAGTTGGCTTCTTTTACTCTCAACCTCACATAGGTACACTCGGCTCATCTGGGATTGTATGTACCAAGAAATTACAATGTCACCATCAGGACTCGATCTCTCAACATCCGATCAGCACCCCAGCGTCTTAACCACTAGGATACCTAGGGCGCCCATTTATCTACCAGCCCAAGACATTCATTTGCACGAACCAAACACAATTTAATCACACTCCTACGCGAGAATTGGCAAGTAAAAAGTAAGTGGCAAATGTTGATCAATGTTGCAAAGGGGTGAGGGATATTGCATAAAGGGTGGGATTCTAAAATGGGAAAACCGAGAATAGTATGGGCGCAAATATTAATGCAAATATTTCAAACCATCGTGGTAGAGATTGCAAGTGGCAATACACCTTGAGATGTGAATATTAAATCTACGGAGAGAAGATAAAGACACCATTAGTCAACCAATCAGGACATCCAAAGCGTGGGCCCGTTATATCGGTGTTACGATTGGCACACAAATTTAACATAGTTCCGCCCAGTTACATTGACAACCAATCATCAAACTTACGAACCGCTTATTAGTCTTTTGGGGTGGTGCTTGGGGATCATGCATATATAAGGAAATATTTTCAGCTGGGAGTCACAGTAATTATTTTCACCAGTGAATAAACATTCCCTCCGCCATGAATCAAGAACTTTACAGTGCACCAGATTTATATCAAGATGGAGACATTGTAGCGGTGTCTACAATTAATCTTTTTAACGCAGTCGACCAGGATGGATTATTTGGATTATTTCCAACTCAAACCGTTGATGATATTTGCAATGATGCTCCTTACGATCCGACGCAAGGGACTGCCGTAGAAATGTAAGTAATTATGTGCCTGTAATTTTATCTTTTGTAGCCAATTCGCGAACTGGTTATTTATTTAGTGTGCCTGTCATTAGGAGAAAGAGCACTGTTCTGGATTATATATGGATGGTTGTAGTAATTCATCTCATCATATTAAAAATGCTTCATTTAGGTATCTGCAATTATAGCTTAGTTTGCAATTAATATTATGCTAAAGTCCTGTTTTGATTCATTGATTTTTTTATAGCAATCCTTTGCATGTTTTAAATAATTTTATAAATTCCATAATAAATGTTATTCGGCATTTTCTCTTAAAGGAACTTCTCTGAGCGGTTCAAAGATATCTTCACATTGTAATACTCTTATTATATGTATACTCTGCATATGGTTTAAACAATTCAGTTTTTATTAAAAAAGATTCAGTATGAACTAATTATTCTTTCTCCTTTAAGGTCCGATGAAGATTTGACACGTGTTATACGATCTTTTCGTTTTGAAGAAACTCATGTCGTGGACCTGAACACGGAAGTAGAAGATTTATCGAGCAGTCAACCCAGCGAGTGCCATATCATTAACGAAATAATGTAAGTATTTTTTGTTTCGATCTTTTTTTGGGGGGAAGACAATGTATTTTCCTCAATTTTTAGTACAATAACCATCTTAAGCTACAGAATATACAAACTAACATTATTGGTTACAAATATATATATATATATATATATATATATATACGAACAAAACATACTATACAACGAGTGCGCACACTCGGAAAAAGGCTTTTTATCTGTCTGCATGCCATTTCGTCGCTTCGTTCAGTGTGACACGGGTCGAATATTTTTTAAAAATTTATAAATTCTTTACCACGTGACATATGCATGAGAAATGAAAGGCAGTACATCCCACAAGTATTACTAAAATATCCTTGCAGCCGTAAGGGATTCAATACAAATTCGGGGATATGCATCTGATCGAGAAGTTTTACAATAACAGGGTCACTCCAGGGTTGAGTGCCGAGTGAATCAAAATAGTACATGCGGTCCATATTTTTAAAATAGATCGCAAACCAATGAATCCCTTCACTACCAATAACATCTGTGTTCACAATAAGGCTACCGCAATTTCTCGTAGTTGGCAATTTCAATGTTTCATTCTTCGCAAACACACCGATAAATTTGGAAAGTGAGATTCGTTCACTATTCATTACTCTCTGAAGTGTATTCGCATCCATTTTAAAAGTCAGTGACAACGCTCCTAAATCTTTCTACTTTATTAGGGCTTGTGAATCGAGACTAGTACACTTATAGGCGCGTCTATAGGCTTCACGAATTCCAATCTGACTGAGATGTTTCCACTCTGTTGTAGACTTAAGTGTGTATTTACACTAGCGGATAAGTCAGGTGTGATGTCAAACGGGTAAAGGTTAAATTAATCGATGAATTCTTTCTGCGTTACCCCAATCCCGAGCTCATCACAATCACCTGCAGTATGGGCCAGATTACTATATGCTCTCGCGCAAAGTGGGAACACAGCGTCTGATGAATAATCCATATCCATAGCCCCGCCCAACGCAATGCCATTAACGTATAGAGTTATATTTTTAAGTCCGAAATTCTCGAATTTAAAGGCACTCTTTTTATATTTTCCATTCACCGAAGCATGGTCCTGCATTCCAATTAATATCCTTTTAGGTAGATTCCCAGGGCGATGTTTTCTATCTGTTTCGATGCCAACCCTGCTAGCACAGTGTATAGTTTGATCTGTGCTCTGTTAATTGGGTATTTTACTGTGGCGCGTAGTAAATTTTTCTCAATTTCTATTTGTTTAGGTGAACTTAATTTCACTCGCCGTACGTGAAGGTATCGCTATAATGTGAATCACAACTAGTTTTGCTCCCTCTTCTTGATCAGTTCCGATATTTAAACAGGTCTCAGGATTCGTGAGGGTAAGCTTTATTTTCATATCCACCCGATTCACAAGCAACTTCTCCTGGGATGTGAAGTCTGTATGCAGACGTCCAAAACACTCGTATATCTTCTTTTTGGAATTTTTAAATTTGTCCTTTATGCTACTTTCGTCTTTAGCTTGACAATATCCCTCGGCACTTAAAAAGGTATCCTTCGCTTCTTTGGAAAAGTTCAGCACAGTTTCCAGATAGGATCGTAGGTGGTAGTACCCGTTCCTGCCGATATGTTGACCTGATTTAAATATACGTCACACTGGTTGAATAAGGAGTGCAGAAAGTTTGTTTCAGGGTATACAGTATATTTGCCATCGCAGTCCGTCCCATTAGAATGGACTATACGTAGTTTAGCGTACATCTGCGCACAGCTTGGGTTAAAAAAAGTAAGGGCCTGAGCTGGTTATCACGAATTCTATAGGGACACTCGGGGAACTAATTGTATTTAAAGGGTTAATTGTAATAAAGTCACTGTGTTCAATGGAAACGAGTTGGAGGCATGTCAAAGGGAGACAGCTCCGATTTACAACATTGTGAACTACACGGATGGATGAAGCGTGCCATGACGAGTTAGAAATAGTGCCTCTCTCGACAAGTAGTAAACAAACTATGATTCATGAGATCAATGTCCTTAGCTTATATCAGTCAAAAAAATGGTCAACCATAGGTTTCATTCGCTTAGAACACTTCTTTTTTGATATCCTTTTACGTTTAATGCCACGTGGTGGTAATCCCTTCTTCCGGATAGCCCTCTTCTTCCCATCACCACGCATTTTTCTCTTTGCATCTTTGACGATTTCGTCCCATGTACGCTTTAAGTGCTTTTCACAGCTTCTTTAGGCTTAGCCCCAGCCAATATTTCTTCTGCCCTGTTAAGACCTGATTGTAACGCTTTCCTCCCGAGGTATCTGGCACCCCTCTTCAGCAAGGGGACAGCCGTACGTAGTAGGGTTGAAAAAATGGATCCAAGTTCACTACCACGCTGGTATCTCATACCTCGATACACTGTGAAAGGCTTTCTGTCCATTATAACTCAGTGCGTCGAAAGTGCAGCTTCACTGTTAAGCTCCCGTTACCGAATGGGAAATTCTTTCCCTAAATCATTCTTATATATATTGAGATATTGTTTATTAGATTAGCTACGACATTCACATAATGGGGCCTGTCATATGTAATACTCAAACTCCTTCCTCTATGGGTGGGGATGGGCGCTATGCGCAGTAGGCGTGCCTGGGTATCCCCAACAAACTGGTGCTCCATTATATTGCTATAAATATAGCACATGTCTGGGGGTTTATATCCATCAACCATTTTCTCCAATTTCAACTGATACATTTGGCTGGACAAGTAGTGTTGTGCCTCGTGAAATGTAACTCTTTGGATGACTGATCGATATCGTCCATCGGTCATAATTTTGAACACTCTTTGGTATTTAATATTTCGGTTAGCAGGCGATTTTAGGGCCACACAGTACATGCATGGGAATCATTGTTTATGATTTCGTATACTAAATCGCCTGTAAGATTTGAGCTTTTTAAACTTACGTTTAAGTCTCTCACAACATCCTAGACCGCACCATACTGACCCGGTCCTAGTGTTACTTCTGTACTGTAATACCGTGTATCCCGTCAGGGCGGTACGCATAGTTTCATCCCGAGTTACCCCGGCTTTTTCACACTCATTACAGTCTCTAAGAATCGTAAAAACGGGTTGTTTATAATCAATATTTAAAAAAGGGTATTCAGCTGAATTTCGCATATACCCACCTCATACGTATCACGACCCAATTCAATGGGTCTGTGGAGTTCTGTTACAAAGTTGGCTAATGTGTTGTTAGGGTGTACAGAGAGGGACGAGGAGGACGGGAGTGTGACGTAGAAATGGTTAGGCGTCATGTTGCAGACTATTTAAACTTCATTATTGTATCAGCTTTTATATAGGTGTTGAAGCTTTCTGGGTATCCTAGCCATTTCACCAGGTACATTTTTCTCTTTCCTGAACCTTTGCTTCCTAAATTAAATGTCACTTTCTGCAACTCCTCGCGGTAAAAGCCTCCTGCGATTTCTTCCTCATTCAAATCTACGTAATACATTATCTCGTCAGATTTCATACCCCTAACTTTAAAAATCTCGCATGTCCATCCTTGCTCAAATCTCTTCGCAAATTTATTTCCCGAACGCGACACCTTACATAATCATTGATTTTGAAACGCGCAGAGTGTGGTGTTCCATACCTTCTCACATCAGGCTCTGTGCGCGCACCTCTTTCTAAAATCTCGTTAGGTGTTTTCTCAATCATGCGACGGTATGAGCGGTTGTAGGATGAGGCCAATGATTCCAAAATATCTAGAAATCTATATGTGTTTTTATGTGCAAAATAGCGGTGCATGCGTTCCTTTATGGTACGTTGAGCTCTTTCAGCTAAAGATGCCTTATGTATAGAATTGGTAGTGCAGCAGCTGATATTACAGTAAACTCTGTGAACATGTTCTGAAAAGGTCGGCCTATGAATTCTTTCCCCATATCCGTACAAAAATAGCCAGGAACCCTGTTTTCTTTCAACATCAACGTTTTGGTGGCTTTAGCAACTGTTTCAGGCAATTTATTTTTCAGAAGAATTAGCCACAGATATCTAGAAAATACATCTATTATGAATAGGATGTAGCGGTAACCATCGTTATACACTAAATATCTTTGCATGTTTGTTAAATCTGCTTGCCAAATGGAGTCAATCGAAGCAGCTGTTGTCTTGGCTGTTTTAAACCTTTTTCTCACAGGTTTATGAAGTGTATAAGCATCCTGCTCCCGCAAAAAACTCTCAACATCTTTTTTCCCTACTCCGTTGTAAACACTTCTGTACAGTCTATCTACGCCTCCGTAGGAGGCTGGGCTAGAAATATCATAATAGCGTCTTCTTAATATGTTAGCCATTTGCGTATTTTAGAGGCACGTGGGTAGGGTTGATCGTTGTTTAACCTCTTCTTTCTCTCTTCAGAGGTGTTACCGCCGGGGTGATGGCGTTTCAATTGTGTCACGTGCGATGCATGTTCCAAGTCTTTTAACCTGTTCAGATTTCCTATCATTGTTTTGGGACATTTATTTGTTGTAGTCTTGCTTTAATATGCTTCCATCCTGATGGTGAGGGCCTATCCCACTTTCTCACCAGATCATGGACGATGTCTACGATATTCGATCCCTGTACCTTTGCTCCTTCCACAATGATCTCACCTGTATCGGTCCATTGTATGTTGGGATCCTCATTCAATAGATTATAAAGACTTAAACCTTTATTCCTCAATGTATGTGGGAGGGTGCTTTTTAATACATGCTCGATATGTTGTGTGGCCGACCCGTTAATCTTTGGTTGGTCAGCTCTATCGTCGGACACAGGCCCTATGTCACCATGTCCATCGTTCCGTGCTGTGCCTAATAACCACGGAATCTCTGTCGGATTCTTATAATTTTCGTACTCGTGAAGAAATTTCTGCAGAGCTTCTTGGTATAAGATTCTTTTCTCATCAGGTGTTTTTTCACTGTTTAATAGGGTAACAATTCGCTTTCCATTCTTTTAAGCCTGCTTTTACGGGGTTCTAGAACCGTGTCTGGATTCTTTGAACTTTGCAGTGAAGCATACACCTCGTGTGGAATCACTACCACTTTCTTCATCATATTAATCTAATGAGTAAAGGACCCAAAACTGAAAATGAAATGGGGAGGAATGACCCTCTTCTTTGTACAATGATTCGTTTTTTCTTCTCAACAGTTTGACTTTTACGAGCGAGTGTACGTATTATGTTCTTGTAACGGCGTAGGTGAGCCTTCTGAGGAGGTTTCATTGATACATTGCAATTTATAACGTTAAGACATCTTTCACAGATGCATTTTGAAAAGTCGGAGTCGATATTTTTAGCAAACATCTGCTGCATTGCCCGGGGCAGTCAATGATAGATTTTTATTAATTCATGGTATTTCTTTAGCCTGGAATATACACTGTTTCAGGCTCGTTTGGAAATATATTCGTTCTTTGAGTCACCATAAACGTGTTTCGCGGATGAAGGTCGCAAAGCAAATATCCGTAACGCGGGCTTGTAGCTTCTTTATAAACTTCCAAAAACTCTTTACGCTGTTTCGGGAACATTTGATTGGCTAATACCCCAATTTGTGATACATGTCTACGTTGCGCGAATAAGACTAGATATTGTGTATTTAACGACACATCACGCATGTATCTATTTTTGAAAAATAGATTCTGATTGCTGAAGAACACGCTTATATTAAGATGGTGGGAGAATACTGTAAATGTCTCGGCAAACATTTTATCCATCTCCAACAGGAGATCGTCAATTACAATGACTGTATGTTCATTTCCCTTTATCGAATTAACGTCATACTGTATACACCTTTGTGGAACAAAATATCATCTTGGTACACGTTGAACACTGATTGATACGTCGAATAGCACCATATAACTTTATGCACAAATTTTGAGAACATCTCTCCTTTTCTTTAATGATTTTAAGCATAAACACAGTTTTACCACATCCTGTAGGGCCACATATAATACATGTGGATGGGCTCGTAAACCTGAATTTTTCTACAGAATCCATTTCTAACACGTCATACTCCTAAGTGGGTGATTTACAAAATATAAAAATATTTAAGTGATGACCCTTATATTCTACAGTCTTGCTTTTCTCTTCTCCCACAGAACCGTGAATGACGATGAGGTACAGCAACCCATCATCGATATTACAGATGACCCCGACGACAGTGTAGTTGTGATCACAGACACCATCCCCATCGCCGAGTCCACACCAACGATGCCTGAAGCACGCGACAATTCATGACGAAGAGCCCTCCACTAGGGTGTGTCAATTTTAGGGCGCAAAGTCAAATCTTTAGGTTTTCAAAGACTACTAGTGACCAAATGATGGATTTTTATGTACTAAATCGAAATATGGCTTTAAAATCATCCAGATTTTACCACTTCTAGCTACTTATATTCGAAGTGGAAGTTTAGGAAAAATCAGCAATTTTTGCAAGTATTTTTTTAATGTATATAACTACATTTTACATACATTACATACAATTAAAGACATTTTGATTGTATTTCAATATTAAAACTTAGAAATATAGATAGATTTCTTGAACTTTGCCAAGGATGCCATGTCTGCCTTGCTCTTGTTCCTGGACATGAGCTCCCTACTGGCCACCTGGCCACTGATGTACGCCCCCCTCCTCTCTTGTGAGTAAACATGTTGTGCTGCTTCAGTTGTCATCCTTACGCACCTCTCTACTGACTGTGTGTGTGAGGGCCATGCAGGAACTTCCATTGGTCTATCCAGACACTCCTTGATTGCAGCAGTGGAGAGGGAGCAGGCTAGAGGAGGTTCAGTCATGCCAGAGTTCCAGTCAATAAGCTCCGAGAGTTTGGTGGCATCTAGGTTGATGTCAGGAGTCTTCCTGGGTCTGACACTGCAGTCTCTTAACTGTGTGTCCTCATCTCCTTCACCTCTGATTTCCAGTATCCTCTTCACTGCCTCTCTCCTCTCCTCCTCCACCTCACTGCACAGCATGGCCTGGAGCACAGCCTCAGAGTGTGCATACCAGGCTGATCTCTTCACTGTAGGCATCACTACTCCTATCACCTCCTTCTTCTGACTTATGAGCAGCTCCAGTTGGTACAGTACATGCCTGGGACCCTCCACCCAGCTGTGATTTAACTTGATGTTGAACTAGTTTGGCATGTAGACTCCCACTATGAATTCCACAATTATCCTCAGATTCTTCAGTTTCTTACCCTTCAGCCCATGTTTGGAAATCCACAATCTGCAGAACCTTAGAGCCGTGACCCAATCTCCAGGAGAGCTAGACTCTGAGGTACCTTTCCCTATCTGATGGCAGTGATGATTCTGTAGCCATATGATTGGTCTGTGATGAGGTCCTTGACTACCTCCTGACTGAGATGAGATGGGGTAGAGGAGGACCAACAGTGATCCTCGTGAAGTTTGGGTTGATCTCCTGCTCAGTGGCACTGTCTAACTTCTTCCCTAGGGGCCCAGACCACTTGTTGTTGCTCAATGTCTTGCCACCCAATGCAGTCACCAGGTGTCTGAGACTCAGCTCCCCAGTGTGCAAGTCACAGACAATCCACACCAACTTCCTGCTAAGCTTGGCCTCCACATAATGCATTACTCCTCCCTCCCAGCGAGTATTCACATTAGTACTGTCACCTCCTATGGCCAAAAGGGTCTAGTCTGCTCCTCTCTCTCTTAGCTAGTTCACCAGATAATCAGCAATGACCTCAGCATGACTTCTCTCCTCTGCAGCTTCCTCTGGTACAAAATGCCACAAATATTTCCCACATGGTTCATTGCATACTGTGTAGTGTTCTTCCTTAATGAGACCAGGAAACTGCCTGTCTCTGCCCTCAGCTTCCATCATCACTTTGGTGTCATCTCTTTTCCCATCAAAGAAGATACAGGTGATGCCATTTTCCCTAATCTCTTCATCAAACTTCTTGACCAACTCCTTAGTCAGTCTCTCCTGAGCCTCAGTAGCTGACCCAGCTGGAGCTGCTCAGAAGTCAGAAGAAGGAGGTGATAGGAATAGTGATGCCTACAGTGAAGAGATCAGCCTGGTATGCACACTCTGAGGCTGTGCTCCAGGCCATGCTGTGCAGTGAGGTGGAGGAGGAGAGGAGGGAGGCAGTGAAGAGGATACTGGAAATCAGAGGTGAAGGAGATGATGACACACAGGTAGCAGACTGCAGTGTCAGACCCAGGAAGACTCCTGACATCAACCTAGATGCCACCAAACTCTCGGAGCTTATTGACTGGAACTCTGGCGTGACTGAGCCTCCTCTGACCTGCTCCCTCACCACTGCTGCAATCAAGGAGTTTCTGGATAGACCAATGGAAGTTCCTGCATGGCCCTCACACACACAGTCAGTAGAGAGGTGTGTAAGGATGACAACTGAAGCAGCACAACATGTTTACTCAAAGAGAGAAGGGAGGCGTACATCAGTGGCCAGGTGGCCAGTAGGGAGCTCATGTCCAGGAACAAGAGCAAGGGAGACATGGCATCCTTGGCAAAGTTCAAGAAACCTATCTATATTTCTAAGTTTTAATATTGAAATACAATCAAAATGCCTTTAATTGTATGCATGTAAAAGGTAGTTATATATGGCATCCTTGGCAAAGTTCAAAAACCTATCTATATTTCTAAGTTTTAATATTGAAATACAATCAAAATGTTTTTAATTGTATGTAATGTATGTAAAATGTCGTTATATACAATAAAAAAATACTTGCAAAAATTGCTGATTTTTCGTAAACTTCAACTTCAAATATAAGTAGCTAGGAGTGGTCAAATCTGGATTTTAAAGCCATATTTCGATTTAGCACATAACAATGCATCATTTGGTCACTAGTATTCTTTGAAAATCTAAAGATTTTACTTTGATCCCTAAAACTGACACACCCTACTCCTGAGCCCTCCTCACCTTGTTGTGGTCAATCACCAGTGCTGTGTCAAACTCTGTGATAACACCAGCATCAATCCAGGCATCAGTGGCAATCTCTGCAGTCTCTCTCAGCCCAGTGTGATGTCTGAAGCTAGCCAGAGCTATGTTGGTGATATCTTCAATGTTGTATTTCTTCTTCTTAGCCACAGGCAAGGAAGAAGTTGTTGCAGCCTCTGGTATGAAGTCTTCGTCCTCCTCTCTCCTTCCTGCCTCCTCCAGTATATCTCCAGTCTCCTCCAACTCCATCTCCAGCAGTGACTTCTCCCTCAACTCCTCTTGTTTCTTGGCTGACTCCTCTGCCTTCCTCCTCGGCCTTCCTTCTCTGCTCCTGTCTCTGCAGCACTGCTTCCTGTCTCCTGGTCTCAGGGTGATCAGCTAGATCCATCTGGTGTGCCCCCACACTGCTCACCTTTTCTCTCTGACCTTTAATGAAGGCAAGCTCCTGCACTGGTATCTTCTGCTCGCTCCCGCAGCTGCAGTCAATGTGAACCTCACTGTTGCAGACAGGGTTGCACTCAAGCTCACTGCAGCTCCTGATCACACAGTGACAGGTCAGGATGTCCACCAATTTGTCCAGTTTCATCATGAACATATCTTTGACCTCTAGCTTCACATTGCCAATGGACACCTTCACTGCGTCATCCCACAGTGCCTTCACTTTAGCCCTGATCCTGACCTCAGTGTTGATTACAGGTCCTGTGAATAGAGCGTTGGCCTTTCTCCACTGAGCCAGTAGCCCTGGAACAATGCCGTTGTTAATCAGGTCATTAACTGCGTAATTCCTCCTGTCTTCCTCACTCATCTCTCTCCTCAACAAACCATACCTCAGCAGATCTCTGGCTGTGGGCAGCTCAGCAGGGGGAAGTTCCCTCCCAGTCCCCACCAAATGACTTAGGTGACAACTTGATTTGCTTCGGGTTCTAATTTCTTTCTGACTCATCCTGTGGACCTGTGAACAAAGGAAATGTCATTGAGATTTGGATAGACCTACTGATTATGATTACATAAAATTAAGTTAATTGAAATTCTTAATATCTTTCTATAAACTCAGATAAAAGGTTGTGTTGTTATAGGTACAAGACTTAATTATTCAAAGTAATGACAATTTCATATATCTATCATATCAAAATATACAGAAAGTTTGGGTCACACATAACTTTTCGAATAATTTGAATTACACAATATTTACATTATGAAGTAATCAAAATTGTCAAAAAGGAGGGAAAACACGTGCATTCACAATCAAAACTCCAGCATTTGTGACTATGTGAAACTTAGTAACCATACTGCATACCAAAAATAACCAAAGTTGACCACACATATCAATGGCACATTGATATCCGATGCTACAGTCATATTTAGATTATATTTGAAACCTTTATGGTCAAATATAAGTACAGTAGGTAAATGGCTTTTTTAAACAACACTAAAGATATTTCTAAGTTTGCTGGATATATGACATCATTTGAGCATTATTAGTTTTTGAATTGTTGACTTTACTAAAATTGACACACCCTAGCCCTCCACGTTAGGTATAAAACGTGCCAGGATTGTGCCGGTTGTTAGACCACCAGTAATAGAGCCCCAACCTTCTACGTCTTACGACACAACCCCCACAGTCGTACCTTCCTCAAATAAAAATATACCCCCTTATTCCTCTTCAAATCCGGGTATATCCTCCACAGCCGCAGCAGCTTCTCGTTCTGCAGAGGATGGTATAACATTCGAGTTGGTGCGAACCGCTATCCCCACCCCAGCCCTGACTAGAAATCGGTATATAGTCAGGATTGATCCTAGATCCATGTATAGCAATGGTGTTGAACACGGACTACGGCGCATAGTTGAACGTATTTTAGAGTTTGCCCTTCAGAACCACGACGAACGTGAAGTCAGGACGAGGCTGTCCTTCCAGTTCGGGTCAGATGACGGAGATGTAGATGATTTTTGGGTAGCAATACCATTCAGACGCTTGGCAGCTGAAGATATAGAGTATATATTAGGCCGTATAATGCAGGCCTCTCAAAGTAGTACAGCCTTCAATATGGACAACTTCACGGTAAATATTGACCATGTATTCCGTGTTGCGGGTCACAGTGCCACACCTTATACTCTTAACTTCAATTCTTCAGCTATTTATAGACGGTATATAAAGGTCGATCGTGGTTGCGGCTTTATAGCAGTAGTCTTAGCTCGTATGTTTACTGTACTAAATACATGGACCAAAAAATTTGGTTGCCTACGTTAGTGGAGCGTGCTCGCAAACTAGCTGTAGACTGTAAACTTGAGTTTGACTGTAATATGGGTCCTGAGGAGCTGAGAAGGGTAGAACAGAAAATGAATGTTCGTATAGTTGTATTTGGAATGGATGATCATCGTAGGAATGTGTATGTTTTTAAAAGCTGTGTGAGAGATCGTACAAGACCCCTACTTATTTTAGGGTGTCATGGACAACGTATCTCCCCATCCGTAATATAAGGAATGTTCAGTCTAGGGTGGATCGATTTTACATTTTTTTCGATTTCCATATTCTAAGAGAGACAAACTTGCGCATGCATGAGAAAATAGCCTCTGCAAAATCTTAGCTTAATAGGTAATCATCTTCTGCCCCCGGCAGAGCGATGAAAATCATATTTTAGTAGTCAAAAACGTATTTTTAAACCCTAGCCTAGGGTCATAAAATTTTGCGTGTGTGTTATTTCATGCCTAGGCAACGATATAAATGCTATGGGAAATATATAAATGCATTATTTAAGACAAAGAGCCGATCTGAAAATATGTATATTATACATATTTTCAGATCGGCTCTTTGTCTTAAATAATGCATTTATATATTTCCCATAGCATTTATATCGTTGCTTAGGCATGAAATAACACACACGCAAAATTTTATGACTCTAGGCTAGGGTTTAAAAATACGTTTTTGACTACTAAAATATGATTTTCATCGCTCTACCGGGGGCAGAAGATGATTACCTATTAAGCTAAGATTTTGCAGAGGCTATTTTCTCATGCATGCGCAAGTTTCTGTCTCTATTAGAATATGGAAATCGAAAAAAATGTAAAATCGATCCACCCTAAAATTTGTTCACGCGAGTTATGATAAAAGTCGAAAATATAGACGACATCATGATTTGTGTAAGGAGTGTATCGAGTTTGCGGATGATATAGTGAAACATTGTAAAGAGTACCACATGGTATGTGAGCAGTGTAAAAGCTCCAAATGTGAAAGCCGTGTAGTTAAAGCTGAGAAAAGGGATTGCGGTGTGTGTGTAGACGCACAGTTTTCAATAATAACTGTTTTGAGCTCCATCAATCAATTGGCACGTGCAGGAAAATGAGAATCTGTGAATGTGGTATGTTTCATATGATGGATAATTGGGGGAATTTCAAGCATAAATGTGATGAAATTCACTGTTCTACATGCCATGAGAAATATAAGGCGGTTGGAATAAAGCATGTATGTTATATGAAAGACGCTAAGGCTAAAAATAGCCCTTATATAACTGTGTACTACGATATAGAAACATACACAAACGCTGAAACCAAAGAGATTGTTCCACATTTACTTGTAAGCCAGACTATCTGTGATGAGTGTATGGAGATCGAGTATGATGAGTGTCACAAATGTGGTAAACGGACAAACGTTTTTAAAATGAATGCCCACAATAGCCCTCTAAAACTCTTTGTGTCCTATATTGTCAAGTTAGCGGACAAGTTAAAAAATGAATGTGTATATTCTTGCCCATAACGGGGCAAAATTTGACATACAGTTCCTTTATAAGGAGTTGCTTGAGCACGAGTCATCTGAGATATTTACAGGTGATCCCTTCAAAAGCGGCAACAAACTAATACAGATACAAAGAGGTAATGTACAGTTTAAAGACACTTTATTATTCACACCATGTAAATTAGCAAAGCTACCCAAGGTGATGGGCGTAGCCGATGAAGTTTCTAAAGGATATTTCCCTTACACATTCCTCACTAGCGAAACTTTAAATTACGTAGGACTACCTCCACCCTAACCTACTTTAACTATGAATGTATGAGTGTAGATGAACGTGAAGATTTTGACCGACACTACAACAGTTTTAATGAATCTAATCCTTATAATATAGCTGATGAATGTGAGCGTTATTGCGTAAATGGTGTGCGCGTGCTTAGAGTATGTTTCCAGGCCTTTAGAAGGATGTACATAGGCCGTTTCAAATGCGATCCGTTGCAAGTCGCAATCACCATCGCCTCATTATGTTTTACGGTTGCTGGTGGCACGGATGCCCCGTCCTGAGTGTGGAATCGTAGGAGATATCCACGGTATATCTTCTGCCGACAGTCTTGCGTGGTCCCGCACCCGCGATCAACTTATAGGCTCCCAGTTCACTCACAAAGTCTTGTGGGAGCATGAGTATGGTGCACGGATGGAAACAGATGGACAGTACTGTGAAGAAATAAACACGATCAAACGTTCAAAGGTGCTGGATCCTCTCAAATGCGGTGATAGCTTGTTCGGTGGGAGTACAAATCCCTTCAAGCTATAGTTTCCGCCTACGGAGGGCGTGGCACTCCATTACTACGACTTCCGTTCTTTATATCCCTACGTGATAAGGAATAATCCGTACTCCGTGGGTGCATCTGAGAAAATGGTAGGACCTGACCTGCCCACCATCGAGGTGTTCTCAACAAATTTGGATGGGTCTTATGTCGGTCTTTTTTTCGTAGATGTGCTCCCCCCACGCGATTTATGGATGCCGATCTTACCCGCCGTTATCGATCACAAGGTTATGTTTCCCCTGTGCGTGAAGTGCACAGAGGAGAACAAAGGGGAATGTAATCATACAACCAACCAGCGTAAGATCAGAGGTGTATATACAAGTTAGGGTGGCCATTTAAAAAGGAGGACACTGCGTATGTGGCCGTACGTTAACATATATATAAATATATATATTATATGTTAACGTACGGCCACATACGCATTGTCCTCCTTTTTGGAAATTTGGAAATGGCCACCCTAAGGACAGAGTGCTCAAAAGGCAGACTGTCCGCCTAAAGCTGTTCGCCATGGCTACAGAATATTGAAGATACATGAGGTGTGGAGGTTTCAGAAGTTACCCAAACTTTTCACGCCATATATAAACGCTTTTTTGAAGGATAAGGTAGAAGCATCAGGGTAACCGCAGGGAGTTGATACCGAAGATGACAAATCGGCATATGTTCAACGTTACCGTGACAGTGAAGGGATACAGCCTGACCGTTTCCAAATTGTAAAGAACCCAGGTAAGCGCTTTAGTGCAAAGTTGTGTCTAAACAGTCTTTGGGGGAAAATTTGCACAGAATACTGGCAAAGGAAACGTTCATTTGGCACAACGTTATAGCGAAGTCTGGGATTATGCCAACGCTCCCGATAAAGAGGTCATGCAGATCGTAAATGTAGATAATACTTACATAATAAAGTACAACAATACCGAATTGGCCACAGATACCTCACGGTACAAACATACCTATAGCCAGCTTCACAACGGCCCACGCACGCTTCAAACTTTGGGGCCTATTGCATTCTCTTGGGCGGAGGGTTCTCTTCGCCGATACATATAGTGTGACATTCACAGAGAGGGAGGGCGAATACATGCCTCCTATTGGTGAATTCCTCGGAGAGTTGACTGATGAGATCAAGGATGAGTATGGAGACATCGCATACACCGACTCTTTTGTCTCAACAGGGCCAAAAACTTATGGGGTACGGGTGAGGGTGGCGGAGGATATGAAATATATCGTGAAAGCTAAGGGTATCACGCTCAACCAAGCGAATCGGCAGGTCGTTAACTTTGATTTATATATATATATATATATACACACACACATATATATATATATATATATACACAGGGAGTCCCAAAAAAATGTATACACATTTTAACAGCTGATAGCTCAATTGATGTTTCTTTCTTTCCAAGTTAAACCCATTAGAATTAATGGCAGTCAGACTAAGCTTTGAACAAAGGAAATTCATTCTAAAATGCTACTGGAAGTGTGAAAACGCAGTTGAAGTGCAAAGACAGTTTAGGAGGGAGTTTCAAACAGATCCACCAACGCGACTTACCATCACTCGAATTAGAGATAAGTTTGAAGCCGATGGAACTGTTCAGAATGTCCACAAGAAGCGTTCCGGAAGACCACGGACATCGACAAGCCCCACAAAGCAAGAAACAGTACTGGAAACGTATCACCAAAGTCCAAGAAAATCTGTGCGGCAAGCGAGTCGTGAGGTAGGAATTTCAGAATCGTCTGTCCAACGCATTTTGAAGCGGTGTCAATGGAAAAGTTACATTCCAAGATTAGTCCATGCTATTAATGAAGATGATCCGGACCGAAGAGTGGAGTATTGCGAGTGGTACTTGGCACGATGTGGATGTGGATTGGACGAAGGGGTTTCGTAGAATACCCTCCGCGTTCACCAGACCTCACACCACTAGACTTTTTTTATGGGGATACTTAAAAGACAAAGTCTACGCTATAAAACCTGCAACAGTCGCTGAATTGAGAGCAGCCATTGAACGAGAATGCACACAAATACCAAACGAAATGTTTCGTGATGTTTGCGATTTCATTGCTTCGCGTTATCAGCAGTGCCTGGACCAGAACGGACGTCGGTTTGAAAACAGGCGTTGACAAAACAATTAAATAATGTCTGTAGATTCTATTACATTTTGAAAATGAAATGTATTTTAATAAACACTGCCTTTATAATTATTTAAAGTGTGTATACATTTTTTTGGGACGCCCTGTATATATATATATATATATATATACACACACACTAGGGAGGTCCAAAATATTATAGTAGGAAACTATGTTGGTCGAATCGTTTCTCCATATGCCTTGGTTTTGTCCACTGTGGTCGACTTACTTGTGTGTGGAATTTGAGCTTGATTGGTGGATATTTAGGGGTTGCCCCATACTAAACATTTCGTTTTTTTCTTTTTAGAAGTGATTATGATGTCGTCTAGTAGGAGATCTAAGCCTGAAAACTGGCTCCTTGGGAGGCCGAACTCTCAGTTATCGACAGCAAGACTACCCCGTGTACTGGACGTGCTCCGACTGGCCCAGTACAGCCACCTGGACGAAGGAAGAACCCTGCCCACGAGTTACAAGTTGGCCTGTGAAGCAGTTGTCGCTGTATAGCAGCGCGCCAGAATTCCTTCCCAACGGATAGATTCGTGTGTCTGGAAACTGTCAAAGCTGTACGAGAAGTATCTAGCCCTCAAGAAGCACCGAACTCGACAACGAGAAAGTGATAGAATGAACGAGGAAGTGTTAAAAGGTGATCTGGAAGAGCTGTTTGATATATCTACAAAATATGCAATGTCGGTAATCAAGAACGAGGAAGACCGGGAATTCCTTCGGAAGCAAAGAGAAGACGTCTTTTCCTGTAGCATGAGTGGGGCTGACCAAAAGACGCCTGCAAAAGAAAGCAGAAAGAGACAACGAGAAGAAAAAGAAAGGATGGCAAAAGCGAGATACGAAGGAAGGGAAACCAAATCCAGGGCGGGGGCAACAGCAGATATTTCTTCCACATTATCTTCTCGGGAATCTGAAAGCGAAGACGAATATAGACCTTCTGCGTCAAAATCTGCGGCAGCTGCTGCTTCCCTAACGCCAAAGAGACTTAAGAATATCTTCAACTCGACCGAAGTCGTCGGCGCCTTGGATCGGGTCAATCTTCCAGATCGCGGAGCTGTGTTTGTGGCTGGAGCCGTTGCTGAGGCGCTTGGACATAATCTTTCAGAGCTCACACTCTCCCGAAGTTCAATCAGGCGGTCTAGAAGACAAAGAAGACAGGAAACGGCAGCAGCAGAAGACCAGGAATCTTCTTTGGAGGGACCTCTTCTTTTACACTGGGATGGCAAACTATTGCCAGATATCGACGGATCCAAGGCAAGCGTTGATAGAATTGCTGTCCTTGTCACTGGAAACGACCACGAGAAGCTTTTGGGAATTCCGAAGATGGACAAAGGTACTGGGGAGTCTCAGGCGAATGCTTGTGTTGAAGCAATTGAGAAATGGAATCTCGGGTCTCAAATCAAAGGACTCGTATTTGATACGACAGCCAGCAACACAGGGCTTCACAAAGGAGCTTGCATCAGAATCAAAGAAGCTCTAGGAACCGAACTGGTCTGGATTGCTTGCCGTCACCATGTCATGGAAATCATGCTGTCCGACGTCTTCTCCTGTATCTTCGGTCCATCTGGAGGTCCGGAATCCGGACTCTTCAAGCGATTTCAGAAACAATGGCCATCGATAAATCAAGATGCGTGTGTTGCAGCAACCGACGAACTCTTCCAGGATCCGGTATTGAGCAGATTGCGGAAAGAGATGCTGGATTATTTGCCACATGCACTCGAAGCGCAGCAACCAAGGGACGATTATCAAGAATTCTTGCGCTTATCTCTCTTGTTCCTTGGCGGAGGAAGTGGGAACGAGTCATTTCGAGCTCCAGGCCGAACACACCACGCTCGTTGGATGGGGAAAGGCATTTATGTGTTGAAGATATTCCTTTTCCAAGCTCAATTCAAGCTGACACCACGAGAAGCCAGGAACATAACCGACTTCGCTCTGTTTGTGAGTCTCGTTTACATCAGACAATGGAACGAAGCGTCCCTTGGAATTCGAGCCCCCTACAACGACATCGAACTTCTGTCTCTGCTGAAGACTTACCCAAATCAGACTGTGGCCAGTAAAGCGTCCGCGGCCTTTTCCAGGCATCTTTGGTTTCTCTCCGAGCACCTGGTTGCCCTAGCCTTTTTCGACGAACGAGTGACCACGGCGACAAAGGAAAGGATGCTCCGGAACCTACAGCGTCCGCTGTTACCCGGCCCTCCTCGACGTCTAGAGTTCAAGGATGAAGAGGAAGACATGAAGTTGGAGGACCTTGTGACTAAAAGGACCAGTTCCTTCTTTGATGTTTTGATGGAAGGAGGAAAAGCGAAATCTCAATCCTTTCTGGAGAAACCCCCCGGACAGTGGACGGACGATCCTTTTTTCAACGAACTTCGGGATCGGTCCTCTCGGACGGAAGTAGTAAACGACACGGCGGAACGGGGTATCAGCCTGATCCAAAAATACAACACGCTGACAAAGGACGAAGAGCAGAAACAGTTCCTTCTTCGACTGGTGGCAAAGCACCGAAAGAAGCTCCCCACTCCATCAAAGGCGGCTCTAATATCATAGTTTTTCAAGTGCATAACTGTTTTCTGCTGCGTGAGACCCCTGATTTATGGATTCCACATGGGGCGACCCCTAAATACTGTTTCTTGGGGAAAATATTTTGTGTGATTTTCAGTTATGTATAAATGAATAAAAATACCCTTGTGGAGAAAGGAAATTTGATCTTTTGTTTTTTGGACCACCCTAATATATATATATATATATATACACACACCTTGAATATTTCGTTTATTAAATAAATCATGTTTCAATTAGCGTTTCACTTTCTCCTGTGTGTGTGTGTGCGCATGTACAGGCGAAAGTTCTAAGCTCCGCCCACCTGTATGATCGGTGACGTGACTCCTGCTACTACCTGGGCATATCTCTTTCCCTGCGTGCTCAGTTGACCGAAACAAGCCCTGGGTCTCAGAAGTGCATTTCCCCACGTAGAGGAAAAATAGTAATGGCTACCTTTAATAGTGCGTGTTCGACTGTTATAAAGCGTTACTCGGCAAAGTGTGAAGATAAGGTTACTGAATGGCTTTTAAGGCTACACTGAATCGTGCGAAGGAAAAAGAGGTACAAATACTCTACGGCTATTCTGGCGAGAGCATTGCAGGATTTCGTGGTACAAGTGATGTATTGAACTATGTTGTAGGACTAAACGTTATAAAAGCTTACATATACCGTGAAGTAGATGAAACAACACGTGCAGAAGAGAAGCAACGGATATGGTTAGTGAGTCTTGTTGATGAGTGGTACGACAAGCGATATTATGTCATGTTGCATGATACCGAGTACTCATACCTTGCGACTGAGAATGTAAATCTTGTCATCATGGAGAATCTTACGTATTTTTAACACTACATTAATATATATCATGACGAGGTTTGTAGTGAGGTTGTGGCTAAAAGTCTGCGTGAGTTTTTAACAGAATTTAGAGATGAGTATCGCATGCTAAGCATAAAGGAAAAATATGGTCATATGTTTCTCTCGAATAGTGCGCCGGAGTGTGAATAAAATGTGTTTAGTTCGTGAAAATCCCCCTAAGCAAAAATGTCTGGTGCGTATTCTGGGGAGTGGGAGTGATAAAACATTAAAACCGGTATTGCTTCATGTATCGGAAAATTTCTCAAAACACCTACCCAGTATAACAGGATACAAGTATTCACGTTGGAACAACGCCGTACACGTTTCATCAGCTTATGGTGTGACTCACTCCTCCCGTCGAGCCGATCCGCTCGCCTGTGGCTCATCGTCATCTCAGAGCTTCAACCGACTAGACGTGCACTCCTCGAATACGATGGAACTTCCTTTGAGCAGCATTCTCAATGCCGTGTACGCTGTGTCCGTGACGAAGTCATTGCGCGTGTACAGGTGTAAAACCAGTGCCATTAACTATGTACTGGAAACGACTTGTAGACAAACAAATCTGGTAAACGGAATGTTGTTTATTTAAGTGTTGAGGAGTTGAATAGAGTCTTCGTGGTAGTTGAGAAGTGGAGTGAGGATCGTTATGAAATTCCTGCGGGTGTAGGTACAAGAAGAGAGCAGATTAGTGATACCCCCTCATATGCCACTGTTTCTACGTTGTGTATAAATAACGATCAGCCATGCATTGATATACGACTGATGTGGAAGAATGCATCTGATAATAACGTTCTTGTCCCTACGCGAAACCGATTCATCCTCAACAGAATGTTTGAAATCGTCGGATTCCGCAAGCTGAAGCCTATATTAGACGCGCGTATTACAGATATGCTTCATTTTGATACGGTTCTTGAATACGCACACACCGCTCTGCTCGATGGGTTTACCGAGTGTAGGACTGAATAAGGCGAGAATGGTCTAGAGCTGAATGCTTATTTTAAAGGTTTAGACTCTTTGAAATATCATGAACTTTGGTACAAAGGACTTGAACGGTACAAGACTGAGCTCACCTACACCGTTCACCCTGAAGAACTATTTCTTTATATAATGAGCAGCTGTCGTTACGACTTAGAAGATTATTTCAACTGCCGCTATGCAGTGTGAAGAAGAGTTCACGATTGAAAAGCTCGGGTCGGTAAGAATAAACCCTCGATTGGAATGGAGTGTTTATAAACTTGTATTTAATAATGATGTTGTGGCTAATGATGACCTCTTTTTGCGTGCTTCTGAATGTATTCTAGCTATGTTTAAAGCTAATTTGCCAACCGAATGTAAAGTGAGTACAAAAATATATTGAACGATATGAAGGCCATTTACAAAGAGTACAGGTATCTCTATAACTTGAGCGGTGAAATAATGTTAAATCGTGTTTACTGCGTAGTGCAAAGCAATAATGATGTGATTGTAGACACGATTGTGTGTGAGTTTAGTGTTTTGCGCAGTAGAACAAAGTGAATGTATTTTGATGTATATTTATTTTCAATATATTTAATTATTTAATATAATATATATATATATATATATATATTATATATATATTTATCCTGTACTATTAGTTTGATGGTTATACTCCATCGTTTTGTATTATACTATTTTTTATTTTATGTTTTGATTATATATACATATATATATAAATATATATATATATATACACACACATATATATGTCTTATACTATTATTAATTTTATCATAATATATTCCATCGTTTGTATAGGAGTGTATATTTATTTTCTATGTGTTTCATGAAATTGATTCCAATAATTCTTCTAAATAAACAGAATGATGTAATGGTGTTTTATTTAATTCTTTTGGTTGTATATATAAACGATATTATTATTTAATTATATGTATACCAAATGGCTGGTTACGCTTTCTAAACCGACTGACGGATTTCTAAGCCAACTGTCAAGAATATATGCATTAATTAAATAAATAGCGCTATCTAGCAATTCAACCCTAATAATGTACACCTGAACTAGCCATTTATGCCTTCTAAGAAGCCTTCTAAGCCAACTGGCTGATTTACACCTTATAAGACAGCGGGCGCTCAGATGAACTCTCATTATGTGTCTGGCTGGAGCCAGGCGAACACCCCTCCTCCTTCTCCTTTTCTCTCACTCTCTTAGGTTAAGGTTACCCTTTTGGGGGGGAGGTCGTCCTCCTTTCTCCACCCTTATCCCCCTCCCTCTCCCTTTGTAGCATTGATTTGTTGCATAACCCCTTCCTCCCTCTGCAGCATTGATTTGTTGCATAACCCCCCTTTCATTGTATACCCCCCTTCCTTTCATTGCATAACCTCTTGCAAAATTTCCCCCTCCCATTTTGCAACATTGATCAACATTGCATTGCAACATTAGGGCATATCATACTCTGGGTTCAGGGTTGAAATTTTGGAAAAGCAAAGTGGCTATGTAAAAATTAATTCTAAGATGGGTTTATTATTTGCAACTTTTCCAAAAAATCTCATTTTCATGGTCAAAATCGCGATTTTCTGATTTGAAGGCTGCCTAACGCAGCCTCAGGGCACCCAAACAAAAGCACGCAGCTGTTCCGCATATGATTTAGTCTAAAAGCTGCTTTTCTGACCTCATCCTTGCTTTCTTGCGTGTTTCAACACCTCTGGGTGCTGAAAAAATGTTTAGATTTCACGTAAAACTTAAGAATTTTAAGTTTTTCTTCAAATCATAGGCGCGGCTCACCAGCTCTACTCTGATCGAGTAGCGGGAGACTTGCCACCTCCACGTGTAGGTTTACACGCCTGTTCTTCCTGGATCCCTGAAAAGCGTGGCCTCATAAGATCTTATATTATGATCTTATGAGGACTTTCAGCTCCTATGAGCATTAACGATGGCTTCAGCCTCTTCGTCAGCCACTCGAACCTGAAAAGCTCTTAAGTATGTTCTGCTTCGATCTGAACACTGGGAGCATTTTTCTATGGTCTATCCTGGCTCTCACCCACCCATCTCTTCTCTCGTGATCGTACACAGCTTGGGAAGCAGTTGAGACTTCCTGTACATCTCTCTCGCAGGACTGAGTATGAACAGAGAAAGCGTCCAGTTTGAGTGGTTTTCCTGAGATCCTCGAGCTCAGTCAAAGTCATCTTGCAGGTGAAAATAGGCTCGTAAATATTCTCTGATTCCCAGTTGATGAGATCCTCAGGTGAAGTGGCTTGCAGATTGACTTTGGGATTTTTATGGGGCCTCACTGTCGTATCACCAAAGTCTCTTCCTTCTCTGATCTTCTCTATCTGGCTCACAGCAAATGCTCTCTGATGCTCATCCTCACTGCACAGGAATGAAGCCAGGATGTTTTCAGGATGTGCGTGGTAAACTCCTCTTATCACTGCAGCAGAGATGATTTTCCTGACCTCGGTAGTCTGGTTCCTCAGCAGCCTCAGGCTTGAAAAAACGTGTGCAGGACCAAATTTGAGGTGGTGCTTCACTTTGATGTCGCAGTACATTTTGAAGTAGAAGTTAAGGCAGAACTTCACGAGGACCTCGAGCCTCCTCAACACCTCCCCCTTCAGTCCGTGCTCCCTCATCCACAACAGCAAGATGGCCTGTGCAGTAATGAGCCACCTGGATTGGTTGTGCTGGTCTGTGGAGAGAGATTTGACTATCTCTACTGGCAACTCTATGATATCTTCAGTTCCTTCCACTGGCTCAAGAAGTTTTCCAATGGGCCCACTGAAGCCTGACCTGGGAGTTACAGGGCCGTCCAGCTTGATGATTAAGTGCCTCAGGGGGAGCTCGTTCACATGGAGCTGACAGATCATCCAGTGGCACTTGCGACCCAGCATCTTCTCTAATAGGGCTATGGCGCCTCCAGACCACCCCGTGTTGGTGTTGGTAGAGTCTCCTCCAATCATTACAAGGCTCTCGTCAGCTCCGTGATCCAGAAGTCACTCATGCAGGCCCTGAGCGATCTTATGAGCAGGCTTTTCTCCTTCCTCAGGTTCCTCGGGAGTGAAATGGAAGAGGCACTTTCCTTGAGGTTCCCACGTGATAGTGTATTGCTCCTCGATCACTTTGCCAGGATGAAATCTCCCTGTCACTTCGTCATATTTCAACACCTTTGTGTTCCTCTCCTGCTTGCCATCAAAGAATATCCCAGAGATCTTCTCCTCCTCTGACCTCTGCGTGAGAGCTTCAACTGATGAGGCCATTACTTCCTCCTTGGCCATCTATTGAGAGAATGTTGAACTTCGCCCTCTGCGTCCAAATGGTTACAAAGATTCAAATGGAGTAGATTTTTTTCTTATGTATGTATGTATTAAACCTGTGTCAGAGTTAAGCAAAGTTAATCTGTCTAAATGGTAACAAATTACGACAAAGGGTTAAAAATATGAGGTTGTGTTCAATTGAATATTCGGTATTTCAACATAGAACAGAAAACCGCAATTTTGAACATGATAACGCAATTTTTGGGAAACGTTGCAGAAAAGAAACCCCTCTTAGAATTAAATTTTACATAAAAATACATATTAGCAAGAGTGAAATTCGGACTCGGAAAAGTATGATATGCCTTATTGCAACATTCCTGCACTCTCCCATTTTGCACCCACAGTACTGACGTCAACCAACCGTGTTCGCAACGTGGACCAATCCAAAGCAAATGCGTGTAATATAAGTTTTCTTCGGCTTACCTGAATTCTCGATTGACCAGATATTTCCAACTTTAGAATGCCACCACGTCATTATTATATCCATATTTCCACAGAACCTGGAACAAGGCTTATTGAAACCTATAGAAATAGAAACTTTGTTGCATTGGAGAAACAACTTCGCATTAAAAGAACAACGGCCTCTACGATTTATATCCAACTACGTACGCATGAGGCGTATTGAAAGAATGCCTTACAACGGTAAACAAACGCTCTCTCTCTCTCTCTCTCTCCTCTCTCTCTCTCTCTATATATATATATATATATATATATATATATATATATATATTAGTGATGTAGGTCACATCCGCATCCGCGGAACATCCGCATATTTTCTCGCATCCGCACCCGCATCCGCACTTTGGACTGCGGATGTCGTGCGGATGTGGACCGTTGAGATAAAATGTCATTAATAAGCGGAAATTATCAAATTCTACTATATTAATAGAACTAGTTCATTGTGCGCAAAAGTGATGCAAGCGACAAGACGAGAGGCTGTTCTTGTATGAAGTTACTCTCTTGCAACCTACTTAGATCCACGTTACAAAGCTAAGTTATTTTCACCTAGTACATTAGAACGAGTTAAATCATCACTTGGCAAAGCAGTTGAAGAGCTTCAATCTCTTGAATCTGTCGCTTCGCCACCCACCAAAAGAATAAAAGTTTCAGTGACAGAACCAACACCTTCAACAAGCAAATCTATCACAGAATCTGTCTCTCAGTTTCTTGAGTCAAGCAGCAATGACGAGACCTACGCGATGTCAAAAGATGTAGTAAAAATGATCGAGAGCTATCACCAAGAAAAACGCCTGGCTGCATGTGACAATCCTATTAGTTGGTGGAAAAATACGCAGAATATCTATCCATACTTGAGTAAACTTGCAAGGAAACATTTAGCCTCTCCTCCAACAAACGTACCAAGCGAGAGATTATTTAGCAGTGCTGGATTAATATATGATGAAAAGAGAAACAGACTGGCAGCAGAAAAGGCAGAAAAATTAATGTTCCTTAAGCATAACCTTCCTATAATTAAGTTTGAACATTAAACGATGAACATCTTAGTTTACTTTATTTTAATTACTCATTTATAAATATGCCTAATAAAACTTTAAACTTAATATAAATAGTTATCAAGCTAATTAAAGATCTCTTTCTATAAGGGTGGAGGTTGGGGAAAGAGGTCGGTGGGGTGCATTTGAGTTGGGTTCACGTCCCGCATCCTGGTAACACAATTATGGTTTCTAATTGTGGCTGAAACTCAACAAAATATAACGAATTTATTTGCAGACGAATTCACTAATTGATTTCTATATTAGTTAGATGCTTGATATTATTTTATATGTTCAGAGAAAAGTACAGCAATTATTGTACAATTAATCAATTATACTACATTATAGCTACAGCTCTCTCTATATAATAACTTATTATATACGTTAAACACAACAAATCTCGAATATATCCTAAAAAATAACGAAAATGTAGACATCCGCATCCGCATCCGCGGATGTTGAAATCAAACATCCTCATCCGCATCCGCGGATGTGAAAAAAATGACATCCGCTACATCACTAATATATATATATATATATATATATATATATATATATATATATATATATGCTGATATAAAAATAACCCCAACCATTATCTCAGACCACAACTTAATCGAGATATCAACAAATATGATGGCAGCATTAGAAGACAATACACATATTGTGGAAAGAAGTAAATTCGGGGCATTTAACTTAAACTCGAAGACTATAAATTGGGAAGCAATCAGATCGCACATGGCCCAAATAGAATGGAGAACAATTTTCGAGAATAAAACAACTGAAGAAATGCTAACAACTTTGGAGGAAAAAACGCTGAGAATTTTAGAAAAATATGCTCCGAAATCACAGCCAAAAGGAAAGAGGAGCTGGCTAGAAAGGCAAAAGAGAAGACTATTCCGCAAAAGAAAGAGAGTGGAGGCGAAGTTAGGAAACTGCGGAGATAATGGCAGGAAAATAATATAAGAAAAACTGGAGGGTATCGATAGGGAAATACAAGCCCTGATTAAGGACCATACAGAGAGGGAAGAAGAAAAGGCGGTAGAAGCAATAAAGGAAAATACAAAATACTTCTATAGCTATGCAAAAAGGAAAACAAAAACGCGCGCCGCTATTGGGCCCCTAAGGACGGGAAATAATGAACTAACCGACGATCCAAAAGAAATATCTGATACATTGAAAGCTCAATATGAATCAGTTTTCAGTACCCCAAAAAGTGACAAAGCGAAACCTGACATAAATGCATTCAATGAAGAGGAATTGCAAGGAGAGTATATAACAGACTTTGAGTTTACACCAGAAGATGTAGCGAGAGCTATAGAACAAATGAAACTACATTCAGCTGCAGGTCCGGACAATTGGAACGCATTATTGATTAAAAACTGTAAAAATGAAATAGCTACACCTTTATACTGGATATGGAGAAGATCCCTAGACACTGGGGAAATACCGAGCATCTTGAAAAGAGCAAACATTGTCCCTATATATAAAGGAGGGGACAGATCTCAAGCAAAGAACTATAGACCAGTGTCATTGACGTCCCACCTCACCAAAGTATTTGAAAGAATAGTTAGAGAGAAAATTTATGATTTCCTGGAGACACGGGAAAGATTCAACGAAAATCAGCATGGATTCCGATCAGGTAGATCATGCCTATCACAACTAATAGAGTACTACAACAATATCCTAGATGCATTGGAAGGCAATGACAACTACGATGTTATATACACAGATTTTGCTAAAGCTTTCGATAAATGTGACCATGGTATAATAGGACATAAAATTAAAGACATGGGAATAACAGGCAAAGTGGGAAAATGGATCTACAACTTCCTTAGTGATCATCTGCAGGTCGTCAAAATTCAAGGTATATCATCATCAGAATCGGAAGTACGCAGCTCAGTACCACAAGGGACAGTACTGGCCCCACTCCTGTTCATTATCATGCTAACAGACATAGACAGCGGAGTAAACAGCAATAGTATAGTAACATCCTTTGCATACGATACAAAGATCAGCAGAAAAATCAGCGATGTACATGACGTGGAGGCCTTGCAGAGGGACACGAACAAAATATACAAATGGTCAGAAGACAACATGTCATTCAATGCCGAGAAATTTCAACTCTTGAGATATGGTAGAAAAGAAGAACTTAAACAGACTGCATATTATGCTCCAGATAGACAGGAAATTCAGAGAAGCATGAAAGCGATTGATCTCGGGATAATAATGACAGATGATGCGAAATTCGAAACACAAAATCAGATAGCGATAAATAAAGCAAAAAGAGTCGCCGGACAGGTTCTAAGAACGTTCAAGAGAAGGGACAGGACAGTAATGATTCCCCTGCTAAAAACACTGATTATACCAAAACTTGAATACTGCTCAGTTTTGACGTCCCCATATAAAAAGGAAGAAACTAATAAACTAGAAGAAACGCAAAGGCATTTCACAGCCAAGATTGATGGCTCCAAAGAACTCAACTACTGGGAAAGACTACGTAAACTAAATCTGTACTCACTGGAAAGAAGAGAGAGGTACATCATAATCTACATATGGAAAATGATCGAAAAACTGGTAACAAACCTAAAACTAAACCCAATTACCATTCAAACAACACTGGAAAATAGGAAAGGCAGAATGTGTAGTGTTCCCAAATTAAAAGCACGACAAGGGACCTCCTCAACCCTGAAGGAAAATAGCTTGGTTGTCAGGGGGCCAAGACTTTTCAACCAGCTTCCTAAGGACCTCAGAAACGTAACGGGGGTCAAAGTTGAAGTCTTCAAGAAAAGACTGGATGCCTGGCTCAGGACAGTACCAGATGAGCCGGGCGTGCCTGGCTATGTACGGTGGAGAGCGCAAGAAAGTAACTCGCTCCTCCACCAGGCCAGACCTAGAGGCGGGTCCACCAGCTTGACCTCCGTGTGAAGAGAGACCAACACACGAAACAACATAAGGTTCATAAGGTAAGGTATGTATAGAAACGACGTAAGTATAGAGGAGTGTTCTGCACACGAGGAAGAGAAATAACAAACAAATGAAAAATAAGGCACCCGCCCGGGAATCGAACCCAGGATCTTCCGATTACTGGTCAGACGTGCTAACCACTACACTACGTGTAGTGGTTAGCACGTCTGACCGGCAATCGGAAGATCCTGGGCTCGATTCTCGGGCGGGTGCCTTATTTTTCATTTGTTTGTTATTTCTCTTCCTCGTGTGCAGAACACTCTATACTTACGTCGTTTCTATACGTTAATATACTGCGCGGTCATTGCAGTTAAATGTATATATATATATATATATATATATATATATATATACAGGGCGTCCCAAAAAAATGTATACACACTTTAAATACTTATAAAGGCAGTGTTTATTAAAATACATTTCATTTTCAAAATGTAATAGAATCTACAGACATTATTTAATTGTTTTGTCAACGCCTGTTTTCAAACTGACGTCCGTTCTGGTCCAGGCACTGCTGATAACGCGAAGCAATGGAATCGCAAACATCACGAAACATTTCGTTTGGTATTTGTGTGCATTCTCGTTCAATGGCTGCTCTCAATTCAGCGACTGTTGCAGGTTTTATAGCGTAGACTTTGTCTTTTAAGTATCCCCATAAAAAAAGTCTAGTGGTGTGAGGTCTGGTGAACGCGGAGGGTATTCTACGAAACCCCTTCGTCCAATCCACATCCACATCGTGCCAAGTACCACTCGCAATACTCCACTCTTCGGTCCCGATCATCTTCATTAATAGCATGAACTAATCTTGGAATGTAACTTTTCCATTGACAGCGCTTCAAAATGCGTTGGACAGACGATTCTGAAATTCCTACCTCACGACTCGCTTGCCGCACAGATTTTCTTGGACTTTGGTGATACGTTTCCAGTACTGTTTCTTGCTTTGTGGGGCTTGTCGATGTCCGTGGTCTTCCGGAACGCTTCTTGTGGACATTCTGAACAGTTCCATCGGCTTCAAACTTATCTCTAATTCGAGTGATGGTAAGTCGCGTTGGTGGATCTGTTTGAAACTCCCTCCTAAACTGTCTTTGCACTTCAACTGCGTTTTCACACTTCCAGTAGCATTTTAGAATGAATTTCCTTTGTTCAAAGCTTAGTCTGACTGCCATTATTAATTGTAATGGGTTTAACTTGGAAAGAAAGAAACATCAATTGAGCTATCAGCTGTTAAAGTGTGTATACATTTTTTTGGGACGCCCTGTATATATATAGAGCGCCCTGACAGAATAAGGTGAATACCCTCCTCAAACTACACGTTCTCTGTACTCAGCTCTGTATAGGACGGTCTATGCAGAACGTTCTCTAACCCTGAGCCTAATAAAAGGAAACGATATAAGTGGTCTATGAAGATCAGTTTTGGCACTCTTTTGTCTTCTGAGATGAATCAACATTCTAGCAGTTTGCTTCAGAAGGAGGGATCTGGGTATGGAGAATCTGTGGTGATATTTTCAATTCAAATTTGATGCAAACCAATGTGAAATTTGGTGATTGTGCTGTTAGGGTGTGGGCAGGCATTTGGCAGTCTGAGAAAAACTGACCCTGTGTTCATAGAGGGACGTCTTAAGCCACAAGATTACAGAGCCATCTTCCATCTAAGATGAAGACCTCCTGCCTTTGTTTCGGAATAGAAACTTCACCTGGAGGACGTCATGTTTCGAGAGGACGGTGCCACATGTCCATTCCGTTGCTTTAGGAGGGCCTAGGTTAGCAGCTTCGCCAGTATATTTACTGAAAGTAAAGCGAGTCCAAAACCACTTAAGAGAGTGTAATATGCTTGGGTTCTAAAAGGGACTCTTGTGTAGGTTCAGTGAGGAAACAGCGAAGGAAGAGACAACCGGTGATGCCACGACAAGACAAGTACATCAATTTGAAGGTGGGAAGTCGAGTGTTGTATTTTTTTTTTGTTATTTTACATCTTCGTGTTGTTGTGATGTTATTGATCGGTTATAGAAACACAAGGCCCGAAGACGTGGTATTCTTTTAATAGCCCGGAAGCTGTTATTAAAAGTAAACGGTCGTGTTTGGTCAGTCACCTACGAGGGTTGACGAGAGGGGCTGCAACCTTTATACAAAGCGGACGTACTGAAGAGTGCCACTGAGAGAAAGAGTTAGCAGGATTATTGCTGGGCGAAGAGGCAGGAATATTAATATTATTGTGGCGATTTGAGGAAACGTAGAAGTGCTTTATTACGAGCTAGCTTTTACAGTAGTTGTTTTTTTATGCAGGAAGGGACCAAGGGCAAATGCACGCAAAAGCGCCACTCCCACAGAAGAAGAAGAGAGCCAAAATCAAGGTCCGAGGTTTTAGAGATGCCGAGACACTCTGCGTTTCAAAAATGGGAGGTCATAGACACGAGGAAAAATGGATTCAGGAAGATTGTTGCAGAGTTGACCGATTGAGTAGAAGAAAGACTGAAAATACCGATTAACCCGGCATTAGATAGTTGGACAGAAAAGGAATGAGAAAGTATAGAAAGTCTGGTACTGTATGCTCTCCTTAAAAGAGGAGGAATGCAGTTAGAGTTCAGAAGAGCAATGTCCATTATGATAGCGATAGTAAAGAGAGAGTGAGGCAACATTCCGACGAAGAGAGAGAGATTGAAGACAATCAGTAAGAGGCGGGGAATTGATGAAACGAAAAGAATTTGATTGTATCCGGTTCAAGGACGGCTGTTTGTGTTGAACAACTCCATACACTCCATACATGAGAAGCATACGCCATACAGGAGCAAACAAGACCCCTCTACAGAGACAGCAACTGAGTGGGGGTGAAGAAACCGCGGAGGCGGTACAACACACCTAACCTCTTAGAAGCTGTTTTAGAAAGAAAGTATATGTGATCTTTCCAGGAAAGATCACGAGAAAGGGAAACGCCAAGAATGTTAAGAGAAGAGGAAGGACTGAGTTGTGTGTTGTTGAAGGTAAGGGGATAGTCGTGTGGAAGATTGTGACGAGTAGACAGATGGAGGAACTGAGTTTTTGAGGCATTGAAAGCCACAAGGTTTTCTCTGCACCAATCAGATATAGCAGAAAGATTAGAGGTCAGGTGTCCCATAACCGTCCTACACGAATCATGAAGCGACTGCTGTGAGGGACGCTTTGGGAAATGGGTAGAGAAGTGAAAAGTGGAATCATCGGCATAGGAGTGAATAGGACGGACAGGAAGTGCGAATTAAAAGATCATTAATAAATAAAAGGAAAAGAGTGGGTGACAGGACAGACCCCTGAGGAACACCACTGTTATTAGCTTTAGGAGAACAGTGGCCATCGACAACTGCAACCATAGACAGAGATGGGCAGTAACGCGTTACATGTAACGACGCTACTTAACGAACGTTACAAAAGTAACGAGTAACGGTAACGCCTGAAAGATTTTCAAATGTATCAATGTAACGGTAACGCTTTGCAAATTTTTTATCAATGTAACGGATTTTTTCGTTACTCGTTACTGGATACTTGAATTTGAATTTGATAACATTGCCATTCCATTCATGAGGACTATTAAATGCAATTCACTATTCCGTGTTAGTGGAAACAACTAAATTTATATTTTCTAGGTCTCTTCATCTTTCCCAAAAATCATTGGGGTGCAAATTATTGTGCAATATATCGTTTTTAAGAGAACAACATTTATATAGTCAATAATAGTAGCTATTAGAATTTATGTGGTATGGCTGCCATTTGTAAGTTTATCTATAATTTTAAAATACCTGTGAAGGCACATAAACAAATATCACATGAAACAAGTTACTTGTAACGTCGTTACATGTATCGAGTAACGGTAACGCTTTAAGAATTCTCAAAAGTAACGATGTAACGGTAACGCCGAGTACATTTTCGACGTGTAACGAGTAACGGTAACGCCACCCAATTTAATGTAACGGTGCCCATCACTGACTATAGAACGCCAGAAAGGAAATTTGAGATGAAGGCACATATAGAAGGATAGAAACAGAAGGACGGCAGTTTCAAAATTAAAGATTTGTGTCACACTCTATCAAAAGCTTTTGATATGTCTAGCGCAATAGCAAAAGTTTTACAGAAATTCCGAAAGGAGGATGACCAAGAGTCAGAGAGATATGGAAGATCTCCAATAGAGCGTCACTTGCGGAATCCATAGTGACGATCTGAAAGAAGATTGTGAGAAGAAAGATGTTTGAGAATTTTTCTATTAAGGATAGATTCAAAAACTTTGGAAAGGCAAGAAATCAAAGCAATTGGACGATAGTTGGAGGGTTGAGAGCGGTCATCCTTCTTTAGGACAGGCTGAATGAAAGCGAACTTCCAACAGGAAGGAAAGGTACCAGATGAGAGACAAAGACGAAAGAGTTTGCCTGGGCAGGGTGTCAGCACAGAAACACAGTTCTTAAGAACAACAGGAGGAACACTGTCAGGACCATACGCCTTCCTAGAGTTGAGCTCAGATAGGGCAGAAAAAACGTCTTTAGAAGAGATTCTAATTTCAGGCGTAATAAAGTCAAAGGGGGAGGAGATGGAGGAACACCACCGGAATCGTCCAGGGTTGAATTTTAAGCGAAAGTTTAAGCAAAGAGTTCAGCTTTGTCAGAAGAAGAGACGGCAGCTGTGCCGTCGGAATGAAAAAGAGGAGGGAAAGAAGAGGAAGTAAAATTGTTGAAGAAGGTCTTAGCTAGATGCCAGAAAGAGCGATAAGAATTAGAAATGGATAGATTTTCATATTTTTGGCGGATGAAGGAATTTTTGGCGGTTCGAAGAACAGATTTTGCACGATTCTGGGCAGAAATATAAGCTGAGTGAGAGTCAGGAGTTGGATGGCGACGGTACTTTCTGAAATCCTCCTCTCTGTTGCGGATAACATTAGAACAAGTAAAGTTAAACCAAAGTTTTTTGGCATTTGTAGTAGGAATAGAATATGGAATGTACGCCTCCATGCACGAGAGAATCAATTCTATGATGCGCTTTGCACACTCAGAAGGTCTCCGGCCACAGAAGCATGTAATCATTCCATGGAAAATCACAAAAGTACTGCCTAAGGGCCTCCCAATTAGCGGCGCCGAAGTGCCAAAGGCGCCTCCTCTTGGGAGGGTCCAAAGGTCGAATTGGGGTGATAGGACAGGAAACAGATAATATTGTTATCGGAGGAGCCCAACGGAGAGAAAAGTTTCACAGAGTAAGAAGAAGGATGAGAGGTAAGAAATAAATCCAGAATGTTGGGCCTATCTCCAAGGCGATCAGGGATACGAGTAGGGTGTTGTACAATCTGCTCTAGGTCGTATAGGATAGAAAGGTTGTAAGCTAGTTCACCAGGGATGTTAGTGAAATGGGAGGAACGCTAAAGGTGGTGGTGAACATTGAAATCTCCTAAAATGGAGATTTCAGCAAAGGGAGAGAGGGAAAGAATGTATTCAACTTTGGAAGTGAGGTAGTCAAAGAATTTTGGATTGTCAGTAGAATTAGGAGAAAGGTAAACAGCGCAGATGTATTTAGTTTGAGATTGGCATGTAAGCCGTAGCCAGAGAGTATAGAATTCGGAAGATCCGAGTTTGGGAATACGAGAACAAGTTAGGTCATTGTGTACATATACGCAACATCCACCTTTGGAGTGAAATTGAGTATAGAGAAAGTAAGAGGGCACAGAAAAGGGGTTGTTGTCAGTCGTCCCAGACACCTGAGTTTCAGTGAGGAAAAGAAGATGAGGTTTAGAAGAGGAGAGGTGGTGTTCGACAGATTGAAAATTTGAGAAAAGGCCACGAATGTTGCAGAAGTTTATGAAAAGTGAATCAGACAGAGGTCCAGAACATCTCGAATGGGCAGTGGCAGATCCAGCCCCGCTGCCCGGGTCTGCGTTCCCAATATCGGCCAGGGGGGGGGAGCAAGAAGTGGGGACATTTATGGTCCCCTCCCCAAGGGACTCCGAGGCTCTTGAAGTTGCTAACTTTTTTTTTTTAAATTTTGAAAAGATTATGTAGTGTGTAAGGTGCATGTGTATGTAGTGAGGAATAGGGAGAGAAGTGTGTTTGAGGGGATGCTGGACTGCTCACAGGGTATCGGAATCGTAGGAATCGTAGTGGCGTGAACAAAGGTGTATTTGCTGATTTCCTCTCGTCTCTCTCGACCACTGTAGACGATAAAAATTCTGTGGTAATTCTGGGCAATGCCCATTGTCACACTGATGCCCGCCTTCAAAATCCCCATAAATGATAAAACATTTGTTTCTCTATTCTCCCTCGTTAAATCCTATAGAAAATGTCTTCATCGCATTGAAGGCAATGTTGAAAAGAAGTCTTTTTTACCCCAGGATGTCATAATGACATAGAGGACGAGAGAGGCCGGAGTGTCACTCATTCAGTAGATGAAAAACCATCTTCATCAGAAAATCTCAGGGGCCATGCTCCACGTGTCAATTGAAATTGTTAATAACTATTATAGACATTGTACAACGCATTTATCGAAATGTCTTGATCAATGGAATAATCTTCCCGCGTCCGTCGTGAACTCTACCAGCGTTAATATGTTTAAAAACCGTTTAGATAGGCATTTTAAAAATATTAACGTTTGTAGCGGATCGACAAGAAATAGACCAACAAATAGACAGGAATACTTTCCTTCCACGCTATCATCAAAGGTTCTTGGAAAACACACGTGGGCAAGAGTCAAACAATGGGAACGTCTGTTTCTTCCCAAAGGGCGCGAACGAAAACCCTTATCAACTAAAGGACGCGCTCACAAGGCGTCTTAAGAATTGGCGCGAAGTCCTACGTCACAGGAACTACGTATAAAAGCGAGCTTCCACTTGCTTTCATTCTCATTCACTCACTCGTACTCACATCATCGAACGTGAGCAACACGTCCACCAACCGCTTTCCGGCCCCCTGGCCGGGGGGCGCGGCCGCTAATTTCTTCAAGGCCTACAATTTATCACCAAGTAAGATCTACAGACCGCCTGCAGAAGCAATCCTTCGAGGCCCAACCGGAAGCGTTTCGGGCCTGCGGTTTGCCGGGTCGGCCTTCAATTTTCTCCACATTCCTCGAGATATATTCAGCACCACAGGCCTACGCCTGCAAGATCATAAGGCCAGCCTGCACCTCGAGAAGTAACATCACCTCAGGCCTCCACGAAGCCTACATCCATCATCTCAAGAGGCTTAACGGACAACGACAACTCGAATCTGCGTCAAATGGTTCGTCTTTAACCCGCCTTCAACAAGGTTACATCGTCCTAAGATAAGTACCTCCTATCCTAAGTACTCTTGTGAAGCCTACATTAGCCTACCGTCGAACGGTAGGCTATACTCCCAAAGTGTGTAATCAAGCGTTCCAACTGACTCTCGTGAAAGAACGCAGTAGGCCTGTCATCCAATTCAAGTGTCATTTCAATACCGTAATTCCGCGTATCATCCGTCATTATGTTCAATTCATATATTTATGTGTTAACTAAATATTCTCTTGACGTAATCACTTAACATCATGTAATGGTCTTATATATAAATGATATGTGTGTAATCATTATCAAGCATTTCAGCTTATTATTATTAGGCCACATCAATTATTCCTTGTGCATCCATGCAATCATTTGGCCTACTTAATCAGTGTCATGTTTTCCCTTCAATATACCAAACGCACGTGCATTCTTTATATCATTTACTAGGCCCATTCAATGTTCCATGCCGCATGCCATTTACATACCATTAATGAGTACATTATTTATTACGTGTCAATTAAGCTATTAACATTTCATCTTATTAGCTAAGTCTGTCACAAGCATAACGTAAAACTACCAATTAATTACTGTCAATTCTTTGTTATATCACAGTGAATAAATAACGGCTTTATTTTCATAATAAACTACAAAACCCATAAGGTGTCTTTTATAACCTTAACATTAATTTGCTTGGGTGTAAACCAAGCTGGTGACCTCGCTGCCATTCCCGTCACTTCCAATAGTATGGTGGATCTACTCAAATAGCCTATCATTAATAAGCAATCAGTCATTGCCTTAATCAATCATTGCATACAATTAAATCATTATCACCTTAAACGGCTAAAACTAGGTCCACTATACGTTGTTTAAAATAATAAAACAATTAGTAACAGGAGCTCTGGGGGTAATGGTCGAGGACGAGTCTGTTGACGATTAATGCCAGCTTGTGACATGCCAGCGTGTGATATACCAGCGTGTAATGTGCCAGCAATAAAATTATTAAAAAAAAAAATTAGACTAACACGAACTTAGGTGTAGCTCGTAGCGTAAACTACCCCCCTTTTTGTTATACTCTTCCTACTTTTTTTTTCTTATGACAGTGTTTGAGTTAAAATGTGTTTGCATGGTTTGTAAGCGTTCTTATTTTACTTCTTTTCATCTTTCACCCCTTTCCTATTCTCTCCGACTATTTTTCCGACTTGTCGGCAGTGGCCGGCGGATGATGATGGTGAGTCTTTCTTTCTCTTTTTCTGAATGAATGTTAACCCACGAATGATAGGTTTTGCTACTTACTTAACCCCGTATTCTCTTCTTTTAACCCCCTACTCTTTCTCTCGGGCTAACCTTAGAGTGGCCCTTAGGGTCTTTCTTAGCCTTAGCTTCTGTGGATCTGTAGAACCCATTAGTGCCCAGCGTCACTTTACTGATTTTGTTCTGGCTAACGCCAGACGATTTTATTCAGTCTCGGAAAAGACCTCTGGGCACTAATGGGTATAATGTCTGAAGAGCAGCTATTATGTGAAACTCTTATTGTAAGAGGGGGGGGGGTTCAGGAGCGTACTTTTACGGTCCACTTTTGTATTTTCCAACCGATTCTAATGAAATTTACACAGTATTTAGAATTGTATTGAACTGTTGGAACTGTACATTGATTTCGAAATTTTCAGCATGATTAACCAAAAAACAAAGGTAGGGGGGGGGGATCCTTTTTCTGGGGATATTATATTTTCAACTAGTCTGAGGTAATGGTAATAGACAGGAAGTTTTTTAAGTATGTTATGAGTATAGAAACATTTCGATGTGGTTGGATTTTTGCATTTAGGTTGGAGTTGGAAATTGGGAAAAAACTGAAAAGAAATGCATTTTACACACCATTTTTACAGGATTAAGATGATAATATTCTTCTTCTTCGTTCGTCCAATTTTTAATAAATTCTATGCACAATTTTTTTTTATTTATTGTCCTTTGTTCCTCTAAAAAGGTCTAAGGTCTATTTCCAAGTGATATGCAGCTTGTATGTAAAATTTTTTAAGAGTGTATTTTGACCGACACCTAATGTAACTTAAATTAACTTAATCTATCTTAGGTTAACCTACCCGAAGAGTACCGATCAATAAAATATCTTGTCAGGAGCTGGAATAAAATTGCTACAAAATTCAAGGTCACGACTAAACATGTTCCATTTTTTTTAAATCGGCACAGAATAAAATGTTATATAAATATTTGGAAGTACAGTATAATTATTGTTTCTTTCAATTTAATACAAATCAAATCACCATTACAGAATTAAGCCACGTTAATAATGAACGAGGCTGGACGAAATTAGAATAGATTTAGTTTTTTAATATATTAAATAAATAATTATTAATTATAAAATGAATCAATTGTACGTGATTGAAAATCTCGAGTTCTTTGTTTATTCGCTGTTGGTGTGCTGATTTGTTCTGTTCCCAGGTACTTCCTGCCTTCTCACTACGCCAGAGAGATTCACCTCAACTACCCATTTTCCTCTCTCCTTGTTCACCCCAGGTTTGTATCGATTATAAATTTTAGACTACTTTCTTTCTGTTTGCCTCATTGTCGCTCTCTATCTCTCCCTTCCATCTTTATCTCCCCATTTCCTTCTTTTTAATTCGCCTCATCTCTTAAATTTGGTGGGTTTCTCACCATCACTCATTCGTTTCTTCGAGTGGATCCACAGATTCTCCCAGTTCGTCGCGCCAATCTTTTTGGGGCTAGAAAGAATGTATCGCACTTTCACCACTTTTTTATTATTATTATTGAATTCGATGGACAAAGGTTTGTAGAGAGTCAAATACAAAAAAAAGAGATGATATATTTGTTTAAATGATGAATTATTTAAATATCATCTTTAAGAAATCTGGTATCAGGGAATTGATCACGGAATTGATCACGGAATCCGTCTTCATCTTTCGAATATCTCGATGAGGAGTGAAGCCCAAATCGAAGTATCGGACGTCTTTATTCTAGAAATCCTAAAATTGTTTTCTTCTATAACCTCCTTTTTACCTAAACATTTTAATAATACATATATATATATATATATATATATACATATACACCGGGTTATTTTTTTAAACATGTGACACTAAAACGTTTGTATTTTACTCATTAACTGAAATAAAATCAGGAAATTTTCACTGTAAATTCTGTACACACGGAATTAGTACCGAACTTTCAACTGTCGTAACCGGCGAACATCCAAACTTTGATAGATTTTTTTTTTAAAGTTTTACAAGCGTCTGAAATAGACAAAAATCTGGTTTGTACATTTACTATTTATTTTTCCTTTTTAGTCTTTACATATGATACATATTTACTTCCGAATTTGGGAATGAGATTGCAAATACCAATCGACTAGTGAAGTACTCTGGTGTCCGTGTGTGTGGTGGAGAGAAATGTAGGCAAGAGACAGGGAGTGCTAGAACTCCCGTTTCTCTTATCACTATCCTCTTCAGCTGATCTTTGCCCGTGTCTCCTCTACCTTGTAAGCAGTCCAGCATGCTGTCAAACACGCTTCTCCCTCTATTCCTCACTACACACACACACACACGCATCTTACACACTACACATCCTTTCTCTCTTTTTAATTTTCCTTCTATCTGGGACCGAGTATTTAGGCGTTGGTCGTTAGTAAAACCGTTTTACAAAGTAATATTGCCAGTATTTAATTTTTTTGTGAAGATTCCCATCAAGTATCGAAAGGGATTAAAAGATGTGTACTGAAGTTTTTACTCATATTTATTGTGAAAATGAGCAAAAAAACACTTTTCTAACGGTTAAAAATCACTTATATATGTAAATAACAACTTAACGGCTTATTACAGTGAAATCCAAATCTGGTGAAAAGTAGTAAAACCAGCCCAAACCCTAGCATTTATTATACAGAAAGCCTTCCACGTTTCGAGCATCATCCTCAATTTCAAATTAAACGCGCGAAAGATATTTTTTTTAATGATGAAAATGTTAAAAATCAAAATATATAAAAAACTAAGAAACCTTAATTTGTCTTTAAAATAATAAGTGACACGAGATGCAATAAAATGTGAACTCGGAACTGCGTAAACTGTTTAAACTGAACTGAAAGTTAAAACGCTGTTAAACCTACTTCAGCATAAGTTAGCATTTTTGCGGGCGTTTATAGAAAATTAATCTTTTGATTCTAAAATAAAGTTCAATTTCTTTTCTTTGTATTTCTTTTTAAGACAGTGCTGGTTTTAAGTGGGAAAATATAGACATTAGCCAAAAATTGAATCTGATTTTCAAAAGCACAGACATCTAAATGAACATCGTCAAATAAATCTAAATAAAGGTTCGGCCATGGCCGAACAAGCCGAACACCGAACGTTTGCCGAACTTTCGATACACCTCTAAATTTAACCTGAATCACCAGCGTCCCGTAGCCTCAGTGAATAACACCATTTCCCTATAAACGAATTCAAGACAGTGAGGACAGGGTTTCGAACCCCAATGATACTGTTAATAATAATAATAATAATACAAGGACTGAGGTCTGTCCTAGTTTTCGGCCCTCCTGACTGATTTCTTTGACTGAAATGAGGTAGGAAAGTATCTTTGAAATGAGGTAGGAAAGTATCTTTGAAATTTAAAGAAAGTCATCTAAAGGTTAAATTTTTAAAAAATTTCCTTATTTCTCTATCTACGAAAACAACACAGGCAGTCATGCGTTGAAATCTTGTTTTCCTACCTGCTGCCACTTCCCAAACGAGTGAAAATCAGCTGTTTGCTATATACTTTATTGTCTAAATAAACGATGGCATAAAACAAGAAGCGGATTGATTGATCCAGCCTCCGAGCACAGGCCAATAAAGAGAGGTTGTACGTTCGTACATCTTTTTTATTTATTCTTCATGGACAGACGAAAGGAATAGCAGCTTTGAAAACTACAAAGGTAGTTTCTATATAAGCGGCTGCTCATAGCTACACCCATCAAAACGGTCTGGCTATAATCGCTATTTTAGCCAGTTCCAGTAAAATGATGGTTTTAAAACTAGAAACTAGAATTTAAAACTACCATTATTCAGTAAACAAAAGTGTAAATTTAAATTCGAGTCACACCATTTCTGTATTTGAAACGTTTTCTCTTCATCCATCATTGACCGGAACGAGTCCAATAAATCATTCTGGAAAATAAATATGGAAACAAACACATAACGGGAAGTTCACTTTAGTTTCTCCACTTTGTTTTACCAATTTTATTAATTTGGTCGCTAAACTAAAGTGACACTAAAATTACAATTACAATTATATTTTTCCTTTCTCTGTTTCATATATGATATATAAAGAGAGAAAGAGAGAGAGAAATATATATATATATTTATATATACACGTCGTCTCGATGGTACAGTGGGTAGCATCGCTGACTACAAATCCACTTGGCCTGGATTCGTTTCCAGGCGACAGCTGTTCACCCTTACATACAATAAAATTGGTTGGTAGATAAATGGGTACCCTGGGTATCCCAGTGATTAAGACGCTGGGCTGCTGATTGGGAGGTCGTGAAATCGAGTCCGGGTGACGACTTTGTAATTTCTGATCACCCGTGTTGGATCGTGGTTCGGATTCCACATTAAACTGTAGGTCTCAGGTGGCGCAACAAGCTTGACCTTCGTCAGAATGAACAATTATGTGAAAGGCTTCTAAAGCAATTTCATGCAATAAACCCTCTGTACGTAATATGAGCTGATGATGGAATTAGTGGAAAACAATAAAAGGCTGTGGATTGCGTAACATGAATACAGAAGGTGATTAAACGATGCGCAGAAAGTGAATAATTCTTGACTTTATTTTTAATGCGATTTTTGCTATGGTAATTGAAGGGGCGGCAGAAAAAATATCTCTATATGCTCTGTTTATTGATTTAAGCAAAACGGAATCCCATTACATAAATCTTTGGCAGACGCTCATCTTATAGGAGAACTCGTAGGAGACGCTACTTCGGAGTTCTGCCAAGATAAAAAAAAAAGGCAGCATTGAGGAAGGCAAAAATGCAAGCTAACAAGTTAAATTGGGCGGGACGGACGGGGAGGGTAGCGAAGCATCTGGAGTCGTTTCGTATTCCTTTTACATCAAAGTGGTTGTGCTCTCCTGTAGGGTGAATAATTTTTTTTATTTGTAATGGAGGTATAGATGAACGAAGCAGCGGGGAATGGAAAGTTTTTTGAAGAAGGGAATTGGATAAGGGAGGCATGCAAAGCAGGAGAGGTTCGGGCGCTAAATGGGAGACTTCCAATCAATTGTTGATTTCAATTTTGTAAAAAGTGCTACTCCAGTAATCAATTTCATGCAATTTTTTAGTTACATTTGAAACTACTTTTCCACTCGAAATTCGTATAAAATGTATTTATGGAATAAAGATTCTATAATACCAAATTCCCTATTAATTAAGAAACCTTAGTTTTGTTACTCTCGCACTTTAAATTATCATAAATCTTTCTTTCTGCAATCAAATCCCGTCAATTGAACAGATGATCTATATTTAATAAATCCTTTTACTGGCTGCCAGTAATAAATCATGAATTCTTTTTATTTTCGCTCGTGACAACTGTATTTAAATTTACGAGTTGTTAATTCCAGTGGAAATGGAGAAGAGTGTCAGGGAGAATTGAATAAAGCTCAAAGCATTTGGTCCTATGCGGTGACAACTGCAGATGATTAATAGCGGGGGAAAAATGACGCCAGCTCACTGACCATCATTAATGCGAAGTATTAATCGTCAGAGGCGATGGGAGCATTCTGTGCAAACATTTACAAATTAGATGCAAGTTAACAGACGAACTCCATTTTCGCGTTAATAACCTTTATTTAATTTGAAACTACCAGATTTTGTATTTATTGAAGATTATGTATCGCAACAATGTATAAAATAACCCTTTGCTGAACATTTTAACTATTATAATTTAATAATTTTGGGGGTTTATTCTGTAACTGCTAATTAATCATAGTTTTTCAAATATTTTTCATGAATGACTTGTGTACACACACACACACACACACACATATATATATATATATATATATATACACACACACACACGAGGTCCACTCAATATATTTTGCTGCACTTTTTTTTTTCTTTCCAAGTTTCTTTGTAAGTTGCGGGAATTTTGCACACACGTAGTTACACACCTTTTTTACAAGTTTTATTTTTCCACACAGTCTCCATCCTTTTCTACGGCTTTCCTCCACCTCGAAACAAGGGCCTTTATTCCTTGCTGGTAAAAAGTCCGCTGGGTTCCACTGGAGCCACCTCTTAACCTCCTCAACAACCTCATCGTCACTCAAACTTTCTTCCACGAATATCATCCTTCATTGGCCCAAACAAATGGAAGTCTGAAGGTGCCAGATCCGGGCTGTATGGAGGGTGGAGTAACACAGTCAAGCGCATTTTTGTGATGGCCTCTCTTGTTTGCAAACTGTTGTGTGGTCTCGCGTTATTGTGCAAAAGAAGGACGTCTTCCAGTTTTCTCTCCGGTCGAACTCGCCTTATTCGTCTCTGGCGTCTCTGTAGGGTAGCAATATATGCCTCTGAGTTGATTGTTTGTCCTTTCTTCATAATGTCCACCAGAATAACCCCTTTCATGTCCCAGAAGATGGTGGCCATACCCTTTCCTGCAGAGGGAGCCATTTTGAACTTTTCCTTGCGTGGGGAGTCTGCGTGATGCTACTGTAGCTTGTTCCTTCTTGGTGCTACTTGTATTTGCCGGGGAAGAATGAAGGATACGAGAGGCAGGCTATCGCTTTGTTGGGTATCTCTTTTAGGGGCCTCTCGTGTCCTCTTCTCCCCCTGTCGTTTGGAAGGTTGGCGTCTTGAAGAAAAAGCCGGTCGCTTTCAGAGTTTATTGAGTTCTTGGTTGGCTGAGGTTATTTTACAGAAGATTTTGTTATTTTATATACAGCTGAATTAATTAAATATATATATATAAATTTATGTACAATACTTATTTATAAAGATTATATATGCTTCTTAAAATTACACAATGATAAAATATATACAATTTGCTACGCGCAAAATTGGTTTGTCGGTAACTAATATAAAAATAATATAAATGCGGAAAATTAACTGCGCGGCCCCACACTACTGCCCACCCCGAGAAGCGGAGCACGTATATCAAAAGTAGAAATATTCGGGTCTTGATTTGAATCGGATCCTTCGTCCAGCTCGCGTTGATCCTCGGTCGGCCTCGTTTCCGGTTGTTGCGTTGTCCTGCGCGCCCGTCCTGAGGTCTGTATTTGCTACCTCCGAGGTGCGTCCTCCATCGTCCTTTTTCCTTGCGTGCTTTTTCTCCGATTCGATGTCGTCCGATTGTGCGCCCGGTACCTGTGTGGGACCTGAAACTATATACGCCGGTTTTAAACGATTAATTGAAATGGCTTCTGATGATCCGTTGGTTTTTTCTATTACGAAGTACTTATCGTGGCGTTCGAGAACACGGAAAGGTCCTTGATATGGTGCCTCGAATGGCTTTCGAACGCGGTCGATGCGTACCCATACGTGGCTTGATTTGTGGAGTTCCGATGGAATGAATGATTTGGGGGCTGAGTGAATGTTTCCTTGAGAGAGTTGGGCGAAATCGATTTGCGTCATTTTCTTGGCTAATTCGGAGATGAATTTTGAATTGGATTTTGACGACGAATTGGCGATCATTGGCCTCGGGCATAATAGGGTGGTTCCGGTGACGGTGGTGAACGGTGAATAACCCGATTCGTTGGGGAGACTGCGTAAACCAAGGAGAACTATGGGTAAAGCGGGGAGCCAATCTTGTTTTCGAGCGATGATTGCTGTCTTGATGGTGCGATGAGATCTTTCAATTATTCCGTTGGTCTGAGGGCGATACGACAAAGTTCTTAGTCGGTGAAATCCGATGAGAGCTGAGAGTTCCCTAAAGAGTTCGGATTCGAATTGGGATCCGCGGTCCGTTATGACTTGCAGTGGTACACCAAATCTTGAAATCCATACATCGAGAAATGCGTGTGCTATTGATGTGGCTGTAGTATCAATCAGAGGATATGCTTCTATCCATCTTGTGGCACGATCGATGCAGGTTAGGAGATATCTATATGTGGAAGGATATGTTTGACCAGGGCAAAGTGGTTGGCGGTAAGGGAACGACGATGTCGATATGTACCGTTTCAAATCTTGAACTTGGTAAATCGAAGGGAGTTATTTCTGATTTTGTATGGCGAGAAATTTTTGAGGATTGACATGATTCACAATTTCGGGACCAAGTTCGAATATCCTTATTCATTGAGGGCCAAAAGTATCTTGATTTAATGATACGAAGTGATTGCTTGATGCCTGGATGAGAAATATTATGAAATTGATTGAAGATGGAAGATCGATGCTGCTTGGGAACAAAAGGACGGGGATATGGCGTTGATGTATCGCAATATAAAGTTGTATTTTCTGGAAACGGCAACGGCTTGAGACGTGGGAGAAATTCTTGCGTTTCTTGATCTTTTTGTTGAGATTCCGCGATTGCTGATAAATCGAAAGCGTCGATATGTACTGCGTTTACGTTGCGTGAAAGGCAGTCCGCTACGACGTTTTCGGATCCACAGATATGTATTACATCGCATACGTATTCCGTGATGGCAGACCAATGACGTTGTTGTCGGTCTGTCTTGGCTCGTAAGGGACTCTTGTAGGCAGAAACCATCGGTTTGTGATCCGTGAAGAGTATTACTTGACGACCTTCTAAAAATTGACGGAAATGCAGGACGGCTAGGTATGCTGCGAGTAATTCTCTATCGTATGCGGCGTACGCTTGCTGAGTTGTAGTTAATTTCTTGGAAAAGAAGGCGATGGGAACTGGTGTGCTGTCGATTATTTGATGAAGAACTGCCCCAGCTGCTATTTGTGAGCAGTCTGTATCTAAATGAAGGATTGAGCTTGATGGAAGAGGATGACAAAGCGTAACGGCGTTCCGTAGTGCATCCTTGACATCTTGAAAGGCTTGAATTGCTTCGTCGTTCCACTGTAGACTTTTGCTTTTGACTTGAGTTCTGACGATTTCACTTAAAGGTGAGACTAAATCGGCGTAACAGGGTATCATATGGCGATAGAATCCCGTCATTCCTAGGAATCTTCTGAGGCTTTGGTAATCTTGCGGTTGGGGAATATCTTGAATTTCGGAGACTTTGTTTACAGGAGGACGAATGCCTGCTGGGGAAACTTCATGACCCAGAAATTCAATTTTGGATTGCTGAAATATGCATTTTTATAAGGAAATTCTTAAATTGTGTTCTTGAAGGATCTTCAATACGCGTTCTAAGTCTTTCAAATGGTCAACTGCGTTATTTGAATGGACTAAAATATCGTCGAGATACACAAATACGCAGTCAACTCCTCTGAAAATTGTATCCATGAAGCGTTGAAATGTTGCAGGGGCGTTTCTTAAACCAAATGGCATGTATAAATACTGAAATAAACCAAATGGAGTTGTTATAGCCGTTTTCTCGATATCTTCTGGGTGGACTGGAATTTGGTGATATGCTCTGACTAGATCGATTTTGCTAAAGCATGATTTTCCGTGCAGAGATGTTGACAGACTTCTTATATGAGGAAGTGGATATCTGTCCGGTTTCGTGACAGCGTTTAGGCTTCTATAATCACCACACGCCCGCCATTCGCATGGTATATTCTTCGGAACGAGGTGTAACGGTGAGGCCCATAGTGATTTTGAGGGTTCTATAATTCCATCTTGAAGTAAGTTGTTGAAAGTAGCCTTAGCTGAGGATAATTTATCGGGTGGAAGACGTCGAGGGCTTGCAAACACTGGTGGTGCGCTGCCAGTGTCGATGGTATGCTTGACAGTGTTGGTGGAAACTTTCTGCGGTTGAGCTGGTTTCAGTAGTGAGGAGTACTTGTCAAGCAGGTTCCTGATTTCTTGAGGTAATTTGTCGGTAGGGTTAATATTGATGAGGTGAAGGTCTTTGGATTGCACAGGTTTAGTAGTGGCTTGAAGAGTTGTTGCTCTATCCTTCAAAATGCCATGCTTGCAGTCCACAAGGATGTCATAATGGGATAGAAAATCGGCGCCGAGAAGTGGACTGGAGACTTGGGCAACGACGAATGGCCACCTGAATATTCTTCGTAATTTAGGAATGATATGTCCAGTGTTACTTCTCCGAATATTTCGAGCGGCTGACCGTTTGCGGTGGAAATCTTTACTGCGGTTGGGTGGAGTTGACAATCATTGACACAAGTTGGTGGTAAAATTGAGATGCTCGCTCCTGTGTCAATGATAAAATTGACCTTCAGACTGGCGATGCGAGCTGCGACTGAGATCAGCGGCAGGCCGGACGTCGCGTTAATCACAGCCTGCTTATCTAGTTTTCCGACGTTTCTCTTGATGGTGAGGAAGATCTTGAATTTGGGCGTGACGAGGGGAGCAGCTTGGCGTCATCTTTATTTGGCCACTTGCACCATGGCCTGCAGGTCCTTGCTTGGGGGCCATAATAAAGGTGCGCGCGGCACACCACCGGCCGCTGATTCTCGCTGAAGGGTTTTAGGCCGATGGGGATATTCGTTCTTGGGCTTGTATTGGCTCGAGTTGACGTTGGCGCCGCGTAGCAGCTTTGTTGAGCGAACGGTATTAACTCATCGGCTAGTTTGCCGAGTTGAGTTAGCGTCAGCTCCTTTTGTGCTGCTACGACGGGCGCTATTGAGGATGGGAGCGCCTGGATGAATTTATGCTTCACCAAATCATCGCTGACGCCCACCTTCAGTGCCGTTTGGTGGATATCTTGAAGGAATTGGGAGGGCTTTCCAGTGAGAGGAGTGTTGGAGATGAGTCGTTCGAAGAGTTCTGGCTTCGTCTTTTCGTAATGACTCACGATTTCTTCTTTTAAATCGGTGTACGACTTGTTGGAGAGAGTTGCTGCTGAAATTCGTGAGACGACTTCGGGGGGTAACGAGGCTAGAACATGGAAAAATTTGGTCTCTTCGGATGTTATTCTGGAAATGTGGAATTGTGCCTCCATGATGGAGAACCATCCTGCGGCCGACGCTTCAGAGAACGTGGGTGGCTTGATGGTGACATGGTGCACTCCTGATTCAACAGATTCCATCTTGCGGGAATGTAATTCGGGTCTGCTGCTGCTTTGGTTCCGACCGGCTACTACGGGTGGGCGGCGAAGAGGCGTGGCTTCGGTTTGTTCCGCCCGGCGACTGAAGGATGCTGCTTCCGCTGGCTGCTTCGGGTCACTCCGGGGTCACCAATTGTAGCTGGTTCCTTCTTGGTGCTACTTGTAGTTGCCGGGAAGAATGAAGGATACGAGAGGCAAGCTATCGCTTTGTTGGGTATCTCTTTTAGGGGCCTCTCGTGTCCTCTTCTCTCCCTGTCGTTTGGGGTTGGCGTCTTGAAGGAAAAGCCGGTCGTTTTCAGAGTTTATTGAGTTCTTGGTTGGCTGAGGTTATTTTACAGAAGATTTTGTTATTTATATACAGCTGAATTAATTAAATATATATATATAAATTTATGTACAATACTTATTTATAAAGATTATATATGATTCTTAAAATTACACAATGATAAAATATATACAATTTGGTACGCGCAAAATTGGTTTGTCGGTAACTAATATAAAAATAATATAAATGCGGAAAATTAACTGCGCGGCCCCACACTACTCCATTAGGGCGGGTCGTACTCAGGTGACAACATGAATCTGAAGGAAATCCTACCATCTGGGGTGTCTAAATTATGTGTTTTTACATGGGGAATTCAAATATGAGCTTCTTTTTTGGATAGGATAACTCTAACCTACATCATTTTGTATTTCTAAATTGCCAATTTTACCCTTTTGAACCCCTTTATAATATATTAAAAGATATAAGGTAAATCATTTATATTGACAAGGCCAAATCAACTTTACATATATTTATTAATAGGTGAACTGCATGTATATCACTGGATATAATTACAAAGATCATTCTCCTGACATCTTGAACTTTGCCAGGTTGCACAAATCCTGCTTTGACTCAGACTTGGACATCAGCTTCCTGCTGGTCTCCTGAGCCCTGATCCCTCCATCCCTCTTTTCCTGTGAGAAGTACTTAGCAGAAGCCTCAGTCACCATTTTAACAACCCTCTCAATGCTTTGTGTGTGGCAAGGCCAGTTGCGCGCCTCCATGGGGGTGTTGATGAAGTTTTTCACCTCTGAGGTGCTTAGAGAGCAGGTGAGAGGTGGCTCTGACACACCTTCTGACCAGCTGATCAAGTCACTGATGCTGGAAGCATCACAATTGATGTCAGGTGTCCTTCTGCTCCTAACAGAGGAGTCCCCCAGCTGAGTGTCCGTGTCCCCCTCTCCCCTGATGGCCAGGATTCTCTCCACCCCTTCAATCCTCTCCTTCTGATCCTCAGAGCAGAGTAGTGTTTGGAGGATGACTTCACTCACTGTGGGCATACCAAGCAGATCTTCTCACAGTTGGCATCACAATATCCAGCACCTCCTTTCTCTGGGACTTGAGGCAGTCCAGCTGAAAGAGGATGTGCCTAGGCCCTTCGATCCAGGAGTGCTTGACCTACACGTTGAACCAACATGGGTAATACACTCCAATGATGAATTCCACAATGAATTGCAGAATCTTCAGGTTCTTTCCTTTAAGTCCGTGCTTTGACACCCAGAGCCTGAGAAGTCTGTTCGCTGTGGTGAGCCAGCGGCTGTGGTTTACTGGTCCTATCTCTAACAGAGCCAGCCCTGCAGGAAGTACTCCATCCCTGACTGCACAGACAATTTTATAGCCATAGTATTGATCAGTTGAGATCTTGAATGACCTTGTCAGGAAGCTTGATCAGTGGAGGGCCAACAGAGATTCGGGTGAAGTTTGGATTGATATCAAAGTCTGTAGCAGAATCAAGGAGCTTTCCTATTGCCCCAGATAATTTTTTGACTGACAGAGTAGGGCCATCAAGGTCAACAATGAGATGGCGCAGGGGAAGTTCAACAGTGTGCAGGTTGCACACCAACCAGACCAGCTTTCTCCCCAGGTGCAGCTCCACAGTTAAGTATCCACTACAGACAGGTATTAACTCTTTTCAGCGCAAAATTCTTGGTTAAAAAAAAAGAGCTGAAATGGGCAAGAACAAATTTATCTGCAAATGCTAAACACATTATGCTTTTTTGGTTTCAAAATGTTATAAAATGCTAATTTATCTGTTGTCTGTAATGCAAATAATTTGTTCATGTACTCTAAAAAAAACTAAAGAAACATCCTAAAAATATTCTTTAGAACATTGAAATAGGCCTCATACTGCTCAGTTGTACTAAAAATGAACCACCTAATTTTAGCTCAAATCAAAGTTGTTAATTAAATTTTGCTCAATGTATCACTATCATATGCGTAGAAATAGCTTTTTCTAAAATATAACAGAATAATACTCGCATGTGAATAGTAACAAAAAAAATATCAGTAGATAATCACTAAATCTATCCCCTCACTGCAAGCCGAGGTGGTAAAATAGCTTCATAAATCATGAGTCACTTCAAATATTTCGCAAAACGTTTTAGAATGTTCTGAAACGTTACATTCTAGCCTCTGAGAAAGGTGGCTCAGAAAATGGCCTTATGCGCGCCAGAAAACCATCAAAATATTTCATATACCAAACTGTATGATAATTACAATTAAGTGGAATGGCACACCTTTTTATTTGAGTATTTAAATATTATTATTATTATATGAATTACATTATATGTGTTTATATGAATTAGTTAGAACAATGCTCTATGAGAGATAACGTGAGCAGCCATGATAGAAAACGTGAGAAGACATATTCTGGGGTAACTACAATAGTAAAATAATCAACAATTTAATAATAATCAACTGCAAAATGATGTAGGTTAGGGTTATCAGAATTAAATATTTTCTTCAGAATTGTGTTCTATACACCAAAATATGTCATTTGAACACCCCTCTCCATTGATTTAAAAAAAATGCATAGTATGACCCGCCCTACTACTCCATGGATTGGCGTTTTGTTTCAGGTTCAAAGTGGTGTACTCAAGTCTCATCCCCAGTCACAATTCATGAAAGGAAGTCATCCCCTTCTGTCTCGTATCAAACCAACGACTCAGAAGCAATTTCTTTTCTTTGGGCTTTGTGATCTTCAGTCAGTTCGCGAGGAACAAACCCTGAACATACTTTTGAGTATCCCAGTTGCTGAATTGTCGTATTCACACTTCCTTCACTAATTCGTAGCTCCAGTGATAGCTCCTTGTATGTGATGCGCCGATTTGATCGAATGATGCTGTTAGCACGTTGCACAGTGTGAGATGTGACAGCCGATGCCAGGCGACCGCTGCGTGGCTCATCATCGAGGTTGGCTCTCCCTCTCTCCGATGATCTCACACGTTTAGACCAGCGTCGAACTGTGCTTCGATCAACAACAGCATCTCCGTAAACGTTTTGTAAACGTTTGTGAATATTTGCAACTGTTTCCTTCTCTGCCGTTTTATATAAGAGGGAAAGGTTCAAACTGAAAAAATCCGGTTATGTGAAGCGCAGAAAATTCAAACTTACCGCCCAAAAGACATTTCAGCCCAATGGCCTATTATTTAGCTAAGAAAAAAGGGTGGGCCAAAATATATTGAGGGCCCGTAGTATATATATATATATATATATATATATATATATATATATATATATATATATATATATATATATATATATACCTTTCCTTTCAACCTTTCAAATGTTCAGCGCGATGATTCCTCATTTCACGAAGGTCAAGCTTGTCGCCCTTCCTCTCGAGTTGGCCTGGTAAAGTAGTGAGTTGGTTTCTTGTATTCTCCACCTCACATAGCCAGGTACGCCCGGCTCATCGGGGATTGTTCTGAGCCAGGCGTCTAATCTTTTTTTGAAGATGTCCACCGCAACACCACTCGTGTTCCTGAGGTCTTTGGGCAACTGATTAAACAGTTTTGGTCTTCTCAGAACAAAACTATTTTCTTTCAGGGTTAAGGATTTTCCCTGTCTAGCCTTTAATTTGGGAATACGACACGGACTTCCTTTTCTACTTTCCACTGTTGTTTGGGGAGTTACAGGGTTGAGAGTAAAATTAGGGACTATTTTCTCCATTATTTTCCAAGTGTAAATAATGGTGTGTGTCTCTTTTCTCCTTTCCAGTGAATATAGGTTTAATTCACGTAACCTTTCCAGTAATTTAGTTCTTTGCACCAATAGATCTAAGCTGTGAAGCTTTGCTGAATCCCTTCTAGAAGACATTAGACAGCTAATGTCTTCTTTTTTATATGTGGATGTTAGGACTGAGCAGTATTCCAATTTGGGTATGATCAGTGTTTTCAGTAGAGGAATCGTTATATTCCTATCCCTTCGTTTAAAGGTTCTCAGTATCTACACAGTTTCTCTCTTTGCTCTGTTTACTGCTATCTTATTTTGTGTTTCAAATTTCGCATCATCAGTCATTACAACCCCTAAGTCTTTTGCTTTAGAATTTCTCTGAATCTCCTCTCCATCTGGGGTATAATATTCGATGGATTTTAGGTCTTCTTCTTTTCCGTACCGTAACAGCTGAAATTTCTCAGTGTTAAACTTCATATTGTTGTCAGTAGTATGACCTCAAAAGGTTAGAGTGCAATTGCATGCAATGTTGATGAAATGAGTGCCAGTGCCATCCCCCTTCCTCCCTTGTTGCATGGTTGATCAAGGTTGATCCCCCAGCTGCCACAAGCTAACCTAACAAACAGGAGGAGTGGAGGTTGATCTCCACACAAAAGGGTTTCCCTAGCTTAGGAAGGTAAGAGAGAGGAGAGAGGAGAGGAGTAGAAGATGCTCTTGCAGGCATAACTCATCTGGAACTGATGCTCTTGACCTTCGCACTTGGTTTAGAAGGTCTTAATCCGCCAATTGGCTTAATCAGCCATTTGTCTTAGAAGACGTAAATGGCTTGTTTAGGTATATATATATATATATATATATATATATTATATATATATATATATATATATATATATATATATATATATATAATTTTGAATTGCCAGATTGCGCTATTTATTTAATTAAAAATATTCTTGACAGCATCAGTTGGCTTGGAAGTCTTAATCCGCCAGTTGGCTTAGAAGATGTAACCAGCCATTTGGTATATTGTGTACATATATATATTTATTGAAGCGAACGTGCATCATTTATATATATTTCCATCACCCCAGTTATTCCTTAATATCGTTTATTTATATATATACACACCCCGGAAAGCATTTGTTTCAAAAGGATAATAAAACAACTACATCATTCTGCTTATTTAGACGAATTATTGAAAATAATTTAACACACAAGAAATATATAGAAAATAAATATACAATCAACAATAGTTCAGAAGAAATCTATACACACTTTAAACGATATATATATATATATATATATATATATATATATATATATATATATATATATATATATATATATATATATATTCTTAAATAATAATATTAGCACAGGAGAAATCTATAAACACATTTATATTAAATAATAATAATAAAATTTAAACATACATGAAGTATATCGAAAATAAATATACATTAAATATTTCACCACTCAAGGTATTCGGATGCCGAAACTCAATGTAAAGAGCCTTCATTTCGCTCAATACTATTTTTGTGCCCACTTTACAATTGGTTGGCAAGTTATCACTCTTTAAACGCGGAGAGAATGCAATCAAAAGCACGCACAAAGAGGGCATCGTTCGCCACAACATCATTATTAAATTCAAGTTTATAAACACTGCTTTCCAATCGAGGGTATATTCTTTCCAAACCGAGCTTTTCAACCATGAGCTCTTCTTCACAATGCATAGCGGCAGTTGAAATAATCCAAGTCGTAACGACAGCTGCTCGTTATATAAAGAAATAGTTCTTCAGGGTGAACGGTGTAGGTGAGCTCAGCCCTGTACCGCTCAAGTCCTTTGTACCAAAGTTCAACATATTTCGAAGAGTCTAAACATTTTAAATAAGCATCCAGTTCCAGACCATTCTTGTCATGTTCATTCCTACACTCGGTAAACCCGTCGAGCAGAGCGGTGTATGTGTATTGAAGAACCGTATCAAAATAAAGCATATCCGTAACACGTACGTCTAATATAGATTTTAGCTTGTGGAAACCGACGATTTCAAATATTCTGTCGAGGATGAAACGGTTCCGATTGGGGACAAGGACGTTATTATCAAATGCATTCTTCCACATCAGTCGTATATCAATGCATTGCTGGTCGCGATTTGTACATAACGTACAAATAATGGCATACTAGGGGGCATTACTAATCTGTTCTCTTCTTATACCTACACCTGCAGGAATTTTATAATGATCCTCGCCCCACTTCTCAACTATCACGAAGATTCTATTCATCTCCTCAACACTTAAATAACATTCCGTTTACCAGAGTTTGTTTGTCTACAAGTCGTTTCAAGTACATAGTTGACGGCGCCGGTTTTTCTCCTGAACACACGCAACGACTTCATCACGGACACATCGTATACGGCATTGAGAACGCTGCTCAACGGAAGCTCCATCGTTTTTTTTATTGTAAGCAGTGCACGTTCAGTCGGTTCAAGCTCTGAGATGACTTTGAGCAGCCGGTGCGCGGTTTGGCACGGAGACAGGTGTGGGGAAACGAGTCACACAGGTGAGTCATACCAAGCGTTAATGTTTCGTGTACGGGTTTGTTCCAGCATGAAAGAGTCATATGAATACTTGTGCTCCATTATACTGGGCAATCTTTTAGAGAAATTTTGCATCTGCGATACCTGAAGTAATATCGGCTTTAATGTTTTATCACTCCCATTCCCCGGAATGCGCACCAGACATTTTCGTTCAGGGGTATTTTCACGAACTACACAATTTTTATTAACACTCCGACGCACTATTTGAGAGAAACATGTGCCCATATTTATCCTTTTTGCCTGAAAACCATACTCGTCTCTAAATTCCATTAAAAACTCACACAGGCCTTTAGCCACAACCTCATTGCAAACCTTGTCATGATATATATATGAATGTAGTGGTAAAAATACTTCAGATTGTCCATCATGACAAGATTTACATTCTCAACCGCAGGGTACGAGTAGTCGGTATGATGCAGCATGAAATAATAGCGCTTGTCACAACACTCATCAACAAGATTCACTAACCATACCCGTTGTTTCTCTTCTGCACGTATTGTTTCTTTCACTTCACGGTATATGTACGCTTTTACACAGTTTATTCCTACAACTTAGTCCATTACATCATTTGTACCACGAAATCCTGTATTGCTCTCGCCAGAATAGCCGTAGAGTATTTGAACTTCTTGTTCCTCACGCTTCGCACGGTTCAATGTAGCCTTAAAATTCTCAAAGGAGGGAGGGATAGGGAGTCTTTCTGTGTCCATCACATCTGTAGACTTTATCGAATACCACTTCATAAACGTCGAGCACGCATTATCAAAGGTAGCCATCGCTATTTTTCGTCTACGCGAGAATTCTTCAAATACACGACTGAGATCCAGGGTTTGCAGCTGTCAACTGAGCACGCAGGAGTAGAGATATGCCCAAGTAGTAGCAGGAGTCACGTGACCTTTGATCGATCATACAGTGGGCAGAGCTTAGGACTTTTTCTGTACAAACACACACACACACACACACACACACACAGAGGAGAAAATGAAACGCTAATTGAAACAAGATTTATTTAATAAACATATAATCAACAAGTAAATAATTCATGGTGTTTATATATCGGGTGGCCACAAAAAAACTTTACTTAATTCAAAGTTTAATAACTGCAATAATTCAAAACTTATGCGATTGAGCTTTAGCACACATTAACAGATGGTTATAATCTATAATTGCTGGAATTTTCAAATATGTAGGTTCTATAGTTTTGTTACAGTGAACAATTTAAAAGCATATGTCTAAAAATAGCATGCCGAAGAAAATGAATTTGAACTTAACAAAATTTACTTAAACAAATGGTCAATGTGACCACCTCCCTGTTGGTAAACTGCCCTCAATCGCATCTTCCACGAGGAGATGCACTTTCGAACCTCATCTAAGGTGATATCCTCCCATGCTCTACTGATTTTCTCCTTAAGTTCATCTTCGGTGAATTTGTCTTTCTGGCTGCCGTAAACCTTCACCATGAGGGAATCCAATACTGAATAGTCCATCGGATTACAGTCGGGAGACTGAGGCGGCCATTCATCCTTTTTGATGAAATTAGGGGTCTCTTGCTCTAGATGATTTTGGGTCGCTCGGCTTGTATGGGCGGGTGCCCCATCTTGCTGGAAAATGTAGGCCTCATCAGGATACAGCTGACGACAATCAGGAAGTAACCCATTATCTAACAGGTTGATGTAGCGCTCAGAGTTAACTTTAGTTTCGTTTGTGGCAATAAAATGAATTCGTGTTTTCTCCTTCCATGAAATTCCCGCCGATACCATTACTTTTCTGCTGAATCGTGAGGTTTCATGATAAAGCCTGGAGGGAGGAATGTCCTTTTTCCTTGAACCATAAACCCTGTCATTTTGCCTGTTTTTGGCCACCTCCAACGTGAAATCCTTTTCGTCTGTAAACACAACTTTTTGCACGTCTTCAGCTGAGTAGCGTTCATATAGGGATTTACAGCGGGTCTTTCTACGCTGTCTTACATTCTGATCACGCCGAGAAACTCGAATTCTCTTGTAGGCCTTCAATTTCAAACGTTTTACAATCCCTTGTACAGAGGAGCGAGAAATCCCAAGGTCGTACGCAGTCTGTCTCTGGGAGCGATGAGTTCCTGGTGTATTCTCCTGGGATTGAATCAGTTCCTCCACGGCAGCCTTATTTTCTTCTGTTGAAACACTTTTGGGCCTGCCGCTGCCGGGTTTTCTAGCTGTTGATCCAGTATTCTTTATCTTTCTTATTAAGTTATAAACACTTTGACGAGTCCAGTTCTTTGCGGGGAATTCTCGGACAATCCTATTTCCATTCCAACCTTTTTCCTTGACACATGCTTCTATGATGGCTTTATCACTTTTACTTAACGTCATGCTGGCGGGGTTTTAGCGGAAAAATAAAAGAAAGCAAATTCACATTAGGTTTAGCCTACGCCAGCGCGCGTGTCATACTACGCTACATTAGGTTTAGCCTACGGTAGCGCACGTACGTGTCAGATGCACACCAGGCATGCTATTTTTAGACATATGCTTTTAAATTGTTCACTGTAACAAAACTATAGAACCTACATATTTGAAAATTCCAGGAATTATAGATTATATGCATCTGTTAATGTGTGCAAAATCTCAATCGCATAAGTTTTGAATTGTTGCAGTTATTAAACTTTCAATTAAGTAAAGTTTTTTTGTGGCCACCCGATATATTCAAATACGCGTAATAAATAAAATAAACATGTCGTTAACAAGTAAATAGACATATATATAACAGTCAAGGGACAAAGGGTACGGTATCATAGGTACCAGGTATCTGGTAACTTTTCCTATAGGTGTTACGACACACTTTCGTACCCCTAAGTTCCTTCATACACCCCAGCTTCTGGGCCCGAAAATTGTGGGTCTCAAGAGTCAGCTGGGGCGATTGCCCTCATCTTCCAAACACTAGCTCCTTCAACGAATCAGAGTTAACGATCCGTCGATTTGCCTGGTTAAGCGTGATGCCCTTCGCCTTCACGATATATTTCATCTCCTACCCCACCCTCACCCGTAACCCATAAGTTTTTGGACCTGTTGATATAAAGGAATCAGTGTATGCAATGTCACCATACTCATCCTTGATCTCATCAGTCAACTCTCCGAGGATTCCCCAATAGGCGGCATGTATTCATCCTCCCTCGCTGTGAATATTACGCTATCTGTGTCTGCGTACAGAACCCTCCGCCCAAGAGAATACAGTAGCCTGCAAAGCTTCATGCGTGCGTATGCGGTTGTGAAGCTGGCTACAGGTATGTTTATAACACGTGATGTGTCTGTAGCCAATTCGATAATGTTGTACTTTAAATTTATTATGTACGTATTACCTACATTCACGATCTCCATGACCTCTTTATCGGGAGCGTTGGCATAATCCCACAACTCGTTATAACTTTGGGCTAGATGAACGTTACCCTTACCAGTATTCTGTGCAAATTTTCTCCAAAGACTATTTAGGCACAACTTTACACTAAAGCGCTTACCCGGATTCTTTACAATTTGGGAATTGTGAAGTTGGATCCTTTCACGGTCACGGTAACGCTGAATATACGCGGATTTTTCATCTTCGGTCTCAACTCCCCGCGGATACCCTGATGCTTCTACCTTATCCTTCAAAAAAGTGTTTATACTGTATATGGCGTGAAAAGGTTGAGTAGCTTCTGAAACCTCCACACCTCATATATCTTCAATAATCTGTAGACATGGCGAACGGCTAGCGACAGCTCAGGGCTTGTATATACACCTCTGATCTTCCGCTGGTTGGATGTGTGATTACAGGACCCATTGCTCTCTGCGCACTTCACACACAGGGGAAACATGAGCTTGTGGTCTATAACGACGGGTAAGATCGGCATCCATAAGTCGCGAGGGGGGAGCACGTCTACGAAAGAAAGGCCGAAATAGTTCTTGTTCAAATTTGCTGAGAACTGTTCGATTTCGATGGTGGGCAGCGCTGGTCCCACCAGCTTTTCAGTGTTCCTACGGGCTACGGGTTGTTCTTCATAACGTAGGGGTATAAAGAACAGAAGTCGTAGTAATGGAGTTTCACACCCTCCGTACGCGGAAACTATAGCTTGAAGGGATTTGTACGTCCTCCGAACAAGCTATCAGGGCATCTGAGAGGATCCAACACCATTGAACGCTTGATGGTGTTTATTTCTTCACGGTACTGTCCATCTGTTTCCATCCGTGCATCATATTCATGCTCCCACAAGACCTTGTGAGTGAACTGGGAGCCTATAAGGTCATCGCGGGTGCGGGTCCATGCAAGACTGTCGGCAGGAGATCTAACATGGATAACTCCTACGACTCCACACTCGGGACGTGGGCATCCGTGGCACCAACAACCTTTAAAGGCGTACACAGTCTTCTCACCAGTGGCACAGTCTTCGCTCAGGTCATCCACCCAAAAAACACGTCCATTGGCCTTAATGGGTACTTCCCCGGTTGCGGGCATGTTTTATATATACACCGGTCTGGTGTTGTAGGTGTCTGAGCCAGTAAATAGCCTTATGCCCATAACTGCGGGGATTGTTTCTGTGAATGTCGTCTAAGGTGTCTTTAGGCATGAAATTATTCTTGAAAACCGTAAAGCACAATGAGGCGATCGTGGCTGCGACTTGTAACGAGTCGCAGTTGAACCGGTCTATGTACATCCTTCTAAAGGCCTGGAAACATACTCTAAGTAAGCACGCATCGTTCACGCAATAACGCTCAAATTCATCCGCTATATTGTAAGGAATATCTTCGTTAAAACTGTTGTAGTGGCGGTCAAAATCTCCACGCTCACTATCACTCAAGTTGGCATAGTTAAAGTAATGTTTGGAGGGTGGTAGGCCTACGTAATTTAAGGTGTCGCTCGTGAGGAAAGTGTAAGGGAAATACCCTTTTGAAACTTCGGCGGCTACGCCCATCACCTTGGGGAGCTTAGCTAATTTACAAGGTGTGAATAATAAAGTATCTTTAAACTGTACACTACCTCTATCTTCATCTGTATAAGCTTGTTTCCTCTTTTCAAGGGATCGTTTGTAAATATCTCTGATGTCTCGTGTTCAAGCAGCTCCTTATAAAGGAACTGCGTGTCAAATTTTGCGCTGTTATGGGTAAGAATATACAGTCATTTTTCTGAACTTGTCCGCTAATTTGACAATATAGGAGACAAAGAGTTTCACAGGGCTCTCGTGTGCAATCGTTTTAAAAACGTTTGTCCGTTTACCACATTTGTGACACTCATCACACTCAACATCCATGCACTCATCGCAGATAGTCTGACTTACAAGTAGATGTGGGATAACCTCTTTGGTTTCAGCAACCGTATATGTTTCTCTATCGTAGTACACAGTTATACAAGGTCTATTTTTAGGTTTAGCATCTTTCATATAACATACATGTTTTACACCAACCGCCTTATATTTCTCTTGGCATGTAGAACAGTGAATATCATTACATTTATGCGTGAATTTCCCCCAATTATTCATCATATGAAACATACCACATTCACAGATTCTCATTTTCTTGCAAGTGCCAATTTATTTATGGAGCTCAAAGCAATTATTATAGAAAAATGTACGTCTACACACATTACAATCCCTCTTCTCAGCTTCAACTACACGACTTTCACATTTGGAGCTTTTACACTGCTCACATACCATGTGGCATTCCTTACAATGTTTCACTATATCTTCCGCAAACTCGAGACATCTCTTACACAAATCATGATGCCTTCTATATTTTCGACTTTTATCATAGCTCGCGTAAAAAGCCTTTATATTACATGGGGAGATACGTTGCTCCTGAAAGTCCTAAAATAAGTAGGGGTCTTGTAGGATTTCTCACACTGCTTTTAAAAATATACACAGTCCTACGACGATCATCCATTCCAAATACAACTATACGAACATTCATATCCTGCTTTACCCTTCTCAGCTCTTCAGGACTCATATTACAATCAAACTCGGTCTTGCAATCTGAACCCAATTTACGGGCACGCTGCGCAACCGTAGGTAGCCAGATATTATACGAGATTGTATTTAGCACAGTAAACATATGAGCTAAGACTACTGCTATAAGGCCGCAACCACGCTCGGTGTTTATATGCCTTCTGTAAATAACCTGAGAATTGAAGTTGTCTATGTTGAAGGTTATACTTCTTTGAGAGGCCTGTATTATACGGCCCAAAATGTAAGCTATATCTACAGCGGCCAAACGTATGAATGATATTACTACCCAAAAATCATCTACAGTACATCCCCTTCATCTGACCCGAACCCGAAGGACAGCCTCGTCCTGACTTCAGGTTCGTAGCAGTTCTGAAGGGCAAACTCCACAATACGTTCAACTACGCGTCGCAAACCATGTTCATTGCTATACATGGATCAACGGTTAACCCCAACTACGTACCGACTTCTAGTCAGGGCTGGGGTGGGGGTGGCGGTGGCGGTGCGTACCAGTTCGAATGTTACACTATCCTCTACAGAACGAGAAGCTGCTGTAGAGGATGTGCCCCGAATTGAACAGGAATAATGGGACATATTTGAGGAAGGAAGGGTTGTGTCGTAAGATGTAGAGTGTTGGGGCTCTATTACTGGGGTTCTAACAACCGGTGCACTCATAGGCAGCTTTATACCTGACGTGGAAGCCACTTCATCATCACCATGCCTCCGCTTTGAATTGTTGTGTGGGGACGCCACAGGTATCGCTGCTGTGGGCTCGCCAGCGGGGGTGGCCCCTGTAACCACAACTACACTGCCATCGGGATCTTCTGTAATATCGATGATGGGGACATGATGATGTACCTCATCGTCATTCAAGATTCTGGGAAGAAGAAGAAAAACAAGACTGTAGAATATAAGAAACGTCACATAAAAATTTATAATATTTTGTCAATGTTCCACTTATGAGTGTTACGTGTTAGAGATGGATTCTGTAGAAAAATTCAGACTCACAAGCCCCTCCACATGTATTATATCTGGCCCTACAGGATGTGGTAAAACTGTGTTTATGCTTAAAATCATTAAAGATAACAGGGAGATGTTCTCACAATTTGTACATAAAGTCATAGGATGCTATTCGAAAAACACAGTCAGTATTCAACGAGTACCAAGATGATATTTTGTTCCGCAAAGGGGTATATGACGTTAATTCGCTAACAGGAAAAGAACATACAGTCATTGTAATTGATAATCTCATGTTAGAAATGGATAAAATGTTTGCCGAGACATTTACAGTATTCTCCCACCACCTTAACATAAGCGTGTTCTTCATCAACCAGAATCTATTTTTTTAAAATAGATACATGCGCGATGTGTCGTTAAATACACAATATCTACTCTTATTCGCACGGCGTAGAGATGTGTCACAAATTGGAGTATTAGCTAAACAAATGTTCCCGAATCAGGGTAAGGAGTTTTTGGAAGTTTATAAAGAAGCTACAAGTCAACGTTACGGATATTTGCTTTGTGACCTTCACATCCGAAACACGTTTAGAGTTCTTCTAAGAACGAATATATTCCCAAACGAATCTGAAACGGTGTATATTCCAGAATGACAAAGAGGCTAAAGAAGTATCATGAATTAATAAAAATCTATCATCGACTGGCCCGGGCATTGCAACAGGTGTTTCTTAAAAATATTGACCCCGACTTTTTAAAATGCCTCTGTGAAATCTGTCTTAATGTTATAAAATGCAATGTACCAATGAAACCCCCTCAGAATGCTCGCCTACGCCGATACAAGAACATAATATGTACACTTACTCGTAAAAGTCAAACTTTAGGGAAGTAAAAACATATTATTGCACAAAAAGGGGGATCATTCCTCCCTACCTTATTTTCAGTTTTGGGATCTTTACTCACTAGATTAATATAATGAAGAAAGTAGTCATGATTCTGCAGGAGGTGTATGCTTCATTACAATGCTCAAAGAGTCCAGATGCGGTTTTAGAACCCCGTAAAAGCAGGCTTAAAAGAATGGAAAGCGAATTGTTAGACTTCTTAAACAGTGAAAAGTCACCTGATGGGAAAAGAATCTTATACCAAGAAGCTCTGCAGAAATTTCTTCATAAGTGCGAAAATTATAAGAATCTTTCAGAGATCCCCGTGGTTATTAGGTACAGCGCGGATAACGATGAGCATGGAGGCATAGGGCCTGGGGCCGACGCTAGAGGTGACCAGTCAAAGAATAATGGGTCGACATGTATTAAAAAGCAGTCTCCCACATACATTGAGAAATAAAGGTTTAAGTCTTTATAATCTATTGAGTGAGGACCCCATTATATAGTGGACCGATACAGGTGAGGTCACTGTTGAAGGAACAAAGGTACAGGGTTCGAATATCGTTGACATCGTCCATGACCTGCTGAGAAAGTGGGATAGGCCATCACCGTCAGGATGGAAGCATATTAAAGCAAGACTACAACAAATAAATGTCCCCGAAACATTGATAGGAAATCTGAACAGGTTAAAAGACTTAGAGCAAGCCTCGCATATGCTACAACTGAGCATGCCATCACCCCCACCCAGCAGCATCTCTGAAGAGGAGAAAGAAGAGACCAAACAACAATGGTCAAACCTCTCCACGTGCCTCTAAAATACGCAAATGGCTAACATATTAATAAAACGTTATTATGACATTTCTAGCTCAACTTCCTACGGCGGTGTTGATAGACTGTACAGAGGTGTTTATAATGATGGAGTAAGGAAAAAGATATTGAGAGGTTTTATCGGGAGCAGGATGCTTATACACTTCATACGCCGGTGCGAAAAAGGTTTAAAACAGCCATGTCAACAGCGGCTTTGAATGACTCTCTTTGGCAAGCGGATTTAACAGACATTTAAAGATACTCAGTGTATAATGGTGGCTACCGCTACACCCTATTCATAATAGACGTATTCTCTAGATATCTGTGGCTAATTTCCCTGAAAAATAAATCGCCTGAAACAGTTGCTAAAGCCACCAAAACACTAATGTTGAAAGAAAACAGGATTCCAGGCTATTTTTGTATGGACATGGGGAAAGAATTTATAGGCCGAGCTTTTCAGAGCATGTTGGCAGAGTTTAATATCAGTTACTACACTAGCAATTCTTTACATAAGGCCTCTTAAGCTGAAAGAGTTCAACGTACCATAAAGGAACGCATGTATCGATATTTTACACACAAAAACACATACCGGTATATAGACATCCTACAGTCACTGGCCTCATCCTATAACCGTTCACACCATCGTACGATTGCGAAAACACCTAACGAGGTTTTAGAAAGTGGGACGTACACAGAGCGTGATGTGAGAAGAGATATTCGTAGAACCACGCCACACTCTGCGCGTTTCAAAATCAATGATTATGTAAGGCTGTCGTGTTCGGGTAATAAATTCGCGAAGAGATTTGAGCAAGGTTGGACACGTGAGATTTTTAAAGTTAGGGCTATGGGACCTAAAGGCGAGATAATGTTGTATTACGTTGAAGATTTGAATGGGGAAGAAATCGCAGGAGTTTTTCTCGCGAGGAGTTGCAGAAAGTGACATTTAATTTAGGAAAAAACGTGTAAAATTGAGAAAATTTTAGGTAGCAAAGGTACAGGAAAGAGAAAAATGTACATGTTGAAATGGCTAGGTTACCGGTAAAGCTTCAACACCTATATAAAAGCTGATGCAATAATAAAGCTTAAATAGTATGCAACATGGCGCCTAACCATTTGTACTTCACACAACCGTCCTCTTCTCTGTTTGTACATCCTGGCAACACACTGGCCAACTTTGTAACAGAACTCCACGGCCCCATTGAATTGAGTTGTCATTTGTATGAGTTGGGAATATGCGAAATTCAAATGGACACCATCTTTTTAAAGTATTAATTACAAAGATCACGTTTTTACGGTTCTTAGAGACCGTGATGACTATGAAAATGCCGGGGTAACTCGGGATGAAACCATGCGTGCCGCCCGGAGTAGGGGTGCACGGTATTACACTACAGTAGTAACACAAGGCCCGGGCCGTTATTGTGCGGCCGAGGTGTTATGAAAGACTTAAACAGTAGTTTATAAAGCTCAAATCTTACGGCTGATTTAGTTTACGAAATCGTAAACAAAGAAACATCTGCACACACTCTGACTAAAATCACAAGCTAACAGAAATATTAAAGAAAAGGGCTGTTCAAAATTATAACCGAGGGGCGATATGGAGCAGCCCTCCAAAGAGATACCTTTTGCGAGGAACAACAGGATTTGTCCAGCCTAATGTATCAGCTGAAATTGGAGAAATCGGGCGATGGCTATCCACCCCTAGACGTGTGCTATATTTACAGCAATATCGTGGATCATCAGATTGTTGGGGATACTCAGGCGCGCCTGCTTCGTATCGCTCACATTCCCAATCATAGAGGGCAGAGCTTGAGCATTACATATGACAAACCTCATTATATGAATGTCGCCACTAATCTATTAACCAATATCTCAATATATATAAAAACGATTGAGGGGAAAGTTTCCCATTCGGTGATGGGAGCTTAGTAGTGAAGCTCTACTTTCATCGCAGTGTGCTAAAATGATCCGAAGGCCTTTCACAGTCTATCAAGGGATGAGATACCAGCGACGGAGTGGGCTTGGATCTATTGTTTTCAACCATATTGCGTACGACTGTCCCCTTGTTGAAGAGGGGTGTCAGATATCTCGGGAGGAAAGCGTTGCAATCATGTTTTAACACGGTAGAACACATAATGGCGTGGGTTAGGCCTAAAGAAGCTGTAAAAAGCGCTTAAAGCGTACACGGGACGAAATCATCAAAAATGCAAAGAGAAAAATGCGTGGTGGTGAAAAGAAGAGGACTGTCAGGAAGAAGAAGGGGTTACCAGCACGTGGCATTAAAGTAAAAGGACATCAGAAAAGAAGTGTTCTAAGCGACTGAAACCTATGGTTGATAATTTTTTTTAACTGATTAAGCTAAGGACATTGATCTCATGAATTATTGGCTGTTTACTACTTGTCGAGAGAGGTGGCACTATTTTTGACTCGTCATGGCACGCTTCATCCATCCGTGTAGTTCACAATGTTGTAAATTAGAGCTGTCCCTCTTTGACATTGCCCCAACTCAAGTTTCTATTGAGCACAGTGACTTTATTACGATTAACCCTTTAAACACAATTAGTTCCCCAAGTGTTCCTATAGAATTCGTGATACCCAGGTCAGGCCCTTACTTTTTTGATCCAAGTTACGTTCACATGTACGCTAAACTACGTATACCACATTCAGGTGGAACGGACTGCGATGAAAAGTACGCTGTATTTCCCGAAACAAACTTTCTACACTCCATATTCAGCCAGTGTGATGTGTATTTAAATCAGGCCAACATCTCTGCAGGAACGGGCTACTATTACCTACGAGCCTATCTGGAAAATGTCCTCAACTTTTCAAAAGAAGCGACAGATACCTTTTTAACTGCCTAAGGCTATTATCAAGTTAAGACGAAAGCAGTATAAAGGACAAATTTACAAATTCTAAAAAGAAGATATACGAATGTTTCGGACACCTGTATACAAATTCACATTCCAGGAGAAGCTGCTTTTGAATGGGGTCGATATGAAAATAAAACTCACTCACACGAATCCTAAGATCTGCTTAAATCTGGGAGCTGACCAAGAAGAGGGCGCAAAGCCCATGGTGATTCATGTTATGGAAACATACCTTCCCGTACGCCGAGTGAAAGTAAGTTCGCCAAAAAAAATAGAAATTGAAAAAAATTTATTACAAGCCACAGTAAAATACCCAATTAACAGAGTACAGATCAAACCATACACGGTGCGCGCAGGGTTGGCCTCGAAACAGATAGAAAACATCGCCCTGGGAGCTCTACTTAAAAGGTTATTAACTGGAATGCAGGAACACGCTTCTATGAATGGAAATATAAAAAGAATGCCTTTAAATTCGAGAATTACGGCCTTAAAAATATAACTCTATACGTCAATGGTGTAGCGTTAGGGGGTACAGTGGAAACGGATTATTCATTAGAAGCCGTGTGCTCGCTTTACTCGAGAGCTTATAGTAATCGTGTACATAATGCCGGTGCTTGTGATGAATTAGGGATTGGTGCAACGCAAAAGGAGTTCATCGATCAATTTAACCTTTACTCGTTTGACATCACTCCTAACTTATCTGCTAGTGTAAACACACACTTAGGTCCATAGCAGAGTGGAAACATTTCAGTCAGACTGGAATTCTCCACTAAACGCCCCTATTAGTGTACTAGTATACTTCGAATCACAGGCCCTAATAGAACTCGACAGATTTAGAGATATAATCACTGACTTTTAAAATGGATGCGAATACACTCCAGAGAGTAATGTATCGTGACCGAATCACACGCTCCAATTTTATCGGTATCTTTGCGAAGAATGAAACATTGAAGATTCCTGCTACGAGAGACTGCGGCGCACTTATTCTGAACACAGATGTTATTGGTGGTGAAGAGATTCATTGGATAGCTATCTACTTTAAAAATAGGGAGCGAATGTACTATTTTAATTCACTCGGGACTCATCCTTGGAATGACGCTATTATTGTAAAATTTCTCGAACAGATGTATATCCCCGAAATTGTCTGGAGTCATTACAGGTTCCAGGGATACTTTAGTAACGTATGTGGCATGTACTGCCTTTCATTTCTCTTACACATGTCACGTAGAAAGGAATTTACAAATTTTTAAAAATTATTCGGACTGTGTGACACTGAGCAGAATGATCAAATAGTATGGAGACAGATAAAAATACGTTTTCCATTTGTGCGCACTCGATGCATTGTGTTATGTTTAACGCGTATATACATATATATTATATATATATATATATATATATATATATATATATATATATATATATATATATATATATGCGTCTGGGTGGTGTAGTGGTTAGCATCGCTGACTACGAATCCATCGGCCCGCGGTTCGAGACCCGACGGCAGCCGGCGCGCAGCAAAACCCAGCTGTTCATCCTTCCACACAATAAAAAAAAGAAGTGGTTGGTAGATAAATCGGTACCCTAGATGGCCTAGTGGTTAAGACGCTGGGCTGCTGATGGGGCGTGGTTCGGATTCCACGTTAAACTGTAGGTCTAAGGTGGAGTGAAAAGCTTGACCTTCGTCAGAATGAACAATTCGGGCGGAAGCTAACCAAAGGTGTATATATATATATATATATATATATATATATATAATTGTAACTTGAGTAATTGTAATATAAAATTGCAATAAAATATAAAATGGGTCCAATAATGTTAGTTTGTGTACCATTTAAGGATGAGCCTTATGCTCTGTAACTTATTTAAAATCTAATGGATGCTAATTCTGTAACTAATTTAAGTTGGATATAGTGTATAAAAAGTTGATGCCAATGTCATTTCTGTATGTGTGAGAAATAATGAAGGATATATTACGTAAAATTGTATACAGTAAATTGTACTATTTATAAAACATTCCTTTTGATTCTAACATTTAATAAATTGATGAAAAATACATTGTTTCTTCTTAACCGAAACACAAAAAAGAAAAAACTCGCATTACTTCCGGGATGGCGTGGCATTCGTTGAACCGGATGTGATCCAATACTTCGACCTCCTAGCTCAAATCTTCGCCCACGATTTGCCTTTCTTCAAAGCTATCACGAAATGATTCTAATACACGAACGAGTTCTGAATCAGTCCTTTAAGGAGAAAGGATACGGATGTAGACAGAAATTTTTAAATTATTTTGGCTAGTTTATACATTTTTCTGAATCTTTTTTAATAGTAATTAAAATCCATTTGTTTTTCATCGAAATACACACAGAGGACCATATATATATACATATATATATATATATATATATTATATATGTATATATATATATATATATATATATATATATACTCATAAATAACAGCTTCAGAGAGAAAATGTAGAATAATAAGCAATAAGTCTATTCATTCATATATACTCTGGTAGATTCTTTATTGTGAGGAAGGATGAATAGCCTGGCCTGCTAGGCACAGCCTGCCGACACCGGACCCCGCACCCGATCGAATAGCATTACAATTCAAAATTAGTTTATTATGGATTTTTATAAAAATTGCTTAATTTATGCCAATTGTCTAACATCCCCTTTCTTTATTGTGTGGAAAGGTGACAGGCTGGGCATACTACGCAGCTATTTCTAAAAGTCTACCTGTAGAACTTTCTATAAATTTTTAGTTTTTTAAATTATAGGAAGAGAGAGAGTTACAATGAGTTACAAGGAGTTACAATTACCTTAATTTAAAGTCTGAAATACTTTTATCCTTGTTGGACATACTACGCTTCGCCTGCCATCACAGGTTCTCGATCCCAGGACCGTTGGAATTCCCTCCCTTTAAAGTTTGCAGTAGCTCATTCTCGGTACAAGACAAAATATGGGTAAATTACGGATTTTAATAAAATTAATTAACACTTCCTAGGATTTTTTATTATAATATTGAGCCGTATTAATTACATTTAATATGAATCCAGGTCTTTGTCTATAATATATATATATATATATATATATATATATATATACACCTTTCGATCCATTCAGGAAGTTCGTGATTTGTGCCCCCTTTAAGAGAAAATGATGAATAACTTACATTTCAAAATGAGCTTATTATGGATTTTTATAAAATTAACACATGCAAGGAGTCTTGATTAAGCAGTGAATGATACGATGTATATACATACCGAGAGCGGCAGTCAGTTTAAATCACAAATTAGTTTTTTTAATTATTATGTGATTATTATTTATACTCACATTTCAATTGTCGTTACTACCGCTGGATCAAACGGTTCGCCATCGCAAATGTCAGCAATGGTTTGTGATGAAAATAATTTGTTCCGATCGTTGGGTGGCGTTAAAAAGATTAATTGTGGCCACCGCGTCAGTGTCTCCTTTTTCATATAACTCCGGTAAACTGTAAAGTTGTTGTAACTGACTAGATGTGTCCATGCTTGATGGTATAACGTGTTATTCACAGGTAGAAATAGCAACTGTTAGGGCACGATCTGCTCGCGGTGTCCCATTTATATGTGGTGCGGTGCCCCATTTGTACCCAGAGGGACAGAAGCCCAATCTCAATTCGAAGGGCATCCTGATTGGATGTCATTGTATTTGGGTGTGGCTGTAACGCATGGACGAGGTTTTCCTCCAGCCAGAGACCGTAGACTCGTTCTCATGCCCCGCCCGTTGGGCCTTAAAATGCTGATTGGACACCATCACGATTAATGAAGGCGTGCCTTTATCAAATATGGCTTATTCATTCCACAGATTTTTTTCACTGATTTCAGAGAGGTCATAGGCGAATACACTTATATTGTAATTAAAAACTTATTTAACTGTTTGAATTTCAACATAAAAATTAACATTATTTAGCATGTGTTTAAACATTTTAAAACGTAAATTCAAAGATTTTAAGAGAGTGAGAAAACTTCTGAGTGTATTTATTAATATTATTATAATTATTATTATTATTATTATTATTATTATTATTATTATTATTTCAAATAACGTTGGTGAAATAGAAAATAACATTTAGAGTTTTTAGACTTTTAAGTATTATAATTGTTTCAGTTTAAAAATGCCAAATTTTAGGGTTTGGGGCGAATTTAATGTAAATGAGATAATTCTGGTATTGCGATAATTCGTAAAACATAAGATAAAATGCAAAAAAATAATTAGTTACAGAATTAGCATCCATTACATTTTAAATAAGCTACAGAGCACATGACTCGTCCTTAAGCGGTACACAAACTAACATTAATGGAGACATCTTATATTTTACACAATCGGTCATGGGTAATGCATGGTGAAGTAAAAAAATATGTATATATTTTGGTCAATTAAATAGTACATTAAAAATAATGCAGTAATATCGATGTGGAGATACAGGCAGATGTTTTCACCTTATTAGAACATTATATATATATATATATATATATATATATATATATGTATAGATATATTAGTGGTGGATCGGATATCCGCATCATTTTTAACATCCGCATCCGCACTTCTGACTTCGGATGTTATGCGGATATTACCTCTAATACATTATGCAATTTACAATTAAATTAGCTTATAAATTAGCTTATAAGGCCCAGTCATGCACACTTCATGTAAAGTATTAATTATTAATTAACAAACAAATATATAAACCTCAAAATATAAATACCTGATAACACAGAAAATTGAATTTGTTTCATTGAATTTTCTGTGGCTGAAACTCTGGAGAAAGTTATTATTTTTATGATAATGAAAACATTAATATTATTTTTAATTCTTATGCATTGCCTGCCATAATAGTAATATCACGGAATTTAAAAAATTATGTCATATATTCATAATTCTATATTATATTGAGAGGTTAACTAAATATCCGGATCCGCATCCGCGGATATTGAAATTAAAGATCCGCCGCATCCGCAGATGTTGAAAAACTGACATCCGGTCCACCACTAATATATATATATATATATATATGTGTGTGTGTGTGTGTGTGTGTGTGTGTAGAAGGCAGACAAATAAATAGACAAAGAAATTCCTTCTTCCTTGCAGTTCGCAGACATCTTAGAATCATCAGAAGCGAAAAACACACGTGGTGTTCAAGGAAAAAGAAACAAAAGGAGGCTTGTGTCTTCCCAAAAAGTCCCGCGAAAAGTTAGCGTCTTAAGAGCCTATATTAGTCAGAGTTCACTGGAATTCACCCTCACTCCGCTCGTTACTTTCTCGTGAATCTACTCTCTCCACGTAGCGCCGTTTCGACCTCAGCCGGCCTTAGTCCCAAGTCACACTTCAACTATACAAGGACGAAGCAACACTTCAGGCGACTCTACAATTCCATCCTGCAAGAAAGAACATCACTGCTGTAGGCGTTCCGTTGGTCTCTTACCACGTGTCCACCGGCTGTCAACATTCATCCTCTCGCCGGCAAGGCCAACCCGACTACAGAAACATCCTTCGAAGCCCAGGTCTGAAAACGTCCTGTAGGCTACAAGCTACAACTCCACTTTGCTCTCCACTCACCCTTCACCACACATCGATCGGCGCTCGTTCAACAAGTACCTCAACAGACCCTCGGAGGACTCTGGTAGATTTGCAATCTAAATGCTGAAGGTTCCGGATTCTTCTTATAGCGTATCCGGAAAGTTTTCTAAGTTTTTCTGAAGAGAGCAAGGCTCGAAGGGGACAATAAAAAGTTTCTCCAATTGTAACTTTACTGCTAAAAGATACAGGTAGTGCTCAGCCTCTGAATTAGCTTCTGAATTACAATGGAATAATTTTAATGGGTTTATATACCCAAAAACTGCTAACATTATTATTATTAAATGCTAAGAAGGCTGTATTATTTTTGCACAATATTTAAAAATAAGTAAATTTTTTAGCTGTGGTAAGGCTTGAACGAGTAAACAAAATATTTGAAGACGAAACCATATTTTTATCTTAAACCGCGACTTTTCAGATCTGATGTTATCATGATCTGCCAAGTTAACTAAAAGTGGAAATCGGACTATGGTTCATTTTTACAGGGCTCTTCCCTCTAGAATGATATTAATATAATAACGTAACAGCCTAACTAATGCTAACTAGATGATAACTATTGGTTTTATAATACAGATTTATATATACAACATAAGTCGGGTGGTTAAGTCTAGTTCACGTGGTCTGGGTACGCACTCTTGGTCGTGCATAAATAGTTTCATGTTCCGTGTCACTTGGTTTTCTTTGTTCCCAGAATGATCTTTTCACCACAAATATACCGAGGATAATAGCACATACAATAATGATACTAACGGCAGATGTTGAGAAAATGGTTACCGGTTGTAGTATTTGTAAGAGATTATTTTGGTTATCATCAGAAATTTTAAACCGGCTCAATTGATCATTCCATTCAGGGGCATGTAGTTCGGGTAAGATGGTTACAGGTTTTATGGAGAGATTTAGGATCTCTATGACGGGTTTAAATTTAATTTGCGACGGAAATGGGTATGAGTTATTAAGGGTAACCTTATACGGGTTGTATATTTGGAGGGCTTTTGAACGCAAGGAGCAACCAATTGGTAGCCGAATAACCATAGGGATTGTAATGAGGGAATAATTCGATGGACACTCGAGGGTAGCGGCAGTCCTGTTCGCGAAGGAAACCCAGATGTCTGGTCCAATTCGTAGTTGGATGGTTTTAGGGGGAAGAATAACTGGTTTGAGTGGAGGGCAGATGAGTTGTTTATTTGGTTGCGGGAATCGGCAATGCCGGACGTCGCTATCTGACATCATAGAATAAGCTGATAGATCTTTGGTGAGGAAAAGGTAAGGTGGTACGGTGGGTAAATACAATCGATAGACATTAGAGTTATTTTGGTAGGGTGTTGGGAAAGGGTGAAATTTATATACGTCATAAGTGAGGAAATCGAAAAAAGGTATAATTATGAGGTATGTGTAGGGGCGTGGTCCATGTACAGTCCAGGTGTATTCTAGAAATTGAGGGTAATTAGTGTGGTTGAGTGGGAATATGGGTGATAATTTTAATTGGGACTGGGCGGTGTGAATCAAGGACTGGAGTATTTCCCATGGTATTAGGGTGGAAAGAGTGATTTTTCCATGGGCTAGCTGGGTTGCACGCAAAACCTTGGAATGAATCGTAGTTATTCGTTGTAAGTATTTATCGATTAGGGTTACTTGTAGGTTCATTATCTCTATTAATTCTATATATCTTTTGTGTTCTTTGTATTGAGCTAACATGGATTCAAGGTATGTGAATCTGTCCGAAAGGGAGTGGAGGAAGCGATTGTTTTCGTGTAATGACCTAATAGTTTGTTCTAACATGTGTCCATTATATTGTCGATTTCGCGCGAAGAGATTCAATTTAAGTTCAATTCTTTTAATATCTTCTTCAGTTCCTAATCCGAATAAACCTTTGAACAGTTTCCCTCCTATATCTATCAGTCCCCTTTTACTTCTTTGGTTAAAGTTTTCTGAATTTTTAGTTTCAGTTTGTATCCATGGTAAGGCTAATATTTCTGATAGGGCGCGTGCTGTAGTTTGAATATTTTCGAGGGTATTTTCTAACAGAACGCGATTAATCTGATCTTTTCCTTGGAAAGAATTCTGGACTTTACTTTCAAACGTTTTTAATTGGGTTTGTATCTGAAGGAGATTGATTTTAATTCTAGCAGGGGGTTGCAAATTTATATAAAGGTCTGCATGCCCTTTCAAAAATTTACCTTCTGCAAGTTTTTCTATAACAACTCCGGTAGAAATTTTAATGCTAGGTCTACAAGAGTAAATAATTTGGAAAATTATAAGGGGGACAATTTTATTCATTTCTACGCCTTAAGTTATACGGAGCTGGGGGTAGTTGTGTGGATACTTGTGTGGATACTTGTGTTGGTGGGCGAAGGGGTCGGCCTCGTTTTGGTGGCAATGGGGGTCGACCGTTGAGCTCGGATTCTGAGCGAGTTCGTTTCTTATGTGAAGGTTCTAGTTCACGTGGGTGATGCATTTGCGGGCGGTATGTAGGGTCCGTGCGTCGATCATCAATCGGCGAGGGTGGTGACAGAGGAGATGGTGGAAATGGTGGAGTTCCACTGAGTGATCCTCTCGAAGGGGTTTCTCCAGGGTCTGGGTCCGATGGGACGCTTGGCTCTGGGACCTCCTCTTGTTCAGAGATTGCCTCGAGTAATGGTGGTATTACGAGGTACCAATCTTCGTCATGGGTAGCGGTTCCCGCGGTGACTACTTCAGTTTTTTTATCCCTGCCCGATTTGTTAATATCTTGACCTTTTGAAGGATAGGCGGCTCGAACGCCTGGCAGCTGTTTTTTGGGAAGGTGTTGTTAGGAAGCTATCTTCAAATTGTCAGCGTGAATGATCTTTAGTTTGGAATGATCCCGGAGGTCGAGGATTTCATAACGATTTTTTCCAAGGTCTTTCATAATCCTATATGGGCCATCCCATTTTGGGTATAATTTGCGATGAGCCCCTGGCGGTTTCACGCTCTTCAGATAACATCGCATCCGACGATTATAGTCCGTTGACGGGGATGACGCCTATGTTGCTCTTGCTCCATCTGTTGGTTTCGTTGGTCGAGGGCATAGCGGATTATGTCAAAAATCTTGAAAGATCGTTCAGCTAGTTGCTGATTTGCTTCTGCCATTTCGGAAGATGTTAGGACTGCCGGGTCGGTTTGGTCGGGCAAATCAAAAGGTAGACGCTTGTCGTAGTGATAGAGAACGAAATGAGGGGTGTCCCCGATGGACACATTATAGCCATTGTTGATGGCTGTTTGTACCATGGGAAGGGAATCATCCCATGTACGGGAGGATGCATCGACAACGTGGCGCAGGGCTTCCAAGATCTTTCGATTGTGCCTTTCCACTAAGCCGTTTGCCTGCGGATGGTATGCCACAATGTGTGTATTTTTAGTTCTACGCATGTTACAGAGTTACTCGAACAGTTTGGAAGTGAAACTAAGGGCGTTATCCGAGATTAGGATGGAAGGAGTGGTATGGTTTTGGATGACGCGTTCCACTAGGGCTCTTGCCACAGTTTCCGAGGTCTGGTCTGGAATGGCGGCTAAAATTTGCCTTATTGGCTGAACTGAAGCTGGCTGACTGGAAACTGACTGACTGGAAACTGGCTGACTGGAAGCTGGCTGACTGGAAGCTGGCTGACTGGAAACTGACTGACTGGAAACTGACTGACTGGAAGCTGGCTGACTGGAAACTGACTGACTGGAAACTGACTGACTGGAAACTGACTGACTGGAAACTGACTGTCTGGAAACTGACTGTCTGGAAACTGCCTGTCTGGAAACTGCCTGGGTTGATCCAACTGGATTCAACAACTGGAACTGATTACCCTGGGGTCTGATTTCTGGAGCGGTTGTCCCTCTGGATGCAACCGGCCGACTTGATCTGCTATCAAGTAGAGGGGGTTTCCTATTTCTTTCGGAAATCTGAACTGAGCTAAGTCTATTAGCATTAAGTTGTCTGTCATCCTCGCGGAGATGGTGTGTCCTATTTCGACACTTTACTAACTTTCCGGCTGGGTAAATCTCCCATTGATTCCGGTTAAAAAAATCCATCCCTAGTAGGAT
>JAJOZX010004123.1:410000-415000 GCA_023014485.1 Bathynomus jamesi
ACACATAATATATAATATATACTATATATATATATATATATATATATTATATATATATATATATATATACTATATATATATATATATAATATTAGATATATATATATATATATAATATATATATATATATATATATATATATATGTACTATATATAGTATGTATATATATATAATATATATATATATATATATATATATATATACTATATATAATATATATATATATATATATATTACTATATATATATATATATATAATATATTACTATATACATACATATATATATACTATATATATATTCTATATATATATATACTATATATATCTATATATATAATATACTATATATATATATAATATATATACTATATATATATATACTATATATATATATATATATATATATATATATATATATATATATATATATATATATACTATGTATATAATATATATATACTGTATATATATATTCTCTATATATATACACTATATATATACACTATATATATATACACCATATATATATATATATATATATATTATATATATATATATATATATATATATATAATATATATATACACACTATATATATTATATATACTATATATATATGTACTATATATATATATATATACTATATATATATACACTATATATATATATATATATATATATATATATATATATATATATATATATATATATATATATATAGTATCAGTGTTAGGCACTAAAGCGTTAATCCGATAACAGTTATTAACGAAGTTAACTTTTTTAACGGACTATTAACGGAAGTTAATTTCCATTTATCGTTATCGGACCAGTTAACTTCCGATAACTAGATATTTAGTCTGTTAAAGTCCGTTAACACGTTAACTGCGAGGAGTCATTCACGGAAGATCACCGCTCCGCGAATGAATTCAAACCGCCATAACTTCAGTCTGCCAATTCCGTCCTCTGTCGCAGTGGAACGGCTCTTCTCTCTCGGCACGGACATCCTGAGGCCCAAGAGGTCAAGACTGGCAGTTGGGCCTAACTTTGAGAAGTTGTTCTTTCTGAAGGGCAACCAGCACATTGTGTCATAGTCTTTAATAAATGTGCCTAAAATTTAATTTTACCTTTCAGTTCCCGCCATAATAATTCTCTGGTAAATTAAAATTTAGTTAATGGTTAGTGGTTACAAGGGTTTCAAAACATGTAATCAGTACATTTTTTATTAAAAATAAAAAAAAGTTATTAAACAAAATAGTTGCAAAACTTGATAAAAATACAGTTAAATACCTATTTATTGTTGGATTTTGCATAAATAAACATTTTCTATGGGTTTTAAAGCTTTTTTCCTTGATTTTTTTAAATGTTAGTAAAGAAATACTTATCGTTAACGGATTATCGTTAACTTCCGTTAACTTTGTAGTAAAATTATCGGATTATCGTTATCGGAGTTAAAAATTGGGGTTAACGGATTATCGTTATCGAAGTTAACGTTTTGGTTAACGGTGCCCACCACTGTATAGTATATATATATATATATATATATATATATATATATATATATATATATATATATTTTCAAAATTATGAATGGGTTTGATAACGTAGATAGAGATAGCTTTTTCGAAATATCTCAATATAATAGGACTAGAAATAACGGGTGCATGTTGACAAGTAGAAGGTTCGAGACAGAAGTTGCCAAAAACTTTTTTACGCATAGAATAGTAAATAGGTGGAATTGTTTGCCGGTAGAAGTAATTAGTAGCACGTCTATAAACATGTTTAAAAATCGATTAGATGCATATGTTGAAAGATTGGGTATAGTTTAAGGTAGTAAAATTAAGGCCTTGTGGGGATAGATCCCACAGCTCAACACAAGTGTTGTGGGATATAGGGAGGCAATGTCTTGGGTTAGGGGATACTCTCTGTCCTTACACACCCCATTTAAAGAGATTCCTCTGCTGAGCGGTGCCCCCCATAGTACTGTGAGGTATTGAAAAACTCATGATCTTCACTTGCCCCACAAACACCTTTAAATGGGAGACCCAAGATGGGTGCACACACATTTCTACATTACTGTACAGTAGGGTGGATCACTTTTCACTTTTTAAAAATTATAGCTGGTCAAAGTTTTTCCCATGATTTGGTTCAGTGTAAGTACGCTGACACCATTTTTACCAAAATCGATCAATATTTAGGGGTCGCGCATCGACCTTGAAAATTTCAATTTTGGAAATTTGGCCAAATTGACAATTTTTTACTGAATAAAGATAAATCATCAAATGACCATATTTTCTGAATCCTCTCAGTGAAAGAAATCCTCTCAGATACTTACCAAGTGGATAGGACAAGTGGTTTAGGAGTTACACTCACCTAGAAATAACATTAAAATTTAAAATACCGTATTTGTCCCCCGTTATGGACGTAATCATAGCATCAGTAGCTGGCGCATCCTAAAATCCCAATTACACACACACGCTATGTCTATGACCAATATTTTTACGAATCACAGTTTGCTTTTTACAGATCAACTGTGTCAATTGATTCTTGTTTGATAAGTCTAGACTTTAGTACAATGGATAAACTGTTAACAACCAGGAGTGGGAAGACTCTGAAAGTTACTTATTCTGGAAAAGAGAAAGCAGCAACAACAGCACCACCTTCTCTAAGGTCAGCCACGGACGTCTTAATTGGTCATCTTAATGGTCAGCCATCTTCCTCGATCGGTGGTGCCAAATTGCCAACCACCCATCAAGTTCTCCAGTACTTCTTCTATGCCAAGCAGGAAACTACTGACAGGAAGGCCGCCGTAAAAGACACGGTGGCCAATGTTCTGGCATTTTGGAACATGGCACGTATAAAGACGATCACGAGGCGTAACTGCGAAAGAAAACTGGAGTTACTGTGGGAAGAGTGGCGCTCGCTGCAGAAGAGCAAGATGAGAGACAGTGACGCGGGAAAAGGCAGGGAGAAGTTTTCAGAAAATCTGAACAAGCTCTGGGACATCGGAGCTCCCGATGCTATTGAAGAGATACAGAAAAGTCGACTGCTCTCAGACAACAACAAACAAGAAGATATTAAATTTTATGAGGATCAACGGGGCCTGCGCCAGGCAACAATGAGTGGGAATGATAAAGTGTTCGTTGTCAAGAGAAAACGGCAACTCTCAAGACAACAATCTCGTGATGAGCCAGGCACCTCAAAAACGAAATTAGGAACCGAAGCTGAGAGCGACGATGAATCTATAGAAAGCAGATCATCGAGCAACTCCGAATCACAGCTAGAACCACCATACCGACAGCCGAGAGAATCAACTGTATCAATCAGCCTTCCTCACCGCATCCTCAATGCACCGGCTGTTATTGAAGTGGCTGATCGCTTCCGGATGTCCAATAATCAGGTGTGTATATATCAGTAATGATCTTTCCTTGACAAAGATATAATAGACGTAACGACGGAAAATTTAGTGATTATTTTGTCACATAAAAACCATACGCATCCTTGTCAATTTCCTTTCAATTTCGCACATAGGTGGCAAGTGTCGTGGCGGCAGTCCTACGTTCGGCAGATCCGCCCGCAGACCTGGACAAATTCAGTATCTCGAAGGACACGTCTCGCCGTGGAAGAGTGGCACATCGTTGTGAAGTGTCGACAGCTGTGCAGAAATCCTTCGTATCTCCGAGGCATGCTGTCGTCCACTGGGACGGTAAAGTAATCAAGGTCAGTTTTGCCCTCACCGTGGACGACAGTGAATTAACATGTTCCAGTGACGACAGTGGATTGACATATTCCAGTGGACGATAATGGATTGGCATGTATGACATACGTTTCAGGACTCTCTTGGATCATTGGAGCACCGCCAGGCGATTCTCATCTCCGGAGCTCCCCAATGCACAGAAGGAAAGTTGCTGGCCGTTCCGACTGTTGCTGACGGCACCGGTCTGTCCCAGGCCCAGGCGACCTTTCGTGCTCTCAAAGACTGGGGATGCGAGAACAACGTGATTGGACTGTGCTTCGACACAACTTCCTCCAATACGGGGAGGGTGCAGGGTGCGGTGGTCCGGCTGGAGAACATGCTTGGTAAACCGCTCTTCCAGCTGGGCTGTCGCCATCACGTTATGGAGCTCATCGTGGGGGCAGTGGTCATCACCGCGTTTGGAAGAACCACAGCACCAACTGAACCTTTGTTCCAGTATCTGAGGAGAAGGTGAATTTCAAGTCTAAGGCGCATTTGTTTTCTCCAATGATTTTTTGCCTTCAGAGCAATTGAGATATCAGCGTCCTTCTACTAATGATGTTAATAGCAGTCGAAAAGGGAAACTTCAGTCGTTTTCATGCAATATTTTCATAACTCCCCTTTCAGGTGGGACAAGCTCGACCTCTCGACTTATCGCGAGCTGGAGATCGAGCATTTGGCGGAGGTGACGTGGCTGATGGAGCTCCGAGATGAGGCAGTCAAGTTCCTCGGCACCGCTTCTGGTCTTGTCAGAGAAGACTACCGAGAAGTGGCGGAGATTACACTCCTGGTACTCGGGGCCCAGCCACGTCGTGGCACACACTTCATGCGCCCAGGAGCCTACCATCATGCGAGGTGGATGGCCAAGGTTGGTATTTTGAATTAGAAGTTAAATATTGTATTGCCTTCTGCAAACAGCCATTTGAAGTCCCTACCAGAAAAAAATAAGATAAATAATTTACCATTAAACAAACTTATATGGAGTGGTATCGGTATTTATACATCACAGTGCGTATTCGTTTCAGATCATCTACTACACGAAGCTCCTGATGTTCAGCGGTCAGCTGGAGTTCGACGACGAGCTGGTACAGAAACTTCAGAGAGTGGTACTATTTACTGCACTCCTCTACGCACCTGCCTGGCTGGCGGCTCCTGTCGCAGCTGATGCCCCGCTGAATGACCTTGTGTTGTACCAGCGTCTTCTGCAGTACAGGGCTGTGGATCGCGAGATTGCAGAGGCTTCACTGGCAGTGATCAGGCGGCAC
>JAJOZX010004123.1:420000-427500 GCA_023014485.1 Bathynomus jamesi
TTCCCTCACTTCTTTATTTAGCACTACACCACTGTATATATACACACATTATATATATATATATACACCTATATATATATATACATATATATATATACACACATATATATATATATATACATATATATATATATACATATATATATATATATATATATATATATATATATATATATATAATATATATATATATATGTATATATATATATGACTTTGAAATTATGAAAAAAAAAATCGCTGAAAAAGGGGAATATTTTTCAGTTATCCTCCCGTTTTCAGCGAATAGCAAAATAAATTTGGCATATATTGATGTTTTGCCTAAATGGAAACTTTTTCGTAATTAAATTATCTTTAAAATTAAATGTTTACTTGTGTGGTGTAACATTTAGCCACTTTTTTCCAATAAAAAATCAGAAAAAAATGTTGCCCAGAGTTTACCACGAGGAGGTAGTTACACATTAAGCTCCACCCTCTCTCCCTCCTTCTTATAGTAACTAATTAAATTGCATAATCTTTCTTTGTGTTAAATGATGGCATTATATCTCTTGATTTTAAAGTTGCTTTAATGAAGCCATCTCTTCGGGAATATCCAGAAACGTTTTTAGAGGCCTCTGTCACCAACTTAATATGACGTTCTACATTTTGTGAATGGCATGGGAAACGAATGTAGTCAAACTTTGAAAAATCCTTGGAGTGAACCATTGATTCTACAGTAAGTCACTCGTTTTAATTTGTCTGGTGATAGGTGGTTCGGTCTTCTGTATATTACGCCAGTCAATCAAATCAATATAATCATTGGCTTGAAAGTTTATCATAGGAATCTTGAAGATTCTTACTTGCATGTTATGATCATTTTGATTTCTCGCTGAAAGCACTCTTCTAATTCCTAGTTCTCTTATTTGAGCTCGTTCATCACCCATCATTGCCAGAAGTATATTTTCTGGATGGGGAAAGTACCCATTGCGTTGGATAACATCCTCGATTATTTTTCGTTGACTTGCCGGAAGATAGCTTGACAGCGGTATCATTCTGTAAATATGCTGAGGTCCGTTAATGCATGATGGGAAACATTTAATATAGAACCACATTGGAAAATATACTTTAATTACGAATGTTGCCAATGTTTGAAGATTCGGAGAAGGAATTTCTGTTCCAATATACAGACGTAGAATTCTTTCGCAGTAGTTAGCCAGCGTAATGGACCAAGTCAACGATTTGCTAGTTCGTCTGGACAATAACCGTTTGAAACTGCTATACTGAGATCGTACAACAACCTTTGGTCTGTGCTTAAATCATCGCACCTTTCTATATTTGGAAGTGCAGGTACATCAATAGGCTCAAAATAGCAAGCTGGAAGTGATTCGCATGTTTCTATCGCTTTGCCAATAAATCCGGAATAACTTCTCCGACCTGATGATAAGCCATCAATGTGCGTAAACAAATGGCGAAGTAAAAGTTCATTACAATGGAAAAGGCAAATGAACCAGTGTAAAGGTCTTCTTAAGCTTACCTCAAGATGTTTTATTACACCCCCCTTTATTCCTTTATTCCAGTGTTTACTTTTGTTCCATCACATCCAATACATAGCAAAGCGTCAGTACTAATTTCTCGATCAATTAAAAAGTTCAAAATTCCTTTGTGTATGCTATCTGAATCTCCTGAAATAGGAGAAATGTGACCCAAGTATTTGGAATTCGGTTCCTGTAATAAAACTATATGTTCTTCGGAAGTCATTTTCGGGTAAAATTTATTCCCTTTTTTTTCTTGAACTAAAGTACTATCTTTTCTACCATCAAAGTAAAGACCTTCGAGAAATCTAATCCGTTCACCGTGTAGGCTGCTGCTATACTTTTCTCTTTCTCTCCTAACTTTCGATTTATCAATTACGCTAGACATATTTTCCTTTCTCACAATTCCACAATCTTGCAACACTGCTGTTGCAAGAGCTGCTGCTGATCTGTCCGATATATTATATCTATCTGCCTCTCTAACTAAGCTAGGCAAAGACGTTCTCATTTGAGACGAAAGTCTATCTTTTTGTGGTATGATTGTAGAACAGCAAGATTCTTCCTTTTGCCGATTCTTTTTTACGTGTGGAACATCATCTCTGCGATCGGTATTACTGTTTTCCCTCATCAACTGTTCATTCTTTCTTTTAGCATTTTAAACTCAAGCGTCTAGTTTTGTCCATGCCCACTCCCCCAATAGCCATGTTTCTTTTAGTTCTTTGATCCGCAAGAAACTTTCTTTCTTCTACGGGTACCGTCCTGCCTTTTTCACAACAGCAATTGTTCAGATCTTTGCATTTACACGTACAAATATCAAATAACATTTCCTTTGCCTCAGTTTTAAACTTTTCTAGTTTTTCTACATATATTTTTGTGTTCTGTGATTTATTTAGCAGCTGATATTTATTTTTATAGTCAATGATTTTTTGCTCAATTCCTCTTGATGATACCACAGGCAAAGAAGCTTTACTCCAAATTGATACAATTTCATTGCTGGTATCCTTTACAACCTGTTTATTCGCTGATGACAGCAAAGTCGAACGCTTCTGAGATAAAAATCTCCTCTCGCTCTGATCCAAATTTATAACATATTATGTTGTACCTATATAAATTATCTTCTATGTGCTCATGTACTTGTGTTGTACTAATAACCATATATAATAACCATATATAATAACCATATATAATAACCATATATTATAACCATATATAAATATATAAAAACACTGTAAGAATGGTAAACGACGTAATGTACTTCACTGAAACTGTAATTGAATGTAATGACTTAATATATAATGTAAGAATGTACTTTAATAGAACTGCAATGGACAATCATAAGCGAATGTGAAGTAATCCATAATCGCAATCATAATTGTAATAGACCAAAACGAAAATGTGCTCAGTGGTGTACTTAAATTGTACTTATGTACTACTACGAAATGATATCGCCTTCAGAAATGAAGACTCGGCAAAAAAATACGATTAGTTTTTATATTTTTAAAATTTTTTATTTGGAATCTTTCAAACATCTGATCATGTGTTTAAAAGGGGGGAACTTAACCTTCAACTGCCTTCCCCCAACATTTAGGCTTATATTATACATGTATTTGTAAAATGAACTACACTTCATTACGGGACTCTTCTTTGGTCACTGCTACGAGACTCCCTTGTTAGCAGCCTCGCTGCGAGGAGGGGGCAGAGGCCCCTTGCCTCCATAACTTTTTAGATTCCGGCCTGAGCCATGGTCGAAAGAGGTCGAACCTCTACCCCTGTAAAATTCAGACCCCTACCTGTAAATTTTTAAGAAGTAAATTACAGTAAGAGGAACTTTATATTTTCCCCCTCGAGTTCGGCTATCTTCAGAAGAACTTAGTCAGTAAAGTCGATAAGTTATAAAAGAAAAGTCGATAATTTTAGTCTCAGAGGAAGTATCAGAGTATTATAGCAAGAGAAGAATTAATAACTGTCGACCCTAAAGCGAGAGAAAAGAATTAGAATGTTATAGAAGAAAATCCGTTGCTGCTTCCCAACTAGAACCCACGTCGATCCGAACCGACTCAGGGCCATAGACGGAGGGTTAACATATAATAATATATATATATATATATACTATATATATATATATATATATATACTATATAAATATATATACTATATATATATATACTATATATATATTATATATATATATATATATATACCATATATATATATACCATATATATACTATATATATATATATATATATATATATATATATATATATATAATATATATATATATATATATATATATATATATATATATATATAATACATATACTATCTCTATATACATATATATATATATATATATATAGATAGATATATATATATATATATATATATATATATATATATATATATATATATATATATATACACTATATATATAATGTTATAATGTTATAATGTTTCAGACCAACAAAGACCCTAGGATCCACTCATGGCTGGTCTACCTAACTGTGTTCGTAATCGTGTATTGTGTATGTCCTCCGTGGTGGCGGAGGGGACCTACAATTTTACGTGGGTTCCGAACCACAAGAACATAAGAAATTTATGTAAAAACTGCCGGTAAATTGGCAACGACCAATTTTTACGAAACTAAATAATTATCAATTTAAAAATAATTAATTATCGGTTTAAAACTAAAGATAGAATCTCTCGATCCAGAGGATCAAGTCATATTAGACTACCATCCACAAATATGTTACACTCTATATCTATTTATAACGGACATGCAAATATATCAGATCCAAAGAATCTAGTCAATTTCATTACGGTATCAATCAAGTCACGGTCCGTATCGATTGCGGACCAAGTCAAAATTTACAACCATATACATTACACTGTTCAACACTCATTTTATTGCCAATCATATTAGAGTGATTTTGGGGTAACTTTGTGGTGCTGATTCCGAATATGACATCAGTTTTGCTAGATTCGTTCTAATTTATGAGATAATTGGTACCCCATTGAAACACGTAAAAATGCAAAAAATTTAATGTTCAGGCGGAGCCTACTTACAAATCGCATTGAAATTGTCTCAAATCATACAAAAGTAAACACATGAAATACATAATAGCATTTTATTCGGTCTCACCATCTAGAATGTTCCGGTAGTTTCCCATATGCACGCGTTATGGTTACGTTTCCTATTAATTGAGGGTATTCATTATCTCAAGAACTAGAGCCAAATCGGAAAAACTACTTTCAGTTTGGAATTCAGCAACCCCAAAATACCCTAAATTCGTACGAATTTCCTTGGCAACGAAAAAAAAAGTTTTTTTGTTGACCTGTGTTATCAATTAATTAAAAATAATTAATTATCGATTTAAAACTAAAGATAGAATCTCTTGATCCAGAGGATCAAGTCATAATAGACTACTATCCACAAATATGTTACACTCTATATCTATTTATAACGGACATGCAATTATATCAGATCCAAACAATCCAGTCAATTTCATTACGGTATCCACCAAGTCACGGTCCATGTCGATTGCGGACCAAGTCAAAATTTACAACCATATACATTACAATATACACACTTAGGAGGAAAAGTGTAGGTGTGGCTGTAAAGACTGTACAGTAATGTAGAAATGTGTGTGCACCCATTATGGGTCTCCCATTTAAAGGTGTTTGTGGGGCAAGTGAAGATCATGAGTTTTTCAATACCTCACAGTACTATGGGGGGCACCGCTCGGCAGAGGAATCTCTTTAAATGGGGTGTGTAAGGACAGACAGTATCCCCTAACCCAAGACGCTGCCTCCCTATATTCCACAACACTTGTGTTGAGCTGTGGGATCTATCCCCACAAAGCCTTAATTTTACTACCTTAAACTATACCCTTTCTATCAACATGCGCGTCTAATCGATTTTTAAACATGTTTATAGACGTGCTACTAATTACTTCTACCGGCAAACTATTCCAGGTATTTACTATTCTAAGCGTAAAAAAGTTTTTCGCAACTGCTGTCTCGAACCTTCTACTTGTCAACTTACACCCGTTATTTCTAGTCCTATTATATTGAGATATTTCGAAAAAGCTATCTCTATCTACGTTATCAAACCCATTCATAATTTTGAAAACCTGGATTAGATCACCCCTTAACCTCCTACTCTCGAGTGTAGTCAATTTTAACTCCTTAAGCATATCCTCGTACGAGTTTGACCTAAGAGACGGAATCATCTTAGTTGCTCGTCTTTGAACTCTTTCGATTTTGTCTATATCTTTGCGCATATGCGGATTCCAAAATTGAACCGCGTACTCCAAATGGGGTCTAACTAATGATTTATAAAGAGGAACTATAATATCGCGCGATTTGTAATCAAAATTTCGAGCTATAAAACCTAACACTTTGTTCGCCTTATTGACCGCTGCTGTACTTTGTTTCGCTACTTTTAAATCACCAGTGACTATAACTCCTAAATCTTTTTCCTGCTCTACGCTTGTTAAATCTTTCCCTGACATACTATACGCAAAATTACCGTTACGCGAACCTATATGCAAAATTTTGCACTTATCCACGTTAAATCTCACTTGCCATGTGACTGACCAATCAACGATTTTATTCAGATCTTCCTGAATTTTACCTCTATCTTCGTCATTAATCGCCCTACCACCCAGCTTCGTGTCATCCGCAAACTTTGAAACTGTACTGACTAGGCCGACATCTAAATCGTTAATATATATAAGAAAAAGCAAGGGGCCCAATACAGAACCCTGAGGAACGCCACTCGCTACATTAGCCCAACACGACTCCGCTCCATCAACGACCACCCTCTGTTTCCTGCCTCGCAACCACTCTTCTAGCCAATTTATTACTACACCTCTGATTCCATGAGCCTTAGTTTTTTCAAAGAGTCTTTTGTGCAAAACGGTGTCAAACGCTTTTTGAAAATCTAAATACACTACATCAACTGCCCGATGTCTATCGTAAACGTCAACCACGCTTTGGAAAAATTCTAAAAGATTAGTTAAGCAAAATTTGTTTCGCCTAAATCCGTGCTGCGTATTTCTAACTAGCTTATACACTTCTAAGTGTTCGACTATACGATCCCTAATTATTGATTCCAGTAGCTTACCTACAACAGACGTTAAACTGATTGGCCTATAATTTCCCGCCGCACCTTTATCGCCTTTCTTAAAGATAGGTGATACGTTTGCTAACTTGAAATTATCTGGTACGCACCCCTCAGAAATAGACGCATTAAAAATCTTGGTTAGCGGCACAACAATGCTATCTTTTAATTCTTTTAGTTGTATGGGATATGTGGAATCCGGACCCGGTGATTTACGCGTTTTCATTTTATCAATATAGCGCATTACTTCCCCTTCACTAACGACAATATTATCCAAAATATTACCATTATCAAAAGCTATTATGTCTATGACCGTAGGGATATTCGTTACATCTTCTATAGTAAAAACTGACGTAAAAAATTCGTTTAGCAAGGTAGCCATTTCCTTGTTTTCAGAGACTAGATCTCCATTTACATTTTTTAATGGACCAAAGACACTTTTTACTGGATTTCTATTATTGACGTATTGAAAGAATCGCTTGGGGTTTTCTTTACCGTCACGAGCTATGGAGATTTCAAATTCGCGTTTTGACAACAAATTGTCTTTATCGCACTTATGTTGCCTATAAGCCCTATCTCTACTCTTTATAATGTCTCGTACTCTAGAAGTAAACCACAAGGGCTTGTTGTTTACTTTCTCACGCTTAATTTTGTACGGTACACATTCCTCATTTATAGTCCTAAATACCGTTACGAACGATTCCCACATTAGTTTTGCGTTGGAGTTCCCCATTACGTTTTCCCAATTGACGTGTGAAAATTTATTTCGAAATTTACTAAAGTCTGCGTGCTGGAAGTTAGGAATTTTAGTCGAGTTAGTTGGTTTCGAGTGACTTACTGAGAGGACAACTCTACCATATTGTGATCG